>JARQZJ010000033.1:7502500-8102500 GCA_030704895.1 Henosepilachna vigintioctopunctata | reverse complement strand
TTAATACATTTACATTGTTACAAATGAAAAGTCAAGTCAGCTGTGTAAAATAAAACTCATTTTCTACTTTTTTTGTTTAACATTTTTCGATATTTCGATTAAGAGTCTCAATTATTGAAAAATAACCAATTACTACTTATCAATTATTGAAAAAGGCTCAGTTTAATAAATTTTTTCTCTATTTCAATTAATATATTTTCATTGTTACAAATGAAAAGTCAAGTCGGAGGTGTAAAATAAACGTCATTTTCTAGTTTTTTGTATTACAGTTTTTCGATATTTCGATTAAGATTCTCAATTATTGAAAAATAATCAATTACTACTTAATTCAATTATTGAAAAAGAATTAGTTCAGTAAATTTTTTCTCTGTTTCAACTAATATATTTTCATTGTTACAAATGAAAAGTCAAGTCGGCTGTGTAAAATAAAACTCATTTTCTAGTTTTTTTGTTCAACATTTTTTCGATATTTCGATTAAGAGTCTCAATTATTGAAAAATAACCAATTACTATTTAACAATTATTGAAAAAGAATCTGTTCAGTAAATTTTTTCTCTGTTTCAATTAATATATTTTCATTGTTACAAATGAAAAGTCAAGTTGGCTGTGTAAAATGAAACTCATTTTTCAGTTTTTTGTTTTACAGTTTTTCGATATTTCGATAAAGAGTCTCAATTATTGAAAAATAATCAATTACTACTTAATTCAATTATTGAAAACGAATTAGTTCAGTAAATTTTTTCTCTGTTTCAATTAATATATTTTCATTGTTACAAATGAAAAGTCAAGTCGGCTGTGTAAAATAAAACTCATTTTCTAGTTTTTTGTTCAACAGATGATTCTCGAAAAGTAACTGTGAATTAACAGAAATTTACCAAAATTGTGGTTAGAAGACATAATCGAGAACAAATCGATGATGGCCGATGACCTTATAAAAAAAAAGAAACATCCAGTATGAGAAGATTTCTTAAAACTGAAAGCTCATTTTCTATGTGAATAGCAATAAGAATTTCAGAAATTTTGTTCATTACTAGGAAGAGAAGCACACAATTTTGTAATGAATTTCTCTACTTTTCAAAGTGATAATCTTCTTTCATAGATTAACGTTCTTCAATTAGGTCCATCGAAATTATCATTAAAATTGACTATTAGTATACCTTTTTCTTGAATATACAAGTTAACTGCTTCCCAATGATCGTCTTTCAGTTTCTAAAATAAATGAAAGAGTTATTCAAAAAAATAGTAACCGATAAAAGGAAAACAATCATTATGAATCTAAAGTTAACTACCTAGACGAAGAAATCAGAATAACAATAAATGAGTATTAAATTGAAGTTGATTGAACATTTGCTGATCTCTTGGCGAAATGAATATATTGAATAATGAACAATGAACTTAGTTTCACAAAATTATGTTTATTACTTGACAATTGGTTCGGGGTATTCAACAAGAGGTATAGGAACATGGTTTCACCATGTAGCTACAGATATATGATGGGAGAGGTTAGAGATGAAGACGATTATGGTTCTAGGTATTAACTTATTCTAAAAAAAAAAAAATTAAGTTTTGAAAAAAATTCGAACAAGGGGGACTCAAACGGAAAAATCGAGTACGAAGTAAGAAGTAATAATGCAGACAAACTGAAGGTAAATTGATCGTTTATCATTGGCTTTTGCCGTCGGTGCGAACCAGAAATTCCCAATTGTTCTGGAGGTTCCAAGTTTTTGGGTGCACAATGTTTTTGGGTCCAATAGAATTTATGTTGTATTATTCTAATTTTGATTTCCCGTCCTATTTGGTTTATGTAGCTTTTCTTTCTGTTTTTTTTTCTGGTTTCAATATTGTGATCATATATTGTTCAATTCCTTCGAAATTTTGTTAAAACTTCATTTACTTTCTTACTGAATACGGACCTGTTTGCTTCTTTCAGAGACTCTCGAACTACAGATGTAAAAGTATATAAAAATGTTAGTCGAGAGGAAAAGTATTGAGTTTTGAAAACGACTTGTGAACACCCCGAAAGATCGACAAGCAATTAATATAATTTGTGAAATTAAGTCAAGTGTTTTTTTTTATTTAAAGTATAAAATTATAGGCATTCTGCATTCTGTTGTATTTTTAATTCAATAGAAGAAGTTGAAAATAAAATTTCTATTCACTTCCAGGTTGAGGGTATGCATACTTTTATACGGTTTAGCTCTCTATGTTTCGTATGGAGTTCAAGGATATATTTTCGTAGAGCTTCTATGGAGAAAAACTGAGAGAAGGCGATCAAGAACTAAATTTTTCCTTAGAATTTTGCTTTTCGTTTTGTCGTGTAAGTAGAATTTTTGGATATTTATATTCGTCGAATAATTATATTTTATTTTATAGTTTCTTTCATGGTGGTCAAATCATCGCAAATATCTCCCATCGCAGAGTACATAATCAGAATAGTCCTTGTGGTAACAGTAACATTGTTAGGAATAATATTTCCTGTAATTTTGGATATTTGTGTCAAATGGCCTCACGATTTTAGACGTGCAAAATACTTTATATGCGTTAATTTCATGTTAATTATAGCTGGAATTATTATTATTTCAAGCATTCTTGGCATAAACGAAATTTCAATAAATAAATAATAAACAAAATAAATATTTCTTTATTTCATATAATGATATAATTTTCTTCTTCCTAACCAATGTAGTTCTGATATTATCAACTTATATGAGATATTATTGTTATTTTTTATTTCACAGTGTTTTAGATGTGTTGATGATCAATTTCATAATGCAAGGTGTTGAATAATAATAATAATAATAATACTTTATTGATTAGCATTTAGCTACTAAATATAACAAAAAATTGAGATATAAAATAAAAAATGTTTTGCAGTCTCCGATAATTTTGTTCATCCAAATATACATATATTTATTTATATTGAACAATTTGATATAAAATCTATATTGCATACTGTTGTTTTGGTATGTATTGTTTTAGTTCCTTCTTGAATATTCCCGAATTAATTTCAAATAGACCTTTATAGAATATTCAAATTCTAGGCTGTGTATTGATGGCAAGTAAATTTTTTTAATTTATTTGGGCTGTGTCTTCAGATCGGGAAGTAAAACATGCCTCACTGGGAAATGCCGGATGAGTTTTCAGTGAAACATCGTGAAAATTCACATTATCATTCACGAAATAGACGGATTGAAACCCGGAATATATATATATATATATATATATATATATATATATATATATATATATATATATTTTTTTTTTATATATATATATATATATATATATATATATATATATATAAATATATAAATATATATATATATTATTTATATATATATATATATATTTATATATATAAATATATATATATTTATATATATATATATATATATATATATATATATATATATATATATATATATATATATATATATATATATATATATATATATATTGTTTTTAGCAATAACAGGCTTATTTTAATGTTGAAACTTTATTTTCGTTGACGTTTCGTTGTATAACACAACTTCGTCAAAACTAATGAATAATTGAATTTTATGAATTACTATAGATATCAAAACGTCAAAGTAATTTTTCTGAAAAAATCAAATTGGTTTTTTGTATTTTCACATATTCATTTTTAATATCAGAGTAATATTTCTGGCATTTACATATAGTTGAGTTTTACACTTATACTTATTATTTTATACTTATTAAGAATGAGTTTTGAAGTATAATGTTTGGTGATTGTTGTGTATGCATTTTATGAGCGTTATTTGTAAGGTTTATTAAATCGTTATAAATAGAATTTTAAAGTTGTAAAAAGATATTTTATGTCTAATCTTTCATTTACTGCGTTTCACAAATTTTTACGAATATGTAAAGTTTCTAAAATTTCTCTACATTTTTGTTTTTTTCTATTACTGAAATTTTTCTATTGTTGTAATCAAAATCGGGTTTTCAGTTATTTTATGTTTATGTAAGGCTGTTTTTGCGTATGTATGTGCTTTAGTTCTTTCCTCGACATTTTGCCATATTTGTAATATACTATCTATCTATATATATATATATATATATATATATATATATATATATATATATATATATATATATATATATATATATATATGTATATATATATATATATATATATATATATATATATATATATATATATATATATAATATATGTATATATATATATATATATATATATATATATATATATATATATATATATATATATTTTGAATATTTTTAGCAATTCCAGGCTTATTTTAATAAAGAAAAAGTTAAAAACTTTATTTTCGTTGACGTTTCGTTGTATATCACAACTTCGTCAAAAATATAAATTTATTTAGTCAACAATTTCGAAATGAACTTTTCTAAAAGAATGTCGATATAATTTTTCTAGAATATTGTAAAAAATAATATTTAAGGCTGAAATATGTTCTTTGCAGTTTTTATATATATAGTTTTTTAGCTGTGCTAAATAAAGTTACTACTTACTCATTTGAGAAAATAAGTTTGTTAACTCATGATGAGTTATCATTATCATTCGTATGCCAATGAAATAAGTTTCTACATATTTATTTGACTTTTAATTTGGAAACACAATTCAATTAATTTTCAATAAATTATATAACAACATGAAGTTATAATCAAATTATTGGTTTATTCACAAGAAAACTATTACCTCTGTAAAAGAAACTAATAAAATTATATAGAATGCTGATCCATGAAAATAATTCCATAAAAAATCTACTTCCGCATCTTCTACATCCGCCGGATCCTACGGCAATGCCTACTCTGAGAATAACTAAATCAAGTATTCTTGCGTAACATCAAAAATTAAATTTATTGAACTTGGAGTTTTCATACTTTCAATTTCAATGGTAGCGAATGATTTTGCAATAACTTCTTGTTCAGCTGTGGTTAACAAGTAACAAGCGGGTTTAGTTCATTATGCTCAAACACTCAAGAAAGTAAAAGTGTTGTCTTGTGTAGGTACCTGGGATTCGCGAAATAGCGAATCTTTAAGCATTGATTTCGGATTGATATGATTACGGTGATTTGTGCTTGAATAATGATAAATACAGTGCTCAAATTTGGCCTCATTTCGTGGGTGGTTGCTGTTTCTTGTGAGAAGACACCTTATGCCTCAGGTAAGTGTGATATATATATATATATATATATATATATATATATATATATATATATATATATAATAATACATTTCTTCCCAATAGATATACATCCAAATACAGGGAAAATATAAAAAATTTTACACAAATGATAATAAATTAAAAATTTAAAAAACAAAAAAGAAAGTATAAGCGAATATATACAACGAAAATAAAATTAAAATAAACTGAAATAGTAATAAATAGTTACTAAATGGAGCAAACTAAAAATAAAATTTTGTCTATTACAAAGTCGCCAGCAGAAGTAATGAAATATACCTAATTGATGAAGTCAACGAAAATAAAATTAAAATCAATTAATACAATAACCTTTATTTCATAACATTCACTCACACACTATCTGCAATATATTCTGTGGGTGGAAGGAATGGAAATTTTTGTTTTCAACTCAATAAGAAACAAAAATTATCTAATAAATCTATGAATTTTCACAATTAATTATTTAAATCATTATTTCTTTTTGATCCACTTTGATCAACAAAGTTGTTACTCTTTTCTCATCATCATTAGAACTTTTCATATAAGAATAATATGCAATGTGCCTAGTTGTTGGCGATTATATTTAAGAACATGAATTAGTCAACATGTTTCGAGCGTGAGCTCATTTTCAAGACTGTCTTCGAAATGATTTCACGCTCGAAGCATGTTGACTAATTTATGTTCTTAAATATAATCGTGAAACATTGAGCCAAGAGTTTAATATAATTAAAAATTATTTTTATTGAAAATATATAAAGAAAAGTAAAAAATATGTATCTATGTTCAATTTATATATTAAAAATTGTATACAATTATTTTACTCCGTTTGATAATTTTTCAAAATTTTGTGAATATTTGGTGACCGTATTTCTCGGTAACTCTTTGAGATGCTAGTTTTTTGATATTAATCGATGTTTGGAGTTCAGGAATTTTGAAGTAGAATGAAATATTTCGCATTAGTACTTTTTTCTGAATATCGAAATATTTCAAAACCAGTATTATTGTATTCAGAATATTTCGATTCTGAAATAAATTTTCAAAAGTATTCTTTCTCGACTCATATTTTGATTGGAAAGCTTGATCATCTTCTACCTCTATCAATTCTAATTCTACACATAATTTTTGGGTAATAACAATATTAGAAATGGAAAACTCCACTTGAATTAGGTATGTGTACCTATTTGAAATGCATTCAAAATTTCAAAAGAAAATCAAGAGACGATTGAGATATTTCAAGTCTCATATTCTATTTTTGTTTGCGTCAATATTCCTTTTATCGTGTTTATGTAATTACTCGTTGAGTGGTTCAATATTGAAACATTTTTTAAAATTTTTAATGTCCTTTTGAAAAAGTTGTAATTTACTTTGAAAACTAAATAAACACTTGTTAGAAGTGAGATATTACTCTGTCTTTACCATGGCAATTGTCTAATAATTTATAGGATTGTCCTTTTCATAAATCGGATCAAACAAATAAACATATATATTTATTACTTCTTAGCGAGATAGCGATCTAACAACATTGCAAAAGAAATTATTGTCATTTGGAGGTTCTTGATCCCTTAATTCTTCGAAATAATTCTTAATTATCGATCATTTTTTGCATTCTTGCGATCGTTATTCGCAATGTGTATTATTGTTTTCATATTATGTATCAGGATATTTTAAATATTTTGTAAGGAGTTGAATTATTCATAAAACTGGTATGAATATAATGATGTTTTGAAATATAATAATATAAATGTACTTGTGTACATTTATTCAGATGTTTTGAGATATAATGAAAATTAAAAAATATTATAATTTTTATATAAATATAAAATAAAGAAAAATAAACACAAATCATCTTTCGAAGGTCCTTATGTGGAGCGAGACGCAGGTTGGTCATCTTAATATATAAACTGGTGCTCTGCTGATCTAAAACTATACTGTATTATATATATGGCTACATTTAGCTCTTTGGAATGTCTGTTTATGATTGAAAATATGTACTAAACAATCAAATATATATATATATATATATATATATATATATATATATATATATATATATATATATATATATATATATATATATATATATATATATATATATATATATTTCTATATATATATATATATATATATATATATATATATATATATATATATATATATATATATATATATAGAAGTAAAGAAATTTACGGTATTTACCTGCAGTTTACGTTGTTTGTTTTTATGACAGCCGTTTACATATGTTTCAAGCTAAATGGCTCTCATCAGAACGGCGTAGTTCAAGTTATTAGATGTTCAAACTTGGATGCTGATTGAAAAACACAGAACAAAATAAAACACAACATTTCACGTGAGGAATCGACATCTTTTTTGGTTTAAATTGAGTATCTTTGGTTGGACTTCTATTCGACTCTATTTTCAACCGAGTGTTTAAGTAGACATTGATTCAGTCTTAAAAACAGAGTCGAATAGAACTCCAACTGAAGATACTCAATTGAAACCAAAAAAGATGTCAATTCCTCACTTGGAATATTGTGTTTTGTTTTGTTCTGTGTTTTTCAATCAACATCCAAGTTTGAACATCTAATAACTTGAACTACGCCATTCCGATGATAGCCAATTAGCTTGAAACATATGTAAACGGCTGTCACGAAAACAAACAACGTAAATTGCAGGCAAATACTGTAAATTTCTTCAAATATATATATGTAAATTTCTTCATTTATATATATATATATATATATATATATATATATATATATATATATATATATATATATATATATATATATATATATATATATATATATATATATATATATATATATAAATCAGTAAGTTGAAATAAAACATTAGTTAATTCTTCATGAAAAAGTCTATAATACTCTTCTGTCTATAATATTCGCACTTCATTTCGAAAGCCGGATCTCTAAGTCGACGGAGAAACATAACTTCGTGCTATCAAATTCTTCATCTTCAACCCATTCTAAAGCAGTGTTTAAAGCTCCTACTGCCTCTGAATTAGCAGCTTCTCTGATATCGAGAACTCTTGCTTATCGTCTTACATATAGCAGCTCGCCTAATCTCATCATCAGTTAACACTTTATATCTTTCTCACCTGCTTTCGACACCACTAGCAGCCCATTATTGAACTTCTGCCTCACTTATTCGAGGATCATTTATCACAAATCCTATCACCACTTACAGGAGCATTCATCGCCTTTGTTGCAAAAACCAAGCAAACAATGCATCTTCTAAAACAGGATTATACGATTTCTTTGGTGTTTTTCGAACACCACGACCACGTTCTGTTAGGCTAACACACTTCAAGTGTTTGTCTTTGTTTTTCTTTATGTCGCCTACAGTTGACCATTCCTATACCAAACTTCCGAGTAATGACAAGGTAGCTGTCACCTTTATCTAACATTTGAGTACATATCTAACCGCGAATCCCTTGGCCCGGCCGGATTATAGCGATCACCGGACAAGCGGGAGTCCGGATTACCGAGGCCTACTATATATATATATATATATATATATATATATATATATATATATATATATATATATATATATAGTATATATAATATCCATATGAGTATATATATATATATATATATATATATATATATATATATATATATATATATATATATATATATATATTATTTTGAATGTTTTTAGCAATAACAGGCTTCTTTTAATATGAAAAACTTTATTTTTGTTGATGTTTCGTTGTTTTTGATATATTATAATATATAAAATAATATATATTATATATAGTTTCGACAAAGTTGTGATATACAACGAAACGTCAACAAAAATAAAGTTTTTCATATTAAAAGAAGCCTGTTATTGCTAAAAACATTCGAAATAAAATATCTTGAAAAGGCAATGAATCAATTTAAATATATTTATTTATTTATTTATTTAAAATTAACGTGTCTCGACTACTTGGTCATTGACACATGGTACAATTTATACATTTCTTGTAATACTGTTAATTTTACAGATACTCAATTATAATTGACAATTTAATTGTAGTTAAATTAGATAGAGCCGTTATTTTTTTCTACATGAGTAAGCTACATATATATATATATATATATATATATATATATATATATATATATATATATATATATATATATATATATATATATATATATATATATATATATATATATATAATATATTCAATTCAAGAAACTATTGCAATACAATAAAAATGAATTCGTCAGGATAAAAAAAGAAAAAATCAATCAATTTCACATTACTGCAGAAACTAATAATCCGCTGTTGAATAAGCTTCACACTCTACAATCAACTTATATAAGCTTTTTCTGAAAGATTTGGCCTAGCTATACATTTGAAATATTTAGGAACAGCATTAAACAGCTTTAAGCCCATATAAAGGGGTGATCCTTCTGTTAAACTTAAAGTGTGACATGGATAAAAATAAGGTTCAGTACGTCTTGTACTGTTACAGTTTTTAAATTTTTCAAAATAACATGGATGAAGGTACCTATATAAAAGCTACTGAAGGTACCATATGTATATATATATATATATATATATATATATATATATATATATATATATATATATATATATATATGCTTTAACTGTAACTATGCTTATAGTTTTGAATACATTTCTGCAGTTTTTTCTGTATTTCAAACCGAGCACACACCTCAGCACCACCCTAGAGGGTTATTCCATATATTATAAGAGTCTCGAAGTTGGCAATCTATGTACAACATCCTGAGAGCTTTCATAGCTGTATATACTTTGACAAAAAACTCAGTTATGTGGATTGCACTATTTAATTTCGAGCATAAGTAAATATATCTCCAGAACATGTTGTAAATAATGAACATGAGTACAATCAATGTTGATATTAAATTCGTTTATCATTGATCTCTTTTTAGCCTACCAGTCATTGGCTGATTACTACTTGAATTGTTCGTCTGAAGAATTCACTTCACTAGAGAATTGGATTACATATCTGATTTAATGAACAAAAAATTAAAATGGTATTCGCAAATTTAATAATAGTTTGAAACCAACAAAAATTGATTTGATAAACATTATTTATTTTTTTTCAATTCAGTGGAATTACAGTTTAACGCCGGTTCCGAACGGCCATTGTAATAAATGTACATTAATTACCCAGCATATTTCATTATTTAAACTACTTAAATCATAGACTAACACAAACACCCATGCCTTCAGCGGGGCTCGAACCCGAGTTCTACCGCATCATGTCAGGTGTTCTGCCGACTAAGCCACTGAGACCCAAAAAATTATTTAATTACGTCACTTTTCATTTTAAATATGAGCACAAATATTGCAAATATATTGAATGCATATAATCTGGTAATAGCGCACACCGTACAAAACCAATTTTATACAAAATTGGAAAGCAAAAACAATAACTAATTGAATTTTTACGTGCCTAACTCAGCATAAATTATTCGATAATTTAGCGTCTGTTACTGCTGCGAGTTTAATTTGAGAACGAATTCCAATTTGAAAGACAAAAACACCGAATAAACTAATTGACCTTAATCGTAGTTTCTTTCAGAGAGCAAATGATATTTGAAGATGACGTGTTTAGTGAGGTTTTTTTAATTTATCCTTATGAAACTTCAACATGAAAACTTCAAATTTGGTATATTGTGTAAAAGTGTGATCAATTGTTTACACCAAAATCACAAGCGTTCTACGTTGAAAGCTACAGCTAAATTTGTTAAACTTTTTTGTGTATCAGTTTATTTACAAATTTGATGTTTAATTTGTTCAACATGGTCGCTATAAGTTTTATCTGGATTATCTTAGTCTATTCGATTGAAAGAATAATTCGGCAGTGTCTGTGGCATGTAAAGAGCAGTGCGAACGATATGTTCAGTTGCTACCGCTTATTAGTTTTCTGACGTATTAATTAATTCTCTGCTGAATGCTTCTGAAAAAGGGTTCATTCATACGCGGTATAACAAGCAGAACTTTGATTTATGACAACCAATTTCAATTGAGGTTTCATTTTCAATTCAAATATTAGTGAATATAATTTAAAATTCAAACCCTTGAACTGTTATTACACTGTTATAACTGTTCATCTGAATATAAAATTTACAACCGAAATAGAATCTGATAAATCCCTTAATGTTTTAGACTTGCAATTACAAGATCAAATAATAATTTTGAATTTTCAATCTTCCGTAATCCTTTCCATACGAATACCATAATACACAACGCCTCATGTCACCCATATTCACATAAAATGGCAGCTTTTCACAGTATGATACATAGATTAACTAATATACCTTTAGCTGAAAAAAATTCAATAAAGAACTGAACTTCATTAAAGAGATTGCGGTTAATGATAATTATGATCGCGAAGTATTGTCAAAAATTCTTCACAAAAAACTTTACCAGAAAGCTATAAGATATTTAATAGTGTTGGCGTTTACTTGTTGTAAATCCATTATAATTGAATATAACTTAAATTCAAACACTTGAACTTATGATTTACACTTTATTGACTACATAGCATGACGCGTTTCGTCGTTACAAACGACTTATTCAGATGCTTACGGAATAAGCTTCATTCTGTAAGCATCTGAAGAAGTCGTTTGTAACGACGAAACGCGTCATGCTATGTAGTCAATAAAGTGTAAATCATAAGTTCAAGTGTTTGAATTTAAGTTATATTCAAGCTATAAGATAGTATATGACTTTGGAACATCAACTCAAAAAGTCAAACCTTTTTACAGAAACGTAATTTTAATATTTCATTCAGACAATTCATTTCAATTCAACAATAATTTATCGAGACACATCAAAAACAATAAAAGCAAAATTAAAAGAGAAGGTAAATCTGGTGTTGAATCTTACCAATTGAATTGTGGAACATGTCCCGGTATATATGTAGGTGAAACAAGTAAAAATTTCGGTACTAGAATCAAGGAACATAAATATAGTTTCACATGTAGCAAAAGCAATTCGAATTATGCTAACTATTTATTAACAGAAAACCATACTTTCGATACGAATTTCAAAATGTTACATAATTACACAGAAAGTCAATTAGATTTTTGGGAAACAGTGGAAATAAATCGGCATGAAAATTCTGGAAATTTGATTAATGAACAGATAGAATTAAACAAATCATCCTTGTTAAAACTTTTCAGGTAATAAAAATTAGATTTTAGAATGAAATATCTTGGGTAAAACCCAGAGTCACAGAATCCTAAAATTCCCTCAATATTTATCTGTCTTTTCAAATTTGTTGTTAGTATTCCTTTAGCGTCTGAAGAAGTCGTTTGTAACGATTAAAAGCGACATGCTATGTTGTTAATAAAGTGTAAATCATAAGTTCAAGTGTTTGAATTTTAGTGTATACTCAATTATAATGGATTTATATCCATTAATCGCCAATACTATTAAATATTCAAAGATTAGTGAAAATGAAATCTCAAATTGTAGTCTTACGAAAATTTTCTATACCTATTTCAAAAAACTTAACACGCTTTCATCATTATTTGTTTTTTAGTAGTTGAAATTTTTCCGATTGAACGTTTCAGGCGTATAATTATTCACCAGAAATTTAGGAAACAGATGAATAAATGGTGCAACACTCTAATTGCGTTAACATTGGGTACGAAACACAATCAGAGCACTAATCATTAATTAGTTTCTCACTGAATTGTTAATATTTCTTCGAGTATTAGTTTCATTCACACGCATTTGAGGTTGACATGTAAAAACAACCATTAGAACATAATGAGTATCGATAATGAATTCCCACGAACAAAAGTATGCTTTTCTATCTTCAAGATCAAAACAACGCAACGATATTTTTGTATTATTAAAAGTCTCTTGAGAATGTTATAGAAAGTAAATGTGATTAATTATATAATTAAAATTGCAAATATATAATGTGAGGAATGGCTTACTTCGATACACACATTTATGCTGAATTCTTCGAAAGGTTATTTACATTTATATTTCAAAATTAAATATTTCTTAAACATTATTCAACAGCGTTCTGAAAAGTGTGAGCTGCAGATATTTTTTCAACGAATACATTCATAAAAATAATGTTTATAACTTGAAGATATACTCAAATATGCGAAAATTTCATTAAAAAAATAAGAAGGAAAATTCGTCAAAAATCGTTTATCATCTCATAATTGACTTGTTTTTTCTGATGTAATTTTATAGATTATCAACCTAATGTCTTTGAAAAATTTTTTTGGATATTATAAAGCCTGTTATTGCTGAAAAAAATAGAGAAAAACTATAAATGGTCAACAGGCAAAACATAATATATTATGATTATTATTATAACGATTGTTCCCCATGAGGAGAGCGATTAAACTTGCATTCCCAATTATTATGACTTTTGCTTCATCTTTTTTGACTCCCAAAAACTCTTCATCCTCTCTGAATGATCTTCCTTCCGTTCATCTGTCCATTTTATTCCAGGCTAGCTATTTGACTTTTGCTCAAACTTCACATGTGCGATTTTATAGCAACACTCAGTGCGATATTCGAGATTTTTTATATTGATTTGTTTTTGATTTTTTTGGTCCTTTTTTAGCCACTCTGTTCCGCATTTAATCTTCATAATTATATCGAGTAGTTTCTTCCGTATTCTGGACTGTTTCATTCTGTAGACATGTGCATAGAACTTAGCTCGTCGTTTTCTGATTTCTTCCGTTATCGTATTTGTGTTTTGATAAAGTTCCTTCTGAGGTCTTTTCATTCAAATGTCGTTTCTACTGATTGGTCCGTTAATATTTCTAAGAATTTTCCGTTTTTGTTTTTCTATTTCTCTCATTTTTGAATGACCGTCAATAACCATTGTTTCAGATGCGTAGATTGCTTCTGGAAGAATCGTTGTGTTATAATACCTCAATTTGGATCCTCTCGAAATGCACTTTTTGTTATGGTACACCCATGTTAGCTTATAGGCCCTTTGGAGCTTGGTAATTCTTTGTTCATTAGCGATTCGGTTTAAACCTGAGGATTGTATAGCTTCTACGAGTTATTCAAAATTAACGACGTGCAAAATTTCACCATGTTTTGTGATAAGAGAAGAAGTATTTTTGGTTTTCTTTCCAAGTATTTGGTTTTTGTCATAAGAAATTTGTAACATTGTTTTCTGCGCAATTTCATGTAGTTTTTCTACGGCGAGAATGACTTCAGTTCTGTTGTCTGTGATGATAGCAATATCGTCTGCAAAGGCGAGACATATGACATTTATTCGATTTTCTTTTTTGATACCCACTTGTATGCCCTTCACATGAAGTTTCCATTCCTTAATGATCTTTTCTAAAACGATATTGAAAAAGGTTGGCGAAAGTCCGTCCCCCTGCTGCACACCGGTTTCAATTTTAAAGGGATCTGATACTTCACCCATGAATTTTATCTTGGAAGTTGTACCTGTAAGTGTCTGTTCTATAATTTTTCGAGTCTTTCGATCGATGCCAAAGTCCTTCGTAATTTTAAAAAGGGTTACGCGGTCTTCTGAATCATATGCTTTCTTGAAGTCAATGAATGTGATCACTGTATTTCCACATTTACTCATCTGTAATATCATATTTGAGGTATATATATGTATATATATATATATATATATATATATATATATATATATATATATATATATATATATATATATATATATATATATATATATATATATTATTTATACGATCGATTGCGAGTTTTTTCTGGAGATATTTCAACTGAAACTTGATATTTTCGGGATATAAAAAACATTAAAAATGAATAAGTTTTTTTTTTGTTTACGTCTCGCTACAAATTGTCAAAACTTTGAATCAAATGATAACTTGAATACAAATAATGATAGTCTAGTTGAAATTATTCATTTCAGAATTTCGTCCAAGCCACGATTTGAAGAGCTAAGTAAAATGAAAATATAGATCAAAACTTTGAGCATGCAAAAATAAGTCGTGGTTTATAAATGTGGATTGTTGACTCTTTGGCTTTTTTCTCAATAGAAACTTCGCAAGGGATAAGGGATTTCTGCATGAACTATCCGTATTGGCAAATTGAATCTTCTCTATGACATGTAGACAAATTATCATTTACAGAATATCAAACCGAGAATTTGTGTGTTTAGCTCGAAAAAATGTAGGTATAAAATTGAATATGAAAGTTATCGGTACAGACCGCATAAGGAACTTTACGTTGACATTTCTTTGGAGTGTGATGAATTTCATCCGAATGGAGAAGCGGACATCCAACTTTCCAATTCTAGTTGTTCATGAAGAAACCACAAATGGGCACAGGTCCTTTGATGGAAAAGTGATAACCATTTTAATTTGAATTTTGAAATGTTTTCAAAATAAGAGAATAAATTTTTCAGGTTCAAGAAATAATTGAGAAATAATTTAGTGAAAGAAGATGCTCTAACTTGTTTCTTATTGTGAAAGTTTGTTGAAATATAGAAACAAGAATGGTGTAGATTATTTTTGAATAACGTAGAATTAAAAATTGGGAGATCAAGAAATCTAATGATATCAACCAAAAATTTGCAACATTTCGTTTTTTCTGATGCATGTGCAACTTCTATTGAAATATAATTCGAAATCGAGACTTTCTATAACTCTATTCACCACGATATGCCCCAAAAATCAAAATATACTCAACTTTACCACGAACTATGAAGTAACGAAAAGAAAAAAGGCTAATTCATACTATTCAAAAGGCTAATAATTACTATTTATTGTTTGTGATTACCGTTTCGTTAAAAATTGTAGCTTTGTTGACACTCTATTGAATAACTCTCCAAAAAAAAGAATTTCAATATTACATGAAATATTCAGTTTATCGGGATATTTTGAAAGAGATAAAAATTATGAAAGAACGTATTTTCAGTTAATTATACGTTGACAGATTTTCAAATTGATTGATAATCTGACAATTTTACAGCTCACTTTTTCAAGCTGAATGGCTCGAACATATGCTACAATAGACAATGTAGATACTTCGGTAAATAATCTGAAGGACATTGTATAAGTAAAACATACAAATTAAAAATATAAAGCACAATTTACCATATTTACATAAAAAGGGAACCACGTATACCAACCCAATTTTATCTTATTCCCCAAATACTGAAATAAAAAAGGGTTATAAAAAAATAAACCTGAAAACACCCAAAAATTATTGACATGTTCATATCAAAAGGTCATATATTCAATGAGAATGAAATTTTTTATTCCTGTTCTGTACAGGAAACTAAATTTTTAAATGCAAAATGTGATACTAAATATGTTCTTCAAATTCTACTACTAGATTTGGCGAAATGCGAATATGTTATATATATATATATATATATATATATATATATATATATATATATATATATATGTAATTATATATGTAATATATAATTTTTTTCAAGGTAAAATTTTCATTGCGATGGTGAAAGTTGCATGAAAGTTACTTGATAGATAACTCTTTATAGATCTTCATATCCGTCAATTATTTTACATTGTTCGGTTTGATATTTTGTAAAACACACACAGAATGATATTTATCTATAGCATTTTAGGTCATATTGATGTACTCGTACTTTTTTTCACTAATAGTTTCATTATCAGGTACGAAATGAAAATTGAGAAAGAAATGCAATAGCCCGTATTATTTGTCAAACTAATTAGCAATTATGAAATTGTAACTTTCAGTTATTTTGATACGTTTTCGTTTTTCACGGTTTTTTTTCGTTGTAATGCTTAGTAACGCCTATTGACCTAACCGCTTAACGCATGATGAAACGTCGTTCAACCTGTTTGGTTCAAATAAATAACACTATTACCATGTCTATATTTCGAGCTTCAAAGTCATTATCTTTCAAAACTGAAATGAAGATAGGGTCAAGAAACCAACACATATGTCGAGTATATAGAACTTTTTATGAAAGCCATTAACCCAAATGTTCAATTTGGATCATAATTTACTTCTAGATAAGTTTGAAACTCTTCAAGAAAAATGATAGAGATTAGTGAAACGTAAGTTACATAAATTGATGTGGAATACCCCAATACAAAATATTTCAAAGTTTCTATTCGGTTGGATAATTTGAAATATCTGAATTTCTTCCTTCTCACAGTGTACTTAAGGTTCATTAAGCTTAATCAAAGAACATCTTCTACCAATTCCTTTTGTGTTGTTTCTTTAATATGAAGAACCAGAATCAAACTGTCCCTCATTGTTTTTTCCGATTTGAATATTTTTAAGCAGAAAAAAGAGCGAATTTTCCAGATATATCACTTGATGCCTGACCGGTTAAACAAGATAATAAAAGGGTTCCCTAAAAAAAATATATAGGAATATATCTTAGGTACAATTGAAAATATTTGAGCAAATTTCAAAAAATTTAAATAATAAAGAAAAACATTGCTATCTAGATTTAGGTTAACATTTTAGAAAATTGTGAGGTACATCCCATTAGGACGGCTTCTTCCTAGCAACAACATAATTTGTCGGTCTCTTAACTTATTTTTAGTCGTTTATAACCTCCGTTTTAAACTTTAAATAACCCAGGCTAGCTGAAAACGAGGGGTCACACTTTCGTTCTGATTGACACTCAGAAATAACAAAGTTAAAATGTATGAATTTACTAGATTTCTTCGTATTTACAATAAAGGAAAATAACTTACCTATATAAGTTAGTAGATGTTGGATTCACAATATTGTCCTTTAATATATGTAGCTTGTAGCTCCAGCGACGTGTTTCTAACGCTCCAATCAAGATAATTTTGAGGCTCTAGTCAAGATGTTATTAAGGTTCAAGCCAAGGTACTTTGAGAGCTTCAGCGGGGGTACTTTGAGAACTGCAGCGAAGCTCCATCGGAGGTTGAATTACAGCTCCAGTGAACGTACTTTTAGCTCAATCGGAGGAGAATTATAGCTCCTGCGAATGTACTTTTAGAGCTCCAGCGGAGGTTGAGTTACAGCTCCAGCGAACGTACTTTTAGCTCCGCCGGAGGTGAGTTACAGCTCAAGCGAACGTAGTTTTAGAGCTCCAGCGAAGGTTGAATTACAGCTCCAGCGAACGTACTTTTAGCTTCATCGGAGGTGAATTACAGCTCCAGCGAACGTACTTTTAGAGCTCCAGCGGAGGTTGAATTAAAGCTTCAGCGAACGTACTTTTAGCTCCATCGGAGGTGAATTACAGCTCCGGCGAACGTACTTTTAGCTCAATCGGAGGAGACTTACAGCTCCTGCGAACGTACTTTTAGAGCTCCATCGGAGGTGAATTACAGCTCCAGCGAACGTACTTTTAGCTTCATCGGAGGTGAATTACAGCTCCAGCGAACGTACTTTCAGAGCTCCAGCGGAGGTTGAATTACAGCTCCAGCGAACGTACTTTTAGCTCCACCGGAGGTGAGTTACAGCTTCAGCGAACGTACTTTTAGAGCTCCAGCGGAGTTGAATTACAGCTCCAGCGAACGTACTTTTAGCTTCATCGGAGGTGAATTACAGCTCCAGCGAACGTACTTTTAGAGCTCCAGCGGAGGTTGAATTACAGCTTCAGCGAACGTACTTTTAGCTCCATCGGAGGTGAATTACAGCTCCAGCGAACGTGACGTCAGTTTAGACGCCACAGATAATTAATTGATCCACTTGGTATTAAGATAAGAATATAATCAAAGTAATTGAAATCTACCAAATCTTATGTGTAAGATTACAATGTTACTTCTTAGATGGATAATAGACGAAAAAGGAACGTGCAACGGGAATTCAACCCACTATATCTGCATTTTAGATGTGCACAGGTTATCGTCGCAACTGAGCGAGTTCATTCATGAAGGGGTGAACACATGCATTCAATGCGAGGAATGCAAGAGTCCAGGGACGAAGAACATACAAAAGTCAACTGAATCAACAATTCAGTGACGGCGGTAGTGTGGGGAATTCGCACGTTACACGTTCCTATCTATAAAATAGCTATACGATTCGTAGGCACAAACTAGCATGTAAACTGAAAGTTCTTAGGAACCGTCCGGTAATCACGTGCTGTTTTAAATTTACATAACAGAATATTATCTTCATTTGAAATATAGGTATGAAGTACATCTAAGTATATATATTTAATGATTTTCTTTCCTGAATTGGACTACGAGCTAGCCAAACCTTCCTCAACAACAAGTGCATGAGCCTCGCACTGTGCTTTGTTGAAGATCAACATCTGTAACATGAATACACATAATAATTCTCACTTCACCCTCTTCCTCTAGTGATATTTCGAGATTTTTCCGAACCTACTCCTTTCGTAACTCACCTGGTTAATGTAATTACCTTATCAACATAATCGTATCTCACAAATTGTATTTCTGAGAAATTAAATGAAGTTTTGGAATGAAATCTATGAATGTTTGTGTTACAGTATCAAAAATCTCTGGACCAGAAAGTGGAGAAAAAATAGTCTGGATAGAAAGTAACAACAATAATCCGGTCAAAAGAAGTATTGCCCAACATTCAGCTCTAGCTTGCCCAGGAAAAGAAGTACGTATACCATTCTTCGCCTTGCCATGTGGGGAAAATCAAGACTGTTCGATTGTGGGACCAAATATGGTGTGTTGTTCGTATCGTTGCATTAAAGGAGTGTTTCCTACTACACAGCAGAATATCCAAGATCGTGAGTTATATTCAACTTTGAAAACATTTTTCATATTTAAACTTCATGTAATTTTTTTGGTACAAATATGCTATAAGACTTTTATGGTCAACTGAACTGAAAAATATTTCTTGGTCTTGAAATAAGAGCTCTGAAGGATCGAGCGCTTCTATCGCTTCAACTGGCGCCTCAAAATATAAACAATATAGTTTAAAATCATATTTTGAGATGAAGTTTTTTATTGTTTGAAATTGTAATGGTAATCATAAAAATATGTTCAAATAAAGTTTCATATTTAATGAGTAGGTAGATACGATTTCCCTAAAGTCCCCCTCTTTCTAGTGATCTCAACAACTTCCATAATACTTATCCAATACGTTTAGATTTGTTATTTGTGCATGCCACTGCGCACTAAGAACAGGTTGATTTGCGCTGTACTCAGATCTCCTGGACTCTGAAAACTACGATGTATCTACTAAGACACATTTTGTTAATGTTATTATATTTGTTAGAATTGCAAGATTATGTATAATCATAACTGTGTTGATATCCTACTTACTAATATACTTACATAGAATATTGGTACATAGTCTTCTCTTGTCTTTAGGTGCAAGCTTCATAATGAAACTTAATGAAAGAAGAGTTTCCTTCAAAATACGATCAAGCTGCCCCTGTGGCAGTACAAGTTGAAGACATGAGGCTACAAGTCTTCCTCAACGTGTACAATTCCTTTGCCTTGTGCATTATGATCATTGTTCTAAGAGCAAAAGTCGGATACCTATACAGCTCAGTTTCACCTCCAGTTTAACACCGATTTCGAACGGTCCAAGATCACGATTGGTATCGAACCCACCAGCGCCAGTCAATCGAAACCTGAGCCTCTAAATTAAGCTCTTGTTGAAATGAAAGAGCAGTGACTGAGAACAGTTGCCACGTTCTTTATTATATGCCAACGTTCCTCATTAGTTTTTCATAACACTTCACCCGATATGTATTCCTTTTTCCTTCAGTTATTTATCTCAGCAAGTAATCTAGGTATCTCAGAATCTAAAGTAACAATTTATTTTGGATAAAGTTCGTTATACGAGTTCCTTTTCGCTCGAAAGAGAAAAAATTTGGAATTTTTTTCGAAAAGTATTTATTTATTCATCAATTTTCATTTTGTTCCCTGCAAAGTAATCCTCCTTGGACATAATGCATTTATGCCAGCCCTTCTTCCAATCCTCGAAGCACTTCTGAAATCGCTTTTCGGTATGGTCATCGGCTCGTTCTTCGATTTCAATTTAATCTCAACAATTGTGGCAAAACGCTTTCCTTTCATTGGTCTCTTCAGATTTGAGAATAGGACAAAGTCGCAGGGAACCAAATCTGGTGAAAACGGTAGTTGAGGCATGATTACGGTGTTGTTTTTGTCCAAAAAATCACGAACAAGCATTGATTTGTGAGCTGGTGCATTATCGTGATGCAGAATTCATGATTTATTTTTCAGCAATTTCGATAGTTTGAGCCGTATTGCTTAACGCAAACGTTGCAAAGCTTTCTTGTAGTGTTCCAAAATCGAAGAACACACAAAAACGTGACTAACATTTTGGCGCCCCACGTTCCCCTAGCGTTCCCTCTTCCAGAGATCAGAATACTCTGGAGAGTAAATGGAAGTTAACTTATAAATCGACTAGCTCTTAAAATGGTTCTTAGAAATGGTTTTAGACTTGAGGTTGATTAATAATGTAAAATATGAGTTGTTATTTGGGCGCCATGAGCCTAAACAGGAATACTCTGCAGAAAATTTCATAGAAACAAAATTTATATTGTAAATTCTATTGATACTATAAATTAATCTCTAAGCTTATCTCTAATTTTAGACGACGTGTGGCGTATTCCTCTGCAATTATTTAAAGTTGTCCTAGAATTTGTTGACCTTGTGGATGAGCTCAATGTTCTTGTAGCTATCCAGAAAAATTAGGTAGTAGGTAGTGGAACAAATATCCAGGTAGCACGTGAAGAAGCAAAAATCCGGTATCAGGTATTCTAGTAATAATCCAAGCAGTCCGGTAAAATCCGATAGGAGGTAGCGGGTTCCAAAACCCAAATTTTATTTCTCGATGAGCACAAATTTTATTCTCGAAAATCACGACGATGAGACAAAAAAAAACAAACTACTAATACAAAATCTGACAATTTCAACCTATGAGAAACGTATCTTTACCAACATAAAGACAAAATTTCGATAATCGAATGTGCACATACCGCGAAAATTCAAAATTTACCTTTCTTTTGAACAGATCTCGTATAAACGAAATCATTGACTTTAAGTGGATATTATTGTTATGATTCCTGTGCAGCCAATCATAAATACATATATAAAAATATAAAAACCAAACTAATATGAAGTATAGACTATAAACTATAAAATGACAGAAAAGACAAGTTAGATTTGTGTAGTAACATAATAATTTTGGAGTAATGGATACCCAGACACAAATTGTGCAGGAATTTCAGGAAGATTTATTTTGGAATGTTTGTGGACATGTCTCATACTCAAACACACAAACCGGCAGTTTGTGTTGCATTGTAAGAATTCAACTAATTATGCAATATGATATTAATGATAGCAGAAAGTAGCACAATTTTGCAAAAGTTATAAACTTTATTGCAACTTATATAGCGTGAATTGAAGATACGCTTAACGGGTGTCGTATATTAGGCATGAGTTATATAATTTACATCATAACAAGTATGTGTAGAATAATTTAATAAATCATCTTACTCAATTTGTTGGAGCACTGCTTCGTTGAAAACATAAATTTTCATTTCAATTTGATGTTAGCGAAAGGATGAATGTATGTGAAAAAAAGGAAATTATAACTTTGTATCTCTTTGTATTGAAATAATTTCATTTGAAAGTTTGATAATGTGTTTGCAGCCACAATAAAAATCCTGCCGAACGCAATTTCGACTCCTTCATTACCGACCAATCCACCAATAACTACTTCATCAACATCAACAACGTCAACAACTTCAGCGCCAACAACAAAAGCAATAACAACGACGACAACTCCAGCAACAACAACTACAACAAAAACTACTCCTCAAGCGATTATTGCACCAACATCAGTAGCAGTGAGTGTACAAACACCGGAAAATGCACCACAAAACCTTCTTCTAGTATGTCCCGAAAGGGTATGGATAGCGTTCTTTTCCCTTCCCTGTGCCAACAACCATGAATGTTCGTCTTCTGGTCCTAATATGATTTGCTGCTCATATCGCTGTGTCGAGGGTATACTTCAATATCCACCTAAAATAGGTAAATATTTTACGGGAATAAATGAAGCCTACATCTAATAATAATAATGATATAATAATAAAAGCCTTTATTCTATGGCCTTTAGAACTTACATGTCATTCTTAAGTACAAACATAAGTATTCTTAAATCTATTTATTGGTGTTTTTTTTTAGAGGTATAGAACTTTAAGTTGGCATTACTGTTGAAGATGGCGACCGATTTAACAGCTGAGAAGTGATTTATTCTCAGTTTGGTTTGGCAATTCATCATGAATAGACTCACGCCTGAACAACGCTTGCAAATAGTGCAATTTTATTTCGAAAATAATGGTTCTGTGCGGAATACGTATCGCGCAAATTTTGTTTAGCGGTGAACCGCACTTCTGATTGAATGGCTACGTCAACAAACTTTTGTTTGTTGACGTAGCCATTCAAACAAAAAAACCGCAAACAAAAACTGACTGTTTGGTGCGCTTTATGGGCTGGTGGAATCATTGGTCCGTACTTCTTCACAAACCATGATGGCAGAACGTTACAGTCAATGGTGATTGATATAGAGCCACAATTACTAACTTTTTCATTCCTGAATTGAACAACCATGATGTCCAGGAGCTGTGGTTTCAACAAGACGGCGCAACATGTCACACAGCTCGTAACATTGATTGACAATCGATTTATTGAAAGACACATTTGGTGACCGCCTAATTTCACGTTTTGGACCTGTGAATTGGCCTCCAAGATCTTGTGATTTAACACCGCTAGACTACTTTTTGTGGGGCTATGTAAAGTCATTGGTCTATGCGGATAAGCCACAAACGCTTAACCATTCGAAAGACAATGTTCGCCGTGTTATTGCCGATATGCCACCACATATGTTGGAAAAAGTCACCGAAAATTGGACGTCCAGATTGTACTACATCCGAGCCAGCCATAGCGGTCATATGCCAGAAATCATATTTAAAATGTAATGCCACAAGATTATCCTTCGAATAAAAAAAATTCTTGTCAATCGAATGATCCATCGTTGTTTTATTGCAATTTAAAGTTCTATACCTCTAAAAAAACAAATATATCTATAACATAGCAGAAACAACTAGATACATATATTTTTTAGTAACCAGTTTGGCCAGGTCGACTTAATAATAATAAGAATAATAATCTTTATTTATCCTTTTAGACATATAGAAACAAATGTATAGAATACGTCAAATTACAAAATAATCAGAAATCACAATCATTGAAATATTTTTCTATAGAGTAGTAACAATTCTTGATTGAAGATTTCTTGATTGTAGAGCTCAACTCATTATACATTGGCGAGGATTCATATTTAGAAGTTCCGTGATGAGGAACTAGCAACACTTGAGGATTTCTTGTGTTGTATTCGTGAAAACTAGACAATTTCACCAAATTACTATGGTTTTCCCTCACATACAATAAACTCTTAAATATGTATATACAAGGAACCGTCAGTATCCTACATGCCATGAATACCGGCATACAGGAGGGACGAGGATTCAGAATAAATATCATACGCATAATACGTTTTTGGGACACGAATACTCTATTTATATTAGAGAGGCACCACAGCAATATATTATAGGACTCCTCAATATATCATAGGTCTCCTCCAACCATTTCTACGTATATATCTCTATCCTTAGCCGACCTTCTCGATCCTTTAGGTTTTTAGGTAAATCGTCCTCCCATCTTTTGCTTTGACCTCCTCGTTGTCTTTTCCCGTTCCTCGGATACCACATTTATTGAAAGCGTAAGACAGTTAACTGTTTCATACTACTAGGTACTCATCAGTTACGGTACGTCCAACAAACGAAAGGCAACGACTTCAATCCGATCATAAGACAGAAATTTACCGTTAATAAATTGTATGCATATATAATGCATAGATTATTGTATATCTCAAATATTAGGAATCATTGAAAAACACATGAAGCCAGCGTACTCCAAAAAACGTAATTTTTCTCAATATATTTTATTCATAGTACAAAACATGTTGAGTAATCAATTTATTTACATATGAAAACACGTATATGAAATTAATTGAAAAAAAATTTTTTTTAAATGGCGGTCCTGAAAATGGCTGCTGAAACTCATCTGAATCGGAGATGAATGACATCATTTCTTGGAAAAGAATTATCTGAAAGCAAAAAGCAAAACGATTTCACGTTCTGTATCGAATTGGCTATGACCTCAAGCAGAATGAAACATTTTCAATGAAAAAAATTTTTTTTACCCTTTTTTTCACTTTCAATTGTTTATAACTTTTTTTAAATAATAATGAATATTTCTGGTTCTGCTTGAGGCCATAGCCAGACATCTAAAGAGTAAAATGCCGTTTGGTTCATATCGATAAGTGCAATATTTTTGAAATAAGAGTGTAATTCATGCGAAAAGACGTGGTTCTGAGAAAAATCATTTCAAAGTTTTTATTCGTGGAAAATCGTAAAAAAGTGAATTTTACTCACATATCCATTCCAGCTTCATACACAACTCCTTCCTGGTCTTCGTAAGCATCATTCTGAAGATTTCTTACATTTCTCAAAGCAGTTCAACAAAATAACAAGACAATAACAATAAAACAAAGAACAAAACAATAAGACGACCCGAAGGCATGCAGCAGCTGCCGCTACCGAAGGTATTCGTGCAGCCGGATATACTGCAGCGCTCCCTTATCTTTTATACCTACTTTTCGGTCTTGCTGACCTTCGGGACTAATTCTAAACTCTTAAGATAATATATTTTACAACTCTAGTTTTCGACGAGAAGTACAGAATTGTTTTTGTTGTTGTTGTAGTTGATTTCTTTCTTCTATATACATATATATATATATATATATATATATATATATATATATATATATATATATATATATATATATATATATATATATATATATATATATATATATATATATATATATTATGTTATGTTATGTTTTGATGTTAATGAAATACAAGGCGTTCAGTGTTTCAATGATATTAATAGAGGCACTTTGAATTGGAAATTGGAAGAGCAAATTTCAGAAAATGGTCTTCCAATTTCTTTAAATCTTCGTATTTCCAGAACGATATAGCTTACTTAATAATTCGAAACGTAGTAAACAATTATTTGAATAACGATGATTACCTATACATATGTGCAGACTCAAGTAATTGACATTCCTAATGTATTGAAAAAGTGTATATACACGACTGGGCATTAGCTAATGCAAGATTGGTTATTAACTTGTTTATAAATGAACACAGAACTAGTACTACCCCGAAATAAATCTGATCAAAATGTGTTCTTTATTTTCTCTTCAGGTTGGACACTATAGTTGCCAATATATCAAAGGCCTCTAGGTATAAGAATGCTGTTTTTCATTATTTCTGAAAACAATTAGCGTATCTAAGGACAAAATTAATGGATTGAAAATTGATTGGTCGTAATGAACTTGCAATGTGATGTCATTTACAACAAACAATTCACCACTTGTATGTCCTCAAATTGTGATACATGTTTATCAGAAACTCTCTTCGAAAATTTGTATAATTTACAAATTCATAACATTTCAGATTATTTTGGAAACCCCTGTATAAATATGTTTTTTTTAGTGATAAAAGGCGCTGAAGGCGTTGAAATCAAGAGAAATGATTTGAGCAACGTAGTTATAACAGATCCTCCAACAACAAAACCGACAACTCCGAAATCTCTTGAAGTTGTCGCAAAAAGCCCGGTATTGGTATGTCCGGAAAAAGAACCCCGAATCACACTTTTCTCACTTTCTTGTGAGACCAACAAGGACTGTGCAATAATGGGGAACAAAATGGTTTGCTGTTTGAAACGATGCATAAAAGGAGTCCTTACAATTGAAGTGGATCAAAAGCAAGCCCGTAAGTATTTTATTGTATTTTACGGCGAATTTCGAAGTAATATTCAATTAATAATCGAAGGATTACAAATAAATTGTAGAGCAAAAATTTGTAGAATTAAAAGGAAAGCTGCAGATATAAGAGTGAGGACAGGATTTTCAAAAAAGTTTACAAAAAAATCTGTGCCAAAAAAATGGATTTATTTGAAGTGGTAGCTAGATAATTTTTAAGGATACTTTATTAAGTTCAAAGGATTAAATTCCAAGTGGAAGCTTATGAGCCAACAATATGCCTCTGCTTGAATTACAAATAATAGGTACCAGCAATTATTCGCCATATTTTTTGCGGATTTCAATTTTCACAATATACCTACTCATAAATTAGTGCTTAAAGGTTGTAGAGATCACTCAGTATTTTCTGCTTAAATGGCGCACTAGACAAAATACCATTATTGGTGACTGTAATTAGCCCTGAAATGTAAGCAGAAAACTTTTGCAATCTATCGATGGCAAACCTGTTCCTAGGTGACGTAACATGACGTCTTATTGGGGTCAATTTCCGGTAAATTTTCGTCAGCGACATTTTCGACTGTTGAATGACGTCTTTTTATCGTCAGAAAACTGACGTTCATATGATGACAGCAGACGACGTCAACGCGAAGTGCTATTTTAGTAAATTTATGAGCGTTAATTTTTTAAGAAACGACAAATTTTTTTTCACTTATAGTTGTTTTGTAATAGTAGTTTTCTCATAATTGAACAATAATATTCATTCATGTATCAATTGCTAACACGAAAATTGTAACATGGTTAAGGTTATAAGGTAGCAATTGTTCTATGGGCTCAACTTTTGTGTTCGGTGTCTGGGTTGTTTTGCATTCAGCGTGTTAAAGATGGACGAATAGTGTTTGTGTTATAAAATATTTTGAAATATCTGTTAAGAATTCGGGTGTAACATCGAAATGGTCAGGGGCTCGAAATGTGGCATCGAACTTTCAAGAAATTGAGAAATGCAATAAATTCTGCGGAAAAAGCAGATGTAATGTGCATAGTGATAGAAAACAGATGTCAACGAAACACCACTTCGAATAGTGTGAAATCTTTATGCATAATAGTCAAATTGAAACCTTGAAGACGAATTGACGATAACTTCTTTTTCAAACGAAAAAAGGTAAGTTAATTACCTGGCATCTTGGCACATATTTATTAATCAGAATATATATTTGCAGGACATGATGTAAGAATAAATTTGATTCAGTTAATTGAGTATGGTAAGTGTTTTGTCATCAATGCTGTATAAAATTATTGTATACCAAAATTTGTTATAGTGTACAAGTAAGATTATATTTTTCAGATGAAAGTTCAATATTATTATTCCCTTGTCGAAATAAAAAACACACCTTGCAACTCATCCTACATTTTTGATGCAAAAAAAGAAACATTAAGTTTTTTAAGGACAGCTGGTGAGTTTTTTACTAATGAATAAACAATTTTGTAGGTTATTTTTATATGCAATTTATTTGAAGCTTTTGTGGACACAGCACAGCATGATAATTAGTTGCTTTTTATGTATTAATCACAATTTACTAGAAATGTCCATTTCTTGTACAAATAAGCTCGCGCTTTTTCAAATTTTGAGTTTGTGCCACACTTCCATTTTTTGAATCTTATTCAAAGAATTATCTTTTTTTCTTATAAAGCCTAGTTAAAATTCTCTTCTTTTGAGTATCAAAAGATTATTGAGTAAACTATTTCAACTATATTATAATATTCCAGGTAGCATTCATCTGACTTCACCAACTTCTGCGCAACATTTAGAAAATTCCGCCAAGGTTTGCCCCAAACACACCCTTGAACGTATGAGAAAAAAGGAATTAAGCAAGTTGATTGAAAGTAATCTTTAAAATATATTTTTCTCAATAAATGTTCAATGATAAATATTGTTTTATTTGAATTATGGAACCCCTGCAATATATGCTGTGAAGAACGTCTTTACTACGTCTATTTTTCTCTACTTATTGAGGTCTTTTGAACGTAGTTTAATGACGTCTTTTGAACAGCTCAAAATGACGTGTTGAGGCTGTGAGATTTTACGTCACTGCATGGTCAGTGAGACGTGGTTGACGTCTCTTCCGACATATTGAAAACAATATATGACGTCATATTACGTCAGTTTGCTGCCTGGATTTTCACTCATACAAAGATAAAATTAGGCAAAAAACAAATTCAGATGAATACGAAGGCTTCAAAGCACTGATTTTCTTCAATCATTTGTCAATTTGTTTTAGCATTCTTAGGAAAAACATTTTCACAGTTTGAAAATTTTTGAGAATGTTTCAGATATAAAGAGGTTAAAATGAAGAGAAAAAGAGTATTATTATCAACAATGTTCATTTGTAATAGAAATTTATAACAGAAAAGAAAATAATATTTTTCGAAAAATTGAACACTTAGTTGAATTGGCATGTTTTTTGGAGCTCTCGTATCGTTTCTGGCAATGGTTGTTTCCAATTCTTTTGTCCTAAAATTTCGTAAAACCTATTCTGACTGTGGCATTCAGGAAAACCTGAAAAAGGTATAACTGTAAAAACAGTACGGTAGTAAATCAGACATGTTTCCCAATATGATACTTTTGTCGAAAGTGCACCAATTTCAAAAACATAAAATGAAACACCCATCGATCTACACCTTTCTTTGCTCTATTTAATAAAAAAATAATAACATATTCTTCCGTTTCTGTAAATTATTCCTCTTGTTAGACTTAGTTTTCTGATCAATTAATTATTATTCCTTTTACATGTGTTCATGATATTCGCAAGATGTTATGTTTTATGACA
Organism: Henosepilachna vigintioctopunctata; assembly: GCA_030704895.1. Taxonomy (NCBI): domain Eukaryota; kingdom Metazoa; phylum Arthropoda; class Insecta; order Coleoptera; family Coccinellidae; genus Henosepilachna; species Henosepilachna vigintioctopunctata. The sequence continues at coordinate 8,072,667 of JARQZJ010000033.1, read as the reverse complement.
TATGCCAAATGACAAACATTTTTTCAATGGCCACAAAATGATTTTCCGAAATATATTTTGGTTATATTACCTATATATTATCCGATATTTTTCAATAGTTTATTTCTTTCAAATGTCAAACCGCATTTTTTTCTAGTGTCTTCAAATAATGTCTATTTGGTCAAGCAAAATTATGAACAGAATTCAACTACAGCCTATAACACAAACACCTTAACAGCAACAAGCACACCACCTTTGAAAGTTTCCGTCGCTAATATTCACCAACAGAAGACTCTTTTGGCGTGTCCAAATAGAGTCATTCGAATACCTTTCTTAGCTATTCCATGTAAAACACATCAAGAGTGCTCTGACATTGGAAAATCTTTGGTATGTTGTTTTAGTCAATGTGTCGTTGGTGTTTCTGCTGCCCATTTGGATGTTCAAAAAACATGTAAGTGAATTTGGAAATCTGAGATTTAATTTATCAATACCAGATAATATTCTTTGAACTTGAATAACGATATCTTAATATCAATGTGGATTTTAGGAATGAAATGTTTATTTTAATGTTTTGCTTATTTTACAATAACAGAATAATAAAAAGTTTTTCTAAAATTTGCAATATTTAAATCAAATATCTTCAAGAGTGTATTTATATGTAAATAGTTTAAAAACAATCTGGGTTCATTTTCGTATACTTTTTCATTTCCGATATGTTCGGTGTTTTCGCATTGGTATAGTCATCATTCCAATACGGTTGTTTTAAGGTGTGCTTTCCTTTTGCTCTTTTCTGGATTTAGGTTTATATATATATATATATATATATATATATATATATATAATTATATATATTATATTATTATAATATCACTTACATCATAATCTATGACGAATTCGAGGAACACATATAGGTATTTTCATTTAACAAGAAAAAATACCATCCTTTGGTGTTCTCTAATTTGGCTGAAGAGATCCATGAAGCTTTCCTTCAACGATTCAATCATGGAAGGTGCGAGATCTAGAAGTATTTCGGCTTAAACCTCAACAGATGAGTATGAGTTGAATGGGCACTCAGATATTTTTGTTACATCTAGAGAAGAGACGAAAAAATCTTGACGGACCAATGGATCTGCAAAAAAGGAAACTGGATTAAAAAATAAAGCAAGTTATTGAATTATCAATAAAGTAATCTACCGCAGAAATCAACACAACGAGTTATGATCTCAAACTTTCTGTCCACAATGAAGAAATTTTTTATGGTAAAATATGCGAATATTCAATGGAAAGTTTTGAATCGAATCTTTGTCCAAAGCGGAATTATTGCCATCCACGTTCATGTGTATATATTTTGTAACTATGGTTTACGTATATGCTGATTTTAAAATTTATTTTGTACATGTACATTATGAATTACTCTTAATGTTTTAGGTTTCACTCTAGGAATATTTTACAAGCAATATTTACTTAAATACATACAAACATACGCGACCTATATTGATACGTTGATTAAATCTGTGTTTCTTATGTTCCTCCAGTAACGGTTCAAACTGCTCCTGCGTCAACAACCATCAAGAACGCCGCCACAATCTCTACATCAGCAAATAGCTTGACAAATCCGATACCGAATCAACAAGCTAAAGCTTCGAGTGTGAATCCATCTCCTCATCCAGCTCAGCAACCACCAAGCTTGATATGTCCAGGAAATGAAGTGCGTATACCATTTTTTTCCGTACCGTGTAGGACAAATGAGGAATGTTCCAGAATCAATGTTAAAATGGTTTGCTGCTCAAGCAGATGCATTGCGGGGGTACCTCCTCCGAAACCAGAAATTAAACACCAACGTAAGTTTAATTGAACCAAATAAATTAACAAAAGTAATGTAATTGACAAGATTAAATGCAATAGCATCAACAGGTCTTTGATAACAGTAAGTTTCCTATCCCAATTTTCGTGATATTTATTGCAGAACAATTTCTTTTTGATAATCATTTTACTTTAATAATAGTATTGATCGTATGAAAATGAAATATAAGAAATTTGAAGGATTTTGGAGAAATACCTTGAAAAATGAAGAATTATAACTCAAAATTATTCGATTGAGATTTACAATAATTACGACATTTAACAATAATTTCGTTAACTCATTTTATGTTATCTTGTACCCTCGCAGAATCATTCGATAAAATGAATATTTTGATCTTCCTTTTTCATTAAATTTTGTTGCAGAAAATCTTACTCTTGATATAAATCAAATACAAAACTATTGTCCAATTTTTACCGTAGACTTTGTTTTCTGTTTTCACAATTTTTTTTTTGCTTCGACAAGTATGTCAATTTCGATGATTGAAACTGAACTTCTAAGCGTAAAAGTATTTTGCCTAAATGACTTGATTGAACTGAAATTGATAACGTTTATCAATTTTTCAAAATGAAAATAATTTCAAAAGTAGCGAGTTGAATGCTGTATTATCTCTATAGTGGGGAGAGTGAAAGTCCTTCCCTAGGGAGATATGCGATCGAATCCTGGGTCAGACATGGATCTTTGTGAATCTAAAATGAGTTTCAGTGGTGTTCAAATTGAGAATGTCAAATGGGTAATATACAGAGATATTCGAAATTTGAAATCAAATTTTTGGGCACTGAAGTTTTTCAGTATTGTATCCAAATAATACTAACATTACAATTGTTCCAGCAATTATTATGTTTCATTAAATTATCTTCATTAGATGAATATCTCAGACTAATAGTATCTACTCGATGAGAAACATCTCATTTAGAAATTTCGTATATATATATATATATATATATATATATATATATATATATATATATATATATATACGGGTGTTTTTTTTTAGAGGTATAGAAATTTAAGTTGGCATTACTGTTGAAGGTGGCGACCGATTCAACAGCTGAGAAGTGATTTATTCTCAGTTTGGTTTGGAAATTCATCATGAATAGACTCACGCCTGAACAACGCTTGCAAATAGTGCAATTTTATTTCGAAAATAATGGTTCTGTGCGGAATGCGTATCGCGCACTACGTCAATTTTATCGTCGACAAAATCGTCCATCAGAGCAGTTAATTCGATTAACCATGGAACGTTTTTGCACCACGTTTACTCTTATTGATAACTCGCATCTCCAGAGACGCCGTACAGAAGAAGCTATTGCTAGTGTAGAGCGTAGCATTGAGAAAGACTCGATTGAGTTCATCCGCCATCGAGCACGGGATTTGGATCTGTGTCCATCCACTTTATGGAAGATTTTGCGGAAGGATCTTGGTTTGAGTGTTTACAAAATCCAACACGTGCATGAATTGAAGCCAAGCGATCATCAAGCAAGATTCGTCGAATGGGCCCAAAATGAGATTGACGTTGTTCCCGATTTTCATAAGCGAATTTTGTTTAGCGATGAAGCGCCCTTCTGGTTGAATGGCTACATCAACAAACAGAACTGCCACCTTTGGAGTGAAGATAATCCTCAAGTGTATTTCAAAACACCGTTACATCCAGAAAAACTGACTGTTTGGTGCGCTTTATGGGCTGGTGGAATCATTGGTCCGTACTTCAAAAACGATGATGGCCAGAACGTTACAGTCAATGGTGATCGATATAGAGCCATGATTACTAACTTTTTCATTCCTGAATTGAACAACCATGATGTCCAGGAGCTGTGGTTTCAACAAGACAGCGCAACATGTCACACAGCTCGTGCCACAATTGATTTATTGAAAGACACGTTTGGTGACCGCCTAATTTCACGTTTTGGACCTGTGAATTAGCCTCCAAGATCTTGTGATTTAACACCGCTAGACTACTTTCTGTAGGGCTATGTAAAGTCATTGGTCTATGCGGATAAGCCACAAACGCTTGACCATTTGGAAGACAATATTCGCCGTGTTATTGCCGATATACAGCCACAAATGTTGGAAAAAGTCATCGAAAATTGGACCTCCAGATTGTACTACATCCGAGCCAGCAGTGACGGTCATATGCCAGAAATCATATTTAAAATGTAATGCCACAAGATTATCTTTCGAATAAAAAAAATTCTTGTCAATCGAATGATCAATTGTGCTTTTATTGCAATTCAAAGTTCTATACCTCTAAAAAAAAGTGATATTCGATGCAGAAGAAAATTTAAATTGAAATGAAAATTATGGGCATATCCCGCAGATTGGTAGCAACCGTTGACACGTGTTGCGATCTTATTGGATCTACTCAGAATGGCGTAGCCAAGTTATAGTTGTACGAACCTGGAGTTGGAAACACAAAAAAAAACCAAGAAACAAAAAGAGTCTCTGAAGGAATTCGCAACTTCTCAGGTACTTACGCCGTTCTGGAGAGATCCAATAAAATCAAAACATGTGTCAACGGCTGCTACCAATCTGCGGGATATGCCGATAATTTTCATTTTAATTTAAATTTTCTTCCGCATCAAATATTATTTCCATATTTTTCAACGTCTCGGCTTAGAGCATCCTTGAAGGAAGTATAGAAGGAGAGAACAAACGTGGTAACCTTGTTGAAAAAAAATGTTGCGATTTGCTTCAGAGGCTGTCCACATTTTTTGTTTTTTGGTCTGACGTTAATACAAACAAAGCGGATTGTTTCCCAACTCGTGAACACGCAACGTATAACTGCCCATGTGAAAAACAATGATTTTCTAAATTTATCCCGCAAACACTTAGCGATTGGCCTTGCGACTTGTTAATTGTCATTGCGAATGCAAGGCGAACTGGAAATTGCAATCGTTTGAAGTCAAACGGAAGATCAGTCGGAATAATTGGTATTCGAGGAATACATACATTATTACCTGCGTACTTTCCGTTAATAATGGTTGCCTCAATCAAATTCGGCATAAGTCTTTTTACCGAAAGTCGAATACCGTTGCAAAGTCGCAGTGGATTCAAACTACGCAATATCATAATAACTGTACCAACTTTGAGTTGCAAGTTATGTGGTGAAAATCCTGGTAACTCCAGAGAGTTCAGAAACTCCGTTGGATAATTTACTACATCATCTGGATTTGTTATGGAATCAACGGATTTGTATGTTACCAAATCGCCAGAAATTTTTAATTGAATGGTGAAATTCAGTGCGTGTACATCATTATTCTTTGCGGCAAGAATTGCTCGTTGACTTAACCAAGCATAATTCTGATAATTCTCACTAATGTTTGGCAAAACATTTTCAATAAGAGCTAATTGAGAGTCTACAAATCGGCAAAAGTCGTTGGTAAGAGTAATTAATCCAGATGTCGCATCAACTGGGACTTTGATCATTTTGAAGTTGAACTCTCATATTAGTGGTTAGCGATAATGTTTTTACGTTATTCCATAAAGGTGATGCCTGTAGGCAAGCATTCAATTCATCTGGAGGCGTTCTACGGGGAATTACTGGCAACGTCTGCCTGAAATCGCCTACCAACAATATCATCAAGCCGCCAAAGAAATAAACAGCTATAAAAAATAAGGGTTGATCGTAGAAGGGTGAAAATTTAGGGTTGCATGTATTTTTGTATGTTGTATCATGAAAAAATAGAAACTGAAAATTTTGTCGAAAAAAAAAAATTTAGGGGTGGCCTACCCCTAACATTTAGGGGGATGAAAAATAGATGTTGGCCGATTCTCTGACCTACTCAATAAAATCACAAAATTTCATGAGAATCGGTCAAGCCGTTTCGGAGGAGTTCGATTACGTACCCCGTGACACAAGAATTTTATATATTAGATATATATATATATATATATATATATATATATATATATATATATATATATATATATATATATATATATATATATATATATATATATATATATATATATATATACATATATATATATATATATATATATATATATATATATATATATATATATATATATATATATATATATATATATATATATATATATATATATATATATATATATATATATATATATATATATATATATATATATATATATATATATATATATATATATATATATTTGGGCTATGTATAAGAAACATAAGTCCTAAAAATTAAAAAAATATACGGGATGTTATACCAATAATGACCGCAGAAGAAATTAACAAACGTAATAAAACACCCTGTATCTTGGTTACTAAGATCATCAGACCAGATAAAGAGGGCATTTCTAGAACCGTCTTGGTGACCTCCATTCTTCTTTAAAGTACTTCCGTTTACTTATGAAACACCCAGTATAAGAATACTCTAACTCTTAAATTTAATTGTTGTTCTTTCTTAATGATGGGTGAATATCGTTTCAAAACTGATGTTTCTTTAGAAGATGTATTCCATAAATCCAATTTTAAAGTTTCCATTATTCAAGAGAAAATATACAAAATTGAATTGAAATATCCATTACCTCAATGAATTGATAAATGTATTTTGCATTCCCAATAAAACATATTCCACAGCATCGTGGTTTGGTTTGGTCGAGAGAGTGTGCCCTGCGGATCCGATTGCAGAAATTTTGGAAATAAAGGAATGCCAATCTGATGCGGATTGCACACCCAGAATATGTTGCCCAGATAAATATCGAAATGGGAGCGGCGATAATAAGAATTATTGCAGGACAGCTCAGCCAATACTTGACAGACTTCCTGCTGCAAATAGATGGAGTGAACGTAAGCAATATTTCTTCATTAATTAACCTATATATATATATATATATATATATATATATATATATATATATATATATATATATATATATATATATATATATATATATATATATATATATATATATATATATATATATATATATATATAGTTGAATGTTTAACGACTGTAGATATGTATTTTCAGTGTTTAATTGGGATTGCAGTCTAGGACAGGAAAATTAGTTACCTCTTTAGTATTTTCCAAGCTTTCGAAAATGTTTATTTTCTTCTTCAGGGCTAAAATAGTACAAAAATTAACAGTTTATATAGCAAGGCACTATAAAAAGTTTTTTCTTACAATTACTGTGAAGTTAGTCCGAAAGTACATTAGTTTTTTGAATTTTGAAAATAAGTACAAGTGTTCCCAAATGCATTGGGTTGGAATGTTACTGCATTCTACGTGCTAGATAGTTGAAGGAAGCCACGACAATGACCGTATTTCTCAATTTGGCTTTTCAAGTGGAGTGTTCCCAGATGTTTTTAAGGGAGTTTCTTAAAATGCATAACGTTGGCCGAAGTTTTATGACTGACGAAAAGAGAATGATTTGTTTTATGTATTCAGAATGGATTTTTCGGTGAATAGGATATCCGAATATGAGCCATTAATCAGAAGAACCTATGAGATTTATATATATATTGCTTAAATTATCTGTATCAGATTTTTTGTTAATACAATTTCCCGTCTTTTTAATATGAACCATTTCTAGGAAAAGGCGTTTGTTGTAATTGTTTGCGTGATCTAAAATTTTTGTGGCATTGTAATTCATATTATGACCAGTGGCTTGTAAGTGTTGGGTTAATGCAGAGGAATTCGTCTTGTTGGTATTTCGGCAATCACTTTTATGAGAAATGATCGACAAGTAATTGTAAGAAAAAACTTTTTATAGTGCCTTGCTATATAAACTGTTAATTTTTGTACTATTTTAGCCCTGAAGAAGAAAATAAACATTTTCGAAAGCTTGGAAAATACTAAAGAGGTAACTGATTTTCCTGTCCTAGACTGCAATCCCAATTAAACACTGAATATATATACATATATATATATATATATATATATATATATATATATATATATATATATATATATATATATATATATATATATATATATATATATATATATATATATATATATATATATATATATATATATATATATATATATATATATATATATATATATATATATATATATATATATATATATATATATATATATATAATAATAAAAAGATTGTTCGAAGTGATTTAATAAACGATTGATTTATGCTAGAAAGAAAATAGATTTTATTTACGAAATCAACAATATTTACAATTACTAAACTTACCTAGAAAGAAAATCAATTTTAAGTCCTTATTCTCGTAACAATCTTGATGATAATAAATTTTAAATATTTCAATGTGAATATATTCGTGAATTGAATTGACGATATGAAAGAACGTTTTCAGGATGTCTGTCCCTGAGATGAAATAAATTGCAACTAAACTCTGGCTTGATTTTACTTTTAAGAGACACACTATGGACCATGTCTTCATACCTAGAGTTGTTTTTCAAGCGTCTGTTTTTACCCTCTTTTTGAGAAGGAAAAACCTCTCCGTTAATTTCTATGACTTGGCCACTTATCATTTTACATATATATATATATATATATATATATATATATATATATATATATATATATATATATATATATATATATATATATATATATATATATATATATATATATATATATATATATATATATATATATATATATATATCATAATCATCATCTTCAGCCTTTGTCCGTCCACTGCAGAACGAAGGCCTCTCCCTGTCTTTACCAAGATTGCCCATCGGTAGTCTCTCTCTTCCAGGCAACGCCCAGCCAATCCACAAGCTTCTTACCTCATCAATCGTGAGGGCGCTTTCTTGGTCTTACCCTGTCTCTGAGCTCCCAATCACCAAACACAGCTGACCAACGCTCATCTCTTGTTCGGGCTAGATGGCCGCCATTTCCACTTTGACCTTCTTACACACTCCACGACATCCCTCATCCTTGTTTGACCTCTTATCCAGCTGCAGCGCATTCTATCTCGTATGGTTAGACCCATCATGTATCTTTCTATACTCCGCTGGGTTGTTCGAAGCTTCTGGATGTGAGCAGATTTCAGGTTTCGCTGGCGTAGGTCATCGCTAGAAATACGCATTGGTCAAGCACTTTGCTCTTTAAGGATAGTGACATATCTGATTGGGAGATGTGTTTCAGTCGGTCAACTGTACCCCAAGCTGTTGTGGTTCTTTGCATGATCTCTAGTGTAATATCTCCCGTCTCCCGTAACTATCTGTCCCAGATATGTGTAAGACGCTGCTATTTCTAATGGGGATCAGTCCACCTCTATGGTGCAAATAGGGTTCAGCATCATCTTTGTTTTTGTGGTGTTTATTTCCAGACCTATTTCCGTGCTCGCGTCAGTTCATTGATACGCTCTTGAAGATCGGTAGCATCGTGGGAGAACAGGACTATATCGTCAGCGAACCTCAAGAGTCTAAGGTAGCGACCATTTATCTTGATTCCTTTCTCGCTATATATATATATATATATATATATATATATATATATATATATATATATATATATATATATATATATATATATATATATATATATATATGGATATATATATATAGGTACACTTTTTTTAAATTGAATTTCACATAGTTCAGTTTTATGTACTTATCCAGAAGATGTTTACTGAAGATGTTTTTATACTTTTATGTGTGAGAAATTGATGGTAGATCTGGAAAGAATGAGTTTTGAGAAATGATGTTTGATTTATGTTCAATATATTTATGTTTTATTATATTTCTATGAGTGTTATTTGTAAAGTTTATCAAATCGTCGTGAATAGAATTCAGATGTTATTTTATCTGTTCCGTCATTTTCTGTGTTTTCTGGATTTTGACGAATATGTAACATTTCTGAAATTTTTCTACATTTTTTTCTCAGTTGCTAAAATTTTTGTGTTGTAATCAATATCGTGATTTTCGGTTATTTTATGTTCATGTAAGGCTGTGATTTGGGTTTTTGCATATCATATTTATGTGCTTTAATTCGTTCTTCAAGATTTTGCGGTGTTTGACCTATATAGAATTATATAGTTGAAATTATTAAATTATTCATTTACTGCAATTTTTGCAAGGTATATTATAAACAGTATGAGGTTTTCTGTGAGTTATTGTTTCATTGTTCAACTTGGTATATATTTGTTAGCCTTGGTTTTGTGCAGTATGAGCTATAACTAAATTATAATGTTCCAATATTTTCGCAATGTTTGTACTAAGTCTTGGAATATAAGGTATATAATTATTTTCGTTGGATCTATTTTTTGTTGACAGTAAAGTATTATAGAAATCATGAATTCTGTTTTTCATGATTTTTTAAATCAAATTATATGGGTAATTATTTTTTATAAGAAGTGTACGAACTTCTTCGAGTTTCATGAGATTATTTAAATGTTTCCTCTGTTATTGCTGAAAATATTGAAAATATAACTTTCTCAAACAGTCAATAAAAACAATTTTGAAATATATATATATATATATATATATATATATATATATATGTGTAGTTCGATTGCATACATAATTACTTCCTGCTTTTCATGTTACAGCTCTTCGTGCGGTTGCCAGTTATATGCAATGTACACCACCGCCACCTCCAGTGTTAGATCTCTTTCCAAAGTCATGTAATAATACATTAGACTGTTTTCCCAATTTATGTTGTCAAGAAGGAGGAAAGAAATATTGTCGACCACCAAAAAGATCTCTTCTGTCTTTTGTTGCAGGAGTAGGCCAGGTATGAATAAATTGAAAGTTGTTACTAACAGATGAAAAAATAAAGAAATTGATGTCTAGAATTTATGTTTGAAAGATGAGTGTTTAAGTATGAATAGCCTTTCAATTGGGCTGGTCGATGTTGCCAGCCTGTGAACCCTGTTTCATATTTTGGGGCATTACTAATCTTATACTATGCTATTGGAATTAATTGGGACAAAGGATAAAAAAACAATGTTTTCGTAAAATCTAACCTATTAATGAAGAAAATACATACAAAATAGCGTAAATTCTTCATATTTATATGAAATATGTCCTCCTTTCGCAGATATAACTTCTTGAACTCGTCTAGCCATCGATTCCACTAGCAAAGCGCAGATTTTCTTCAATTCGTCATCATTGAACCACACGTGAATTGCACATCATTTTTTCTTTTGTAGTGCAATCCATTTTTGCCAGTCGTTTCTTTAAAACATTCTATAAATTCTCAATGGGATTGAGATCAGGTAAATTCCCCGGCCAATCGAGTACTTTTATTTCATTCTCACGCATAAAGGCCTGCACTTGTTTGGAATTGTGGCAGGGAGCCAGGTCGTGCTGAGATGTTCCATCAAAGGTTTCCATGAATGGCACAATGCTGTTGCGCAATATTTCCATATATTTCACTGAATTCATCATCCCTGTTATGGGAGCTAATAGTCCAGTGCCATTGGTTGTCAAAAAACCCCAAAACATTTGTTTCGAAGGATGTTTTACTGTTTGCTGGATGTGATCAGGCCGCAAAGTTTCCCCATCACTTCGTCTAACAACACTTGATTTGTACCCTTGAACAAACAAATGTGTCTCGTCACTAAAAACCATCTTATTCCAGTCGTCCACAGTCCACGCACGGTACTTTTTGTCCCATACCAAACGTTTCTTCATCATTTCCTGGGTAAGCAGTTGCTTTCTTCTTGATCTTCTTTCCTTACGTCCAACAGTCCTCCAGCAGTCGTTTTTGCACAGTTGAGGTGCTCACCTGGACACCAGAAACCATTGAATCCCTTCGAAGATCAGTGCTTGTCTTTCTCGGATTAATTTTTCTTATTTTTATCAACAATTTTCTTTTTGGAGACGAGGAGCCTTTTTTCTTCAAATATTTTCGAAATTCTCGAAACGCTGTACTTTCCCACGCCAAGAGCTTCAGCTATATCTCTTATAGTCATGGATGTGTGTTCATTAAGCGCGATATGTTTGGAACGCTTCTTCGGAGTGATATCCATCTTTGGTCAAGACAATATAGCACGTATCAAAATTGGAACCACTAACTGTCGAACCGGTAGGCTGAAAACTGAATTGCTGGTGAGGTTAAACCGGTCAGAATGTAAATGATGGTCAAGGTCGAACCCCCACGTCACCTCAGGCAGTAAACGAGCAGGTGTGAGGGTGTTTAGGCCAGCCTGGTACTCAAATACTTACTACAGTAACTCAAACGAAGAAAAAAATGTTTGTTCCAAATAATTCGAACAGAATAGTAAATAATTGATGACGCCGATACTTGGATTGAATTGAGGTCCATAGTAAAATAATTTTCCAATTTTTTTCATATATTAAAATAAATATATAAATAGACTCGCGTTTTGAAGTACTACTTCTTCTTCAGATAATAATATGATAATAGTAATGATAATAATAATATGGTATATTTCCATCGATAATGGTATAAATATGGTATATTTCCAATTATGAGAAAATTCCAAATATTGCTTCATTATATAAATATATAGTATTGAAATTGTCAAGGCTATTTGAAAATTAATACAAAACATTAACACAAAACATTTAGAATACAATAATATTCAGAAAAGAACCGGACAAGCAATCAAGTGCGACTACAAAAGTATTCACTTGTAGAGTAGAAAACCCGCTCTAAAGGGGATTATACACCAAACGAGCGAATGCTCATTTTATCCCCACTACGTCAAATTCTTCTAGTGTAAACAGGCGTAGAGCATACTTTCGTTGTTCTTAGTGCTTTTCATTGATAAAAACATTTACATGCATATATGAATATACTAAAATCTGATTAATAATTTGTACACTGTTTATTTGTGTAATTGTTTGTATTCAGTTACGTTGGATGGAAACACTAGAGTGTAAAAAAAATGCTGTTAGTTTAAAGTTTTTATATTCCACGATTTACATATTAAAATCTTTATTTATAATTGGATGTTAAATCAACAAAATTACAAATTGAATCTGAGTTTTCAAAGGCTTCATTCAATTTCTCACAACGTTCCTTCAATGCTGGTTCTTTCAGCTGGATATTCTCTTTGAGAGTGTACTGTTTTTGATAAGTAGGGGTAAATAAAGAAAAATAATTGGCACTGCATTTAAATTGAGTTTAACTTTATCCATCTAGCCTTCTGTTCTTCAATCTAGCAAACGATGAATATCTTCTTTAGTAAGTGCTCCCTCTGGAAAATGTTTGGCACAAACTACAGAATATTTTGTGGAGGTCCAAGTGAAATTTATAGCATATTGTCAATTCTAATTGATAAAGTGAACTTGTTAGTGTACATACTAAAAAAACAACATTTGAATTGCTATAACTCAGACATAGTTCTTCCTAGAAAAAAATGTATTATTGATTTCTATAGATAATTGTATGATCTACAATTTTTGTTAAAACTATTTTTATACAAAATACAGTTTCGCTGAAAATTTCTCTGTTCGCAAAGATTCTATAGAATATTCTAAGAATAGTCACTCGCTCGATGTAAACGGCGCAAGCGCAAGAGCGCGTGAACAGTTGCTTAGAACATTCTAGCGTTTTCGGACATATGAACACTATAAAAATACAACTTATATTTTAGAAAAATACATCAGGCTTTCATAGGAATCTCCAGTTGCCAAAAATCTCAAAGTCGCTGCTAGTTTGTCATATGCAGGAATCGAATCTCGAAAATTCGTATTTGATTTCCGAATTTTGTCGCCGATCAGAGAAAGTAAATGATCAAAATCCTCTGGCGCCATTCTACAAAAATTTTGGTATTGACCACTTTCTTCCTGTTTTTGCATATCCGTCATTGTATCACCTACATTATCCAGTGTCCTTCGTTGCATTAAATTTGTAACCCACCAACGTCTCTTCCGTCTTTTATTTTTGAGTTTTTGCTTCAAAATAATAAAAGCCGCACTTGCAATAATGATTTCACGGTCAGCATCAGACATAGTGAAGCACTACCAACACCAATCAAAGAATTGACTCGAATGAGCAAAGAACATTCGATCTAGCACTCGTGTACACCAAAAGATCAAGAAAGAACATTCTTGCTCTCTTTCTAGTTCGGTGTTCGTTTGATGTAAATAGATACGTCGAGCTTTAGTTTACACTAGATATTAACGAAAGAATGCTCTAGTTCTAGCTCTAGCTCTATGTTCTTTTAGTCTAAATCCACCTTAAGAGGAATGACCGTAGCTCAATCTCAAACCTCTTCACGCACCCCATCTCTCCTACGTGGCAGATGATTGTATATTCTGATGCTTATAATCAGGGCCGGATTTGAATTTGTGCCGCCCTGGGGCACTGAAGAAAATGCCGCCCCAATTTTCTATATATTGTATATAATTTTTTCTCACTTTCCAAATTTTGCCGCCCTAGAAAGTTTGCCGCCCTGGGCACTAGCCCCGACTGCCCCTAGTATAAATCCACCATTGCTTATAATATTACTGCGTCTGTGGTGGATGAACATTAACAACTGATTCAATATACGAATAACAAATACTCATTCATAATTTAGAATTCCAAGAATGAAGAAAGACTTCGGAAGGGGAAGGACCAACCACATAAATATAATTTAAAATATGAAAACAGATAATGAAAGATTTAAGACGAAGTGTAAAAAGTGATTATTCCGAGACGTTACCAGAACTTTGATTGAAAATTAACATTTTAATGGGCTTATTAATTTACATTAAGTAATGGGCTATTATTCAAATCTTACTGATTTAGAATAAGAACAAAATTTTTCACTTTATTGATTGTAGTGATTTTAAGAAATTTAATTTTGAATCTTTATTTTCTCTATTTAATGTTTTAAACTCTGAACTAAATTCATGATTTCCCTCTATTAAATGGCTTGCATAATGGAATCAGTTTTATTCATTTTGGAACTTTTTCTATGTTGAAATGTTAAATTAGGAAATTTCAGATTTCTAACCAAATAATATTTATCCCAACTACCACGGTTAATTCTATAAACGCCAGACATTTTATTTTGTGTATTTTAGATTTTTGATTCCTAATAATCCTACTAATATTAATGTCCGAAACGAAATATTAATATTATACCGTGACATAAGAGCTTTTAGTTTTTTTCTAGATGACACAATGTGAGTTACCACGCAAACTTCGTCTTTTCTTTTATGGCTATGGATATGCTTCGGACATCTCTACATTGTCTTTACAATTTGTTTCTCCTTGTTCTACCATTCAAAGCAAGCTGAAAGTGTTGGTATCCATTGCATACTTTTGTTTCTTCAAAGTACAATCTCCAACATTTGTCAGCGAAATTGTGATATGTAGTTAGTTGAATAGTCAGCCGATACCCTTATTGAAAGGAGAACTGAATAGGTTGAGAACATAGCAATTGGCCATGAAAATATGCCAGAAACCGCAAAGTGGCCAATTGCTCAACATTTACTATAATCTTAACCTTGTGTAGGTTTAAATTTTTGCCTCAGAATGTTGTCTAGTGTATAAACTCCGAATGACCCAGGAGCTTAAAGTTAATGACCTCGGACATATTCATTTGTTCGCCATGAAGGGTGCATTTTGGGATGAATTACTGTGTTAATGAAAAAAGTTACATTAGACGACTATAATCTAAAATACGTTTATTATATTAAACAAAAAACTTACATAGATAAATATAGAAAATAAATACTTAAATAGTTAAAGTATTTCTTCATTATAAATTTTGTGAAACCTTCCCAAGTGTTTTTTATTTAATATATTAAACCATGTTTCACCAAGAGATCAGCGAACACTCAGTCAACTTTATGAGTTTATTAGTTGCAAATGCATCAGTAAAATTTTAATATTTGTTGCAGGTTTTGCATTAGAGTTATCTAATACTGATAAATCTGTTTTCGAAAATAGCCCGTTCTTTTGGAAATTGTACTTTAAGATCGTCGATTTCCAGCAATAGACTTTTGCTGGTGGGGTTTTCACCTAATTGGTGGTGGAAATAGTAAGTTTCTGCAAATTAAAAGTCAAGAGATTTCCTCATATTCAACTCTAGCCATTGTCTAAACGCCATAACACAAATTCATTGAAAATAGGTTAACTAGAATCCATGTATCGGACATTTAAGTTTATATACTATATATATAATATAATTTATATAACATTTCTTACGCCCATTTAAATTTTTAAAGCCCATATCAGCATCGACCGCCCATATTGGAAAACCTTCATTTAGCTACTGTGAATGTGTAATAATATAATGACTAATGTAGAGTAAGCATTATGTACCACAGGTGTATTTAGTTTTTCTACTTTTGTAAAACAAAAATAAATAAATTATCGTATTTCTCTTCCTCAATTTCTCATTTTGGAAATAAATTTGAACACTAATTCGATTTGAATTATGAAACTAATGAAAACTTTCTCTAATTATTTAAATTTAACGCTATAATTCCCATCGATTAATTGCATCAATGTAGATATTTATTAATATAATGGGAGCAGAAACTATCAGCTGTTAAACGGTTGAAGTTTCTGAAAATTTGCAAAAATATGAATATATGAGGAGGCCTAGTACCAGAACAACAAAGTGAATAATTAGGGCTTTTGGCTTAGTAGTTAATTCCCACCGTGATAGCTTTTAAACATTATATGTAGGTATATGAAAATATCAATAATTATCAGTTTTATAATTTTTGTTAGAACATACAATTTTTTTGAAAGTGTAATGTAAGAAAAGATTTTTTTTAACCATTAGAAATCACGTTAACCTGTAAGGGTCTTCAGCGCTCTCTAATACTGATAAGAAAATTATATTAGATTTCAGAATTCGATGTCTCTCAAATAGGTAACAAAAAATAGGTAACTAATTTATCTAGGTTATTATTCAATATGTGTTTTATAAGGGTGGGCAAATTATAATTCAAATAAAACTGAGTAGTTTTTCGATTTTCACTATAATTAATTAAACACATGACAATATTATCACCATCTGATGAAACCACTGTGTTGGCGAAACGATATTGTCATGTTTTGAATTAATTATAGTGAAAATCGAAGAACTACTTAGTTTTGAATATAAACTTCAATTCAAACACTTGAACTTTGATTTACACTTTATTGACTACATAGAATGTCGCGTTTCGTCGTTACGAACGACTTCTTCAGATGCTTACGGAATAATGATTCCGTAAGTCTGTAATGCTCTTGTGTTTATAATTTTCGCACTTCATGTCGAAAACCCGGTCTCAAAGTCGACGGAGAAGCATGAATTTGTGGCTATCAAATTCGTTATCTTCAAGCCATTTTAAATCAGTGTTTGAAGCTCATAGTGCCTCTCAATTACCAACTTTTGTGAAGGCTAGAACTTCAACGCTATTGCCCTCATCTTGCTCATCGTCCTCACTCATAGCCGCTCGCGCAATCTCCTCATCAGTTATCACTTCATGTTTTTAACTCGCTTTCGGCACCACCAGCAGTCCATTCTTGACCTTCTGCCACGAAGTATATATATATATATATATATATATATATATATATATATATATATATATATATATATATACTTCATGGCTTCTGCCTCACTTATTTGAGGATCATTGCGTCCCCTCAACTTGTTAAAAAGCTGGGCTAAAGGAACATCATCTTCTGGTTCGTCATTATCAATGAGAAATTCAGGGTGCAAATTCTTCTATGATTTAGCGATGCCTTAACATTGGCCCAGCAATTAGCCAAAAGAAAAACTGTGTACTTTAAAGTTATCGATTTTAATGAGTTCATGAGGTTTTCGGAATATAATGCAAGCCAGTTAACCAAAAGTGATTTCCGGTAATTTAACTTCACATTTTGTACCTATTACGTTTTGATTCATTGGTTGTATACACGAGGTGGTGTTAGTTGGCACGAACATTGCAAAAATGTGGCCGTCTTCAAAGACAAATTTATCTGTTGATGGATGCCCAGAACAATTATTCAACAATAACAGTGCCTGAGGAAGTAAATTAACAGACAAAAGGAAAGGCTATAAACAAAAGTCTGAAGGCGCATTGGGCCATTACAGCCCGCACTTACACTTGCCAGCCACCCGTATAATTGCCGGCCGGGCGAATCCCATTGCCGATTACAGCGATCACCGAACAAGCGGGAGTCCGGATTACCGAGGCCCTACTATATATATATATATATATATATATATATATATATATATATATATATATATATATATATTTATATATATATATATATATATATATATATATATATATATATATATATATATATATATATATATATATATATATATATATTTATATATATATATATATATATATATATATATATATATATATATATATATATATATATATATATATATATATATATATATATATATATATATAAACCTACAGTTGTAGAATAATGGTGCTTTTTGCATACTAGAATGCCGCAAATCTCACTCGCAATTGTTTTCCGATATTTGCACACAAGTAGAAAATGGTGGCTTATGTAGAAGATTTGAGCAATGCTATATCTGAGAAGAATTCAATATAAGGAAAATATTCTTAACTATCGAAACTATCAAGCTTCGAATTTCAGATTAAGGAAATGTGTTAATAAATATTTTCTTAAATTACTTATTGTATTGCATAGCTACTTTCATTGGTACTCATTAATTTTCAAGTGAAAAAAACTTGATTTTACTCAAACAAAAATCATATATTATCACAAAACTAAATACTTTCTATACTGCTATTCATTATTCGATAAATTTATTTAGTATTAAATTAAATTAAACTATTGGCTTAATGTTTCACGTTTATATTCATCAACATGTTTCGAACGTGAGCTCATTTTCAAGACTCAGTCTTGAAGATGAGCTCACGCTCGAAACATGTTGACAAATTCATTTTGTTAAATATAATCGTGAAACATTAAGCCAAGAATTCAATTTTATTTAATATTTAATTATGTTTCACCAAGAGTTAAGCGAGAATTCAATCTCAGTCAATTCATTCAGTATACATTGAATTTATTTTCAACGAATTAGGTATGTAATTAATTAATAATAGGGAATTTTTAACGATTAATTTTCAGAGGCTTGTGCCAGCTGATGCAGCAAAGAGAATCATCGAAAGACTTAACTGATGGATAATATTTTCTATTGTACATAAATAAGCCTGCCAATTGTAAAAATAATCAAATGAGATGTGACTTGAAAATCATTGTATATATTTTTTTATATTTGTATATAAAATATAAAACTTTTAATTTTATCACTAAAATTTCTTGTAAGACTACACCTATATACAGTTTAGCTTTTACAGGTTCTATTTTCTCAATGAGGAAATTGCACATTCCAAATACCTTTTTTATTTTAAAAATAATCAACACCTTTACAAGAAATTATTGAATAATTCGGTCATTTTCAACATTATCAAACAATTCTACATCTGTGCAGAAATTTAAAAGACTTGGAATCTAAAAATGTTTACTAAAAGCAATTATATTACTTTTATAGATGAAGGAACTGGTGTGATTTTATTGGAAATTTTTAGATATTAAGGAGAAATTTTCAACTTTTTAGACGATATTTTTGTATATAATTCTTGGATAATGTTACTGTAAATGAAATAAATGATATTTAAAAAGAATCAATTAACTAATGAAAAAATATATAATGCTTATACTTGAAAATGCTGCTTTCAATAAATAACTGCAGTATAATATATAATAATCTGCAGTGCTGGAGAGCATATTAACTCAAAATTCGTAGATTTTGGGTTGTGCCACTATTGCCAGCCTATGAGAGATATTATATACGATCAGATTTACTGTGTTATTGCTACACATAACAATTTTTAGTCACAATATTGACAGGCATATATATATATATATATATATATATATTTGTGAATATATTTCAAAATTGTTTTTATTGCCTCTTTGATATAGTTATGTTTATATTTTTTCATAGTATAAACAAAAAAATATTGATATATAATTGAAAATTAATTCATTAGTTATTCACTAGTTTTGACAAAGTTGTAAAGACCTAAATAAATAAATATATAATAAAATATATATATATATATATATATATATATATATATATATATATATATATATATATATATATATATATATATGTGTCTCACTTCAAGTAGCAAATTCAAGGGAGATATTGTATATAAAGGCAAGTTTATTACAATCTACGGTTTTAATAAAAAACAATTATGCATATTTGACTGACATCATATCTTCTCCTAGTTTATTTTTTATGTTCTGTACCAAGTAAGGTATTTTCTCATAATCAGCTAATGCATTCCAACTACTCAAACACACAGGAACAGTTACATATCCTATATCCTCTAATACCTTCAAAGACATTGCGGCAGTCATTTTCAAATAATTTTCTTCTGTGTACAACTCAGGTTGCAAGCATACAATTAGAACTCTGGAAATAAATGACGCTCAAATTCTAAAATAGCTCAAATATTCAAAATCTTACATTTGGTTTTCTGGTGAAATGTCTAGATCCTCTATGAAAGTAGAATTGAAACTGGAGGATACTGGAAATCCCCCTTTTCTGAAAATTATTGCATGATCTGAAAAAAAAAACGTTTCCGTTACTGACTTATCAGTAAAACACAAAGAAATGACAAGTAATATAAACATATGAAAGATCAACATTTTTCAAGTTGATAAGTCCAGGACAATCACCGACATGTAGAGTTCAGAATCAGTTATGGCATCAACTTTTGCGCGAAATTTTCAGCCTCTAATTGAAAAAAGTGCTAAGGATATTTATAATTCTCTCAACTGAGAGCTCTTTGTTGACTCTGGATTGTTTATACACATGCGTGGCCATCATGTTTGTTTGATAATAAGCAAAACTCATTTGAGAAACATATTAGATAAATATATTTTGTAATAAGTAACTCAGTTACTTATTGACAAATATTCATACAAAATCACTGTATAATACTGTACTTAAACATGGGAGGAATTTTCTCTCACAAGTATTACTCTAGAATTATATCATAACTTTTCTTCTAATGAAAGTATATTACTCAATTAATGAATATATAGCTGAATGGTTTGCAATCCCCTAGAATTAATTTTATTCTTCTTCATGTTGAACTGTCCAATCAATTTTTTAGTGCCACTTTTGGTTGTGATCTTTTATAGAAGTACAGCTGAATTGATTTGAGATTAATCATCCTTTTCTGTTTGAATGTATTTTATTTAATTTTATTAACTATATTATGACAGTGGCCAGATGTGGACTTTATTATTTTATGGAAAAATAAATAATTATGATAAAATATGTCATGGATTGAAAAATGGTAAGCATAAATTGGATTAGAATATTAACAATTCACAATATCTAGACAACAAAAGTGTAACCTTCATCTTAAAAAAGGCCCCAAGATATTCTTCAAGTTTATTTTCCACTCATTTTTTTGATATTTGTTAGGTGGAATCTAGATAGATTTCACATAGTTCCAAATTACAAGATATTTCTTTTAGAGAACCAACAATTTTTAAACACGAAGGTAAGAAATTGAAATATTCAGTGTTTTAGCGTTTTCCTTCATAAATATCTATTTCCACTTGACAATATGGCATTATGTGTCAAAGACATTCACTCAAGAAGGTAAGCTATATAGAACAATTATTCATAGATTACTATTTCGTGATCCTGACCAGAAGATTGCCAGTGCCATTAGTAACATTGGAAAAACACACAAAATTATAAGTGCTATCTAAAAACATCGAACTTTTTCGCTATTTTTGACATTGATCATGAAAATTTCCAGATTAAATATTTATAGCAACTTTTTTTTCCTTTCTATCCAGTTTAGCCATTCTATCACACTTTTAGAGAGATAGTTTTGATATGTCTTTATTTTTCTATAAATATATGAATTGAGTTATATGTGATAAAATAGAAGAAAGTGATAAATTTATACAAACCTACAAAAAATCCTTCCTTAGAATATATACCAGTTTTAACATATTTCTCTCCCCCAAAAGCATTATAGAGAGCACCTTGTAATGGAAAGTCCTTAGGTAATGTCAAATATTGAATAAAGTCCTTGGTACGTATATTTCTCGGAATTAACTTCAATAATTGCGGCTTATACATTTTAATACTGTGATATATAACTAGATACAAATATATGTGGGTTCGCCTTCTTCTAAGAATGTCTTCTAAGTCAGACATCAAGCATTTCGATATAATACTTTCATTGAATATCTCAAGATAACTCAGCGATGATGCAAATTTTAACCAATTTATTCCAGATTTACTTATTTGTAGCGTTTCCATAATCTCTTTTATTTTCATCCAGTTAGGCGGTCTGTGATCAGTCTTGGTCATGTATTTCATAAGTGTGTACATACCAAATTGACATTTATCAGAAGTTAATGAGGAAATATTTTCTTCCATTATTTTTGCTATGTAGTCAATCAAGTAATTATTTGTAATACCCTGTAGAAATAAATAAAAATAGATTAAATTTGTTCAAATTATAATACTAATATTTCAGAAAACACGTTTGGCAGTAAGGTCAACATATATTTCCCCCTTAATGCTTTAATCCAAATAATGCAAATATTGAATACAAACAAAACTCAAGAGCTGGTACAATGTCTTTGTATCATGTAAATTCAAATTCTCTATATTCATTGTATTTTGTTAGTGAAAACACAAAATTGAATATTAATAATCCTATTAATTCATTCAAATGTAAATGTAAACACGAAACAATTTTTTCACTGAAATTACATTCTTTAACGCGACTGCAAAGTTGACTGATAATGCGAAGAGATACTCGGATCCCGCTAGGTTTACTTTACTCGCAGATTCTTAGTGATTTTACTCCGATTTGTATCAAAGCCCATAAAGTTTTACTCTGGGAGCCAGTGACACTGAAATTACACTTATATGGAATGTAAAATTTCATATACCAATTGATAGTATATAACGATAGCATACATTATTAGCCCACTGGTTGAAAAATATTTTTTATAAATTTTTCTCGGAAATTAGGAATAAGGCCAGATTCGAAATACTTTTGAAATTTGTTGCTAGTGTGCTAGTGTTAGTTGCAATGATAGATTTCATTAGGACATGATGAACTTTCATTTCAGCTTTATTCTTCCCTATTGGAAATTGTAACAAAACATTTTGAGGACAATATTTATACGCCTTAATGCCAAGATATACTGTTTATAATATTATATGATGTGAACAGCTTAATGGTATAACTTTCAATTTATTTCAATTCTGCATTATCAAAGTTTTATAATTTTTAATAACTCTAAATGTATGGAATACTGTATTTTATAAATGGATAGTTTTCCATCAATAAATTTGAATCAATTTTATGATCAGAATAACTTGTTGATAAGTTTGGTTTTGAGCAGCCACACACAGATATTTCAAAAGTAGCATTAAAAACCAACCAATTATAAAAAAAAAATGTCTGGATAGCCGTAAAATTTCATTGGATTATGTATCGAAAATCTGTGTAACAGACTTTACTGCTAGACAGTTGTCACACTAAATTTCTCTGAAAAAAAAAACAATTTGCAATGAAACATTGTTTTGAATATTGATTACTTTCAGAAAAAAGAAGTTCGTCATATTGACGTTTTCTAGCATTGTTTGTTTTATTTTCAGCATTGTTTCTTTTTTGTAAATAAAAGTAATGGGTATTTGTTGTGTTTTAAATTGGTTATTGGAATTCGTCCATCGAATCCCATAATTGTAACACTATTTATAAGTAATACACTACTGAGATTTTGACTATATTCATATAATTTTCATAGAGTTATATTGCATTGAAATATAGATTAACTCTATGGTTTTAATTTCCAATAAATATTGTGGCAGGAAAGTACAGATTTCTGTTTTAGAAATAATTTAAACAATCACCACTATTGAAAAAATTTTCAAAATGATTTATTTATAGGTATATAACTTTTTCATTCAACTTGTATTACAATTCTATGAAAATTTGTATGTATTATGTATACTATTCAAAAAAACTTTGGATTGACATATGTTTAAGTCACAAAATTTTTTTCTGAATACATTCAAACAGGTATTATTATCAGAATTAAAATAATTTTTAATTTAATTTAACATTAATGAGAATTAAAAGAATTTTTAATTTAATTTAACATTAATGAGAGTGAAATAATCAATTTACTTACTACAAATTTCGAAATAGCCTGCATTTTTTTTTGGTTTGTTAATTCACCAATATGGTTTTTAGAAAAGCTAAAGAATCCCAAATTGCACAAGTTTTAATTGAGGAATGTTTATTCATGTTATATTTAGAGCCAAGAACTGTATGTTTACCTACTCCTTTACAACACATGTCAACACATCTATTACATTATTGTATGAAAGATGAGTTTCTCACCAGTCTATCCAGTTTCCTTAAAGTAAAACAAGCATCTATGAATTCTAAATTGTTATCAATAACATGACCAACAACTGCATCACAGAATAATTTATTTCTGAAGAATGGATACTCCTTTTCATAAACTTTAGCCATTTTACTGAGAGTGATATCCAAATCTTCAAAAGACAATTCATCGATATGGTTGAGCAATGTATCAAGATTTTTCTTCACCACAGGTTCAAATGTAGGAGAAGGTGGTAAGTCTGTCAAAGACCATATTACGCTTTTTGCAGTTTTAACATCTGAAATATCCCTACAACTCAGTATGTTAGATGTAATCAAATCCAAGGATTTCTTTGATAGTTTATTTTTGGAAGCAAAGAAGAGATATTCTCTGAGACTGGATATATTTTCTCGATCCATTTTTAAAGGTAATTGTATTTCAAAAACTATCGGTAAAGCAATTCTAAGCGCATCTGCAAGTGGTACAGAGGTGTAATGACCCAGAAGAAATTCCAAAAAGATGATGTTGGATAAACTTAACTCGTTCAAGTTATGCCTTATCAATTGTAACAGCACTTGAACTATTGTACTATTTTTAGGAACTCCAATGTAGGTAACAATTTTCAATGCTTCTATAGTTTCATTAGTGTCTATTACACCAGCCAGTGTTTTCAATTTCCGACAGAGTCTCTCAAAATCTTTATTGTTTATTATATCTTTAGTACCTAGTTCCGACCTGAAAAAGTAAAAAATGATAAATCTGATAGAGGAATATTTTCATTACTTTTGAAAGTAAGCAAAACTTCAATATAATATTAGTTCCTAGATAGTTCTTATGCTGTTGTCGATTTGTTTGTAAACAACAGAAATGGAAAATTGATTCAAGGTTTAAGGTATGTTTATCATCAGTATGCAGTAATGAACTGATAAGAAAAATGCTTGTATTTCTAGTAGGTAATTCATATGAATTTTTAGTTTTTAAAGAAACTGATGTATATGTGTACTATATCCTACTGCATGGGTTACTTCGAATAAATCAACAATATCTCACATCACTAACCTTCCCTCTTTTTGAAGAACGAACAACGACCTCAGAGCTTGCATGATGTGTTTGACATTCATTACTTTATCATGTTGATTAACTGTATCCAATAGATTTTTTGTACTTGTAGCATGTTTGAACTTGTTGAGTAGTAAATCTGGAACAGTTGTTTGTCTCACATCTGAAATTCCATGTAAATGTCATTCCTCTCAGTTCAACAATACGAAACCATTCTAAATTTGAATACTGAAGGCAATGTGTATTGATGCGTTGATTGACGGAAATTCATTGTATCTGAAATAAAAACAATGTTTCAATGCAACCATTGCAAACATATAAAATAGCCTAAGTTTGCATAAAAATTTGATATACTTTAACTTCGAGGTATACCAATTTCTATTGAGAAGTTTTTTCAGGACAATTAAAATCCGGTAATCAACGAATAACATGATTCAATAAGATGTTATAAAATTTCAAATATAAATACCTTTTTCACTTGATAAATAATTGCAGAGATGTCTTATCCTATATCTGTGTTGATTAATAGGTGCAAATAATTTCTGCAGTATATTATGAACGGACATGCTGAAAAAAACCTTATATAAAAATACTTTCTATGGAGTGAAATAAGTTACATGTTATATTTAATTTCATGATCATAAAGTAGAATATTGAAAATGAAGACTCATTATCCATTCTTCTTCTCTAAAAGGTACAAATTGTTGTAAATATATAATTTTTCATTCAAATATCTGATAATGGGAAAAATATATAGGTACCTATATATATAGTTAAATATTTATGTAATGGATTCATAATTCAAATTAATGAATTTCGTTTAATAGAAATCAAGAAAATCCTACATAGCAATTAAAATGAAGACTCAATTAAAAAAAATAATGTAGATAATTCTTTTAGACATAATTACATATATCAGATTCAGCTTTCTTAAAATCGCAGTTGGAATTATCTATCTGATATTTCTACCACGGTTATAAGGATTTTAAAAATCACAAGTTGATCACGGTATATTTTTAACACCGAGAAAAAAGTGAATTCAGTGATCAGTTTTTGACGTAAAACAGCAGAAACAAATGCATTGTCAAAATGACTAGATGAAATACCAAATAAAAATAGCAAGTTGTTAAATAACGTTTCAATTGTTGAATTTGCATATATAAAATTTGACATCGTAAATCATTATTCATTCTGCTGTGTTCAGTGCAATCAGTGAGGTGGTTTTTGATAGTATGGTTTTCGATTTTACGATGGAAGACGAGGATTCTTTACTAAGAATTAAAAAATTAGGGTTCAAACCACAAAAAGAGAATGTTTACAACAGATTATTACCATATGCAGAGGATATAGATCAACAGGCTCTTCAAGAATTGGAACTTATTAAAACTAACCTTACTAAATGCCTCTTAGCTGGTGAAATCAAGCCAGGGTTTTTGGTATGGACTCTTCGTTTTGATCTGTGAGTGATTTCTAGGCTCTAGAATACGACATATGTTTTCAACTTCACTTTTTTTCCTTCAATAATTTGTAAAAAATTTAGAGCTTTCAAAACTTGCAATATCATACGTCGATTAGCTTTGCTTTTTATGAATTGTCAATGTCAGTTTCAAATGGCTGTAGTTCAGAAAGCTATAGATACCGTGGTTTTTCTCCAACACAGACATCAAAATCTTCATATAGTTTTTATTTTAATACCTAACACTATAATTTTCAATGGCCTTCCTACCATTGTTGGAATAGGTGATTTGATGAAATTGAAGTTTGTTTGTATTACTTATTATGTGCACACTCATTGATGAACGTAGTGATATGTTATCATCATTTTCTCATTTACACTCAACATGCATGTCTATTAAATCAAGGTTGATATTCATGACGTTTCTTCTGCATCGATATGACATATAATGCATATGTATCAGAATAAATGAAGCTATTTTCATTATTAAAAAGTTGGGATACACAACGAAACGTAAACAAAAAAAAAGATTTCAAAATTGAAAATAGCCTGTTATTGCTAAAAATATTAAATATATATATATATATATATATATATATATATATATATATATATATATATATATATATATATATATATATATATGTTGATCTATATATATATATATATATATATATATATATATATATATATATATATATATATATATATATATATATATATATATATATATATATATATATATATTCGTAAAATTAAGAGGATATAAATATTCCGAGGGTAAGATTTAATGATAAACTAGAATGATTAAATAGCTACAACTTTGAATTTGATGTTAGATTCTGGTTTTAAGAATGGATGTAATGATATAATTTAAGGATAGTTGAGGTTTGCACCTTGACAACATAAACCAACTTTTTGGCCTTAGAGGGCTCATCGGGGCTAATATGATTTAAATCATATGATTGAAATCGTGATTTTAATCTGGTGATTTTTTTGAAAAAATCAATGGTTTTAATAAAAATTACCGATTTTATCTTATATTCATATTATATTAGAAATTATCAATGATATCATTATATCTTCAATGCAACCAAATCGGGCAATAGTTGTCTATTAACTGTTGTTACAGTTGTGTATTAATAGTTGTCACTGAGCGTGACAATGTCATGAAATCTATTACCGACCTAGTTCCGGGATCCCCCGAAACTAAAACACGCGACGCATTTTGCTTTTCAACAGGAAGATGCAATAAACATCGCCCAAATGAAGATTGTCATGAATCGTTACCGACAAACCATAACACTGGTACATTAATCATTATTCAGCTTACATGATCCATCAAAAACTACCTCAAGAAAGTACAATTTTTTCAACCGCGGTATTTTTTCACAGGAGTATTAGTCGATAGACAAGTCATACAGAAAATTGCCCCGACTGATTAGTGGGTAGCAATGCATAACATAAAAAATGTGTTATCAAATAAGAATTGACTATAACCTAGAAACTGATGAGTACAGTTGCTTTTTCGGCTGGGACCGAAAAAATATTTTTGGCATTGAATTTAATACTAACATAAGAAGTAGATTTGACACAGATGAAGCAGACAAATTAATATTACATTCAAGCGGCCTGAATTCTTATACTTATATCAAAATTTAAAACAGAGTGATGAGTAGGTACTTGCCATAAGTATTGCTTCATGTTTCTTCATTGGTCTATAAGATTCTACCTTTGTTATGTTCCAAAAGCTACTGTTTTTAAATTGTTGATTTTGATATATTGAATCAAAATTCGTCGTTTTCATTTTTCCGATGAAAAAACAAGAAAGTAAAAAGTTGAAAAAAATATGATTTGAATTAAATTGATTTGATTATTATAATTTTTACTAACTGACGAGGCGAATTTTGTACGCTCATTTATTTTTCTCTGAATATTTTTCAAAAAGCCGGAAAGACCGGTTCTACTATTTTTGCTATATTATCTTGTTTTTAATATTTATCCGGTGTGGAGCCAGGGACTTACTCACTTACGAAAACGACTGCAATACTTCCTGTTATTTAAAATCAGTGGAATTATCAAAAAATTTCTGTATTAACACGTTTGACGTATTGAAAGTTATTAACCTGTCCGTTCTATAGTTGAACGGCATAACTATTCCTAATTTCGTATCAAGTCCGATATATCTCATCATTAATTATATGAGATATTTGATGGATAGAAGTCAAAAAATTTTCAGAATTCAGTCCATTTCCGGAAACCAATTAATATAGTGGCTCTGGTGGCTGTACCAATAGCGTGTATTTGAATTGACTCTTCGCGCAATATTTTGTCTCATCATTGTTAGTATTTTGTTATCGATAACAATTAAATTTTGCCTTGCAATATTGACACACAACGTTCATTGGTCCTAGAGAAACGATTTACTGTGAACTGTAATCTATTTCAACGTTATAATTGAATGCAGGTCGATAGGAGATAAACGCAACATTTTCATATTGTTAATTTGGATTCCATCGATTCAGTTCAACTTCATTCCGAGCTTCGCGTTGCTCGTCAGTTTGACTTGGTCTCTGATATCTTTGACTTGAGAGTTCTGCGACTTAAGTTCGTACATCTAATAGTTATCATTTTTAAGAACGAAATTTCAACTTCAAATTAAAGAACACTGTCTTTCTTCTTTATAATCAAATATATCACGTGCTATGTTAATAACGTGTATGCTAGTCTACTCAAATTTACCAAAATTTTATATGAAATTGAAGTTTAAATATTGGTCGTGATAGCTCTGAACTAATCGAGATGTGTGATCGAGATCTTCGGTTTTTTTACATCCCCTTTTTGAGAATTAATAATTATTTCTCACTTATATTATTATTTAAGTATTATTAAACTTTCTCACTTAACACTAAATTTTAAAAAATTTTTTTGCTGATAATAACAAACATAATAAAAAAAATAGTGAAATCGTTCCAGCAGTTGACTACATTTTAGTTATAAACGTTTTTTTAGAACCGTTTGTATGGGAAAAGAAATGGGCTGTTTTTCCGGCAATTATTCGAATTTTTCTGTTGTAAAAACTATCCTTGGACTTCAACGAACATTTAAAAAAAATTTTGGCAAAATTGGTCCAGGCGTTGTTGAGTTATGCGCTTTCCAACACATTTTGCGATTCATTTTTATCCATCTAGTTTCAAAAATGTTTTATCAATAAATCGATTTCACGTGAGCTTTTGATATAAATCCATCTTCAACTTTAGCGATCATTTATAATAAAAGCAAGATCACGTATGACAACTGTTTGCCACTTGTAAAATACATAAATTTAAACTTGAACTGAAGGAATGGATATATAAACATGTTTCTCTCCCAAAAGCCTAAAAACGTGTGCGTGAAGTTAGTTCAGAATTATATTTTACTACAATTTGAAATTATATTTTTATTTTTGATTGATAAGAAAATTAATATCCGTAGTGAAACGCTTATTAAAATTTTTTCATATAGTAAACATGAGTTGTAATAAATAGTGTAAAAATAATGGAAACCCGATCCTCGTCAATGGAAGAAAATATAAATTATAAATTCCACATAATAAAACAAACACGTAGAACTTCAGACACATGCTTATGTGAAATTACGTCTATTTAAAAAAAAATTGAATTTTCTCAGAAAAATCTTCAACCATAGTTCTTAATTCAGTATTTCATTGGTTTTGGCGTCGTTGATGTTACTTTAACATTCATAGATTAAACATTATAAACAAAAGGACCTAAATAAGTAAACATCCCGAGAACTACCAGTTTTTAACACATGTGGGATGGCATACTGACTCCACTCCTAGAAAGGTTTCTAGGAGTGGAAAAAACCGTGACACTAGGTCACGGTTTTTTAAATCCTGAATTCAATAACGCTTCTTTCAACGGAAAACGGAACTGATTTACCTACGAGAAGGAAGTACACATACAGCTGTCGACAGCGTGTCGACTGTACAGCTTCGCTGATGGATATCTGATTTTCTCATGAAACATAACTTTGAGTATAATTTTCGCATGATTTCAATACGTTGGTAGTAGCAATCAGATAATCCGCCACAGGCGATAATTTCCATGTGGTTAACACCATAATTTCCATGTGGTTCAACTAAACAACGATAAACTTCCTTTAGTTTATGTTCATCGCAGATAATTTGAATTAGACAGAAATTTGATACAGAATTCTGATTTTCTTCACAACTCTATCTGTTTGGGTGTTCCATCTAAAATAATCATCAATTAATTCTATTGAACGATTGAATGCTTAAATAATGAATTTTTTTTATATTAATCGTATTTCGTATTCAAACTAACTGGGCAGTGTCAAAGGAAGCAATAATAAGAAATATCTGAAGTGACAGGAGCCAACGAGATTTTGAAAATACATTTTGTATCTCATTTTACGGGATAAAAAATATTAATTTCATTATCTCCCAATTTAATTTTTTCATTTGGAAACGGTAAATTTTATGGAATAATTGAAGGAAACAAGAAAGTTTTTGAATAAAGATAAAATAAAAAAATTGTTTTTGACTTTGTATGAGTTTTTCCTCAACTTCAGTTGAAAGCAATGATAGGTATAGTCTAATTCATTCTCCTCTTCTCATTTTGAAAAATTAAAAAATATATGCAAAACTGTGTTTTTATAACAGTGATCCTTCTACAAAATTTTATTGCTCTATCTCGCTTTGTTTCTAAGATATAAAAACTTTTGATCCATTTGTTATATAACAAACTACCCTTTATTTTGACCGAGGAATTCCAGTCTTTATATATCCTTATATATTTGTTTATATTGTATTTATTTTTTTACAATAAAATCTATTGTGAAATGCAAATAAGAATAATACGTTGACTTTTAATCACTTATTGTATTCAATAACACTGCTTATTATTTTGAATTTTTGCAGGTATATTAAGTTACATGGATTTATGTTCTCTAAAGAAGATCATATAAATTTTATTAAGATATACTTAGAGGTACTTACTATAGAAAAACAAGAATTGTTTATGCTCATGAAATGGTGCTCCACTGTGAATATTTTGCTCAAGTAAGTTCATTTATCATTTTATGTCGTTATAATCATTTCATTTGAAATATTGAACCAAAGCAGGGTAGAGGTTTTTCATTTCTTTATTTCTATTTATGGAGAAAAACATCTTAGTTTTGATAATATCAAAATTATCACTTTAAATGCAGGCAATGTTTCCAATTATAGATCTTTTTTCAATATTATTTGTGGCACAATTTGAAATTAAAGTTGCATAAAACTAAATCTTCACTGATAATTCATAATATAAACTTTTTACAATAATTTAGTGACAAGTAATATGTTGGAAATCATAACAGGAATGCAATATTTACGACTTTTTTCATTTTATTTTCACATAATCTTTGTAAAAAAAAAGAACTGTGAAATAACTTTAAAAAACTAACTGTGAATATAACTCAACAAACATTTGACAATTTAACATTTAAAATTGAACAATTAACCCATATTGAATAACTTATTTGGTCAATATAAAATACATTATACTGGATTCATAATAATTATCATATTTTGTATTGTAGAAATTTCACAGTTATGTTTTTTAGGAAAAGATATTTGCTGTCCAGAGACGACTTGCAAATTGAATGGAGACCATTATACAATCTCTTAGTTGACGCAAACACCAAATTCCATAAATTGAAGACTCAATATGTACTACGGCAAGGCATTATTAATATGACTAAATTGTGTAAAACGTAAGTAGTAGTAATTTGTTTGTATACATTAAAGCATTTTTATTATAATTATAATTACAAAAAATCAGAATGAATACCTACATTCTATGAGCTTATTTGCGTGCTTTAGAACTGTGGGATCTTGGGTGTTGTTTTCTTCTTTGAATCTATTTCTGATTCGCCGATCATTTTGAACTTTAGTCGTTTGAAAGAATAAACGAGATACTGAGATCTATATATATATATATATATATATATATATATATATATATATATATATATATATATATTATTATTATTATTATATATATATATTATTATTATTATTATTATAACGATTGTTCCCCATGAGGAGAGCGACTGAACTTGAATTCGCAATCTTTTGCTTCTTCATTTTTGCCTCCCAAAAACGCTTCATCCTCTCTGAATGCTCTTTCTTCCGTTCATCTGTCCACTTTACCCCAGGTTGACGATTTGATTTTTGCTCAAACTTCACATGTGCGATTTTATAGCGACATTCAGTGCGATCTTCGAGATTTTTTGTATTGATCTGTTTTAGATCCTTTTGGACCTCTTTTAGCATTTACTATTCATAATTATATCGAGTAGTTTCTTCGGTATTCTGGACTGTTTCATTCTGTAGGGAGATGCTATCAAGATTTTCACGTGGTGTTTTGGTATCTTATTGGTTGTTTCTTCCAATGTATCCCAAAAATCTTGTACGTTTTCTGGAACGGTTTTGTTGTGGTGGTTGATGGGAGCGTGCACGTTGATTAGAGTGAAAGCTTTATTAGCTGATTTAATAGAAAGCAACGAGAGTCTCTCGTTGGGCGATGTGAAATTAATAACCGAGTCGAGTATGGAATTGTGTATCGCCAATCCGGTACCTAAAAACGGTAATTTGCCCATTACTTTCACTGCAGGTTTCCCCTTGTAGATTCTGAAACTGTCGGTGTCGAAATGATTCTCGTCCATGAATCGTGTTTCTTGGAGAGAGGTGATTTTCAGATTGAAATTTCTCATGGTGTTGGTGAGCTGCTTCAGTTTACCTGTTTTAGCGAGTGTATTAACATTAATTGTACCGATGTGATGTTTTTGTTTGATTTTGAGATTATGGAAGGTTTTTGAGAAGCTCCGATTCTCCTCCGCATGGCGTCCCTGATCCCCCAGAATCCGATGATCAGGTGAAGCCAGTCTTTCGACTGGTGCCTGGGGTAGTGATACTTTGATTTTGTTTTCCATCATACGTTCAAGCTGAATTCTACCACTGAACCACCGATGCTTGTTAATTTGAGCTAAAAAACGTACAGATTTAACCGACTTATACCATATTTTATAGTGACTGACGTTTTATGTCAAGTCACACGGGAACGCTGTCGAACGGGATAAACGGTATCCTATGTCCGTCTCCTGGCCTTAAGCTACCTCCTCACCAATTTTCAGCCAGGTCGGTACAGCCGTTCTTGAGTTATAAGTAGTGCAACTAACACGACTTTCTTTTATGTGTATATAGATGTTAACAATAAATCAATGAATTACAGATATTTTCTAGCCTCAGCTACCCAAGGAATACTCGATAAATTATAATCATATATTTGCCCATTCGATTCATGAATTAGTAGCTAGTTCAGTTTCGATCAATATATTCGATAAAGCATTGTTATACACCATAAAACTTTGTATAAAATAAAAATATATAATTAATGTTAACAATAAAAAAATGGATTGCAGATATTTTCCAGTCTCAGCGACCCAAGAAATACTCGATGAATTGAAACCATATCTTTGCCCATTCGACGAGTCTAACTCGTCTGAATATATCAATATTCTGGAATTTTTTTTACCAGTTTGCGTGAAAGCGGAGGAAGCCCCTCTAACCTATGAATTGTGGTTTACTGAATTAATGGAATTATGGAACTCGTGTATAAATGACAATAACTGGGAAAGTGTAAGTAGGTTTTGATTTATGTATTAGAAAACTGTATGCCATCGAAATGGATCGTATTTGAAATTTTAGTTAATATTCTCTAAAGAACAATCCATTTTTTTCAGGCAAACCTTTGATACTTAAAAAAAATTCTAATCCTAGATTTAAATTGAATTTCGGCTGTTATTTTGAACCCTAGTATTAAAGTCATTAATCCTATACTGAATTTTATTTATTGGAATAGATTTTATTTTAACTCTGAGCAGCACTTATTATTCAATGTTTATTTATTTATTTGTACTCGGATATATTATCATTGTTTGTAAAGTCTAAATTGTCAAAAAAAGTAATAATTTTAATAATATAAAATGTAAAAAAAAACAATTATCAAATTAATTAACATAACTCAAATATTCTTTGAATCAAAACAAAAATTAGGAACACAAAAACCTTCTACATAACTCAGACTAGTTTATATACCTAGTCTAATAATATAAATTACAATAAGAATAAAAATTAACTATTTTTTGTTTAGTTTTCATCAGAATCAGTGTCTTCGTCATTGATTGCAAATAAATGTGCATGACTTCTTCCAATATTTTTCACACATAACTTATATTGCGTTTTTGATTGCCTCCTTTTTTTGGCTGGACATATTTCACAGGTTCCTCTGTATGTGCCAGAACTACCTGCTTCTGTATCAGCAGCACTATCCTCCATATTCAAATGCTTCCTTATGTTTCTTTTTAGTTTTCTTGGAAGGCTTAATATCGTTGATCTTCTTTTGATGTACTCTTTTGTAATTCAGTGGCTAATGCCCGTAAATACATTCGCCTTTTCCGTAGAGTCGCATTATTGGACCTCAATATCACCATACCATTTATTCCTGCAATATCCAAAAGAAGAGTGTCAATGGGCATCTATTATTCTTCCTTGAAACCGAAACATTTTTACTTTTGTATCGACAACCCCATTTGTTTTATTGTAAAAAGTAACGATGCTGGGTTTTCTCTTTTCATTTGTACTTTTATCAAGTTCTGCAGCACAATGAAGTGATATAAGAACTACAGATCTTTTCTTCTTAGACACGTAATATACGAGTGTAACTGTATCTAAATATCCAAATTGACTTTCAGAATATTCCAAATTGAATATTCAGTATAACCGTCCACAATTCATTTTATATAAAAAAATCCAAGCTTAATAATTCGATAATATTGAATGATGGCCGAAAAACTTCTACGATCGTGAACGAGGGTATGTCGCGTTGACCGTCACGCGTAACCTTTTCGGCAGGTACGTGTCTTTTCGACGACTGCACCGGGATTAAAACAATTGCGATCTGTGAAATGGTGGGGAGCGCCCCAAGCGACAGTTTATTCTTTATTTTACTCCCAATGACATAGCGATAAGCTACTAGAAATTAGATTGACATAGAATGAATGGATAATTGATAAGAATGTGATGGATAATAATAACAATATAAACGAAAATGTACTAGCGCGGTCGATTCGACTACGCGCGCCTGCTTGAAGGTTAAGAAGTTGTAGAATATGTTCCAAACTGTATCCCTAACTGTGTTGAATGATCGATAGCGTTTCTGCGCATTTTGTGTGCTGGTTATTTTTAGCGAATTCAATCTTTTCAACTTCTATTATCACTTTTTCTTTTCACAAATATATTTGTTTATATAAATATATTATTTCAAGTTTTGAAACTTATCACTTCACGTTAATTATACGCATATAGTTTTTCGTAGGGTTATTGTAATTTCATACAAACTTTAATGATAATGCGTAAGTGAATGTTACATATTAGATGGGGATTTTTCTATTAGTCGAAATGTATATTTGAAGATAATTCAGAAAACATCATAGCAATCAATTTGTAGTAGAAAAAAACAATGTAAACTGATAAACTTATAGAATATTTGAGAGAAATATCCAAATTGATAAAAAAATAAGCATATTATAGGAAAATATTTCATGTGAAGGGTGTTTTTTTTTAGATGTATAGAACTCTAAATGGCAATAAAAAAACGATGGATCATTCGATTTACAAGAATTTTTTTTTATTCGAAAGATAATCTTGTGGCATTTCATTTTAAATATGATTTCTGTCATATGACCGCCACGGCTGGCTCGGATGTAGTCCAATCTGGACGTCCAATTTTCGATGACTTTTTTCCAAAATTTGTGGCCGTATATCGGCAATGACACGGCGAATATTGTCGACCAAATGGTCAAGCGTTTGTGGCTTATCCGCATAGACCAATGACTTTACATAGCCCCACAGAAAGTAGTCTAGCGGTGTTAAATCACAAGATCTTGGAGGCCAATTTACAGGTCAAAAACGGAAATTAGGCGGTCACCAAACGTGTCTTTCAATAAATTGATTGTGGCACGAGCTGTATGACATGTTGCGCCGTCTTGTTGAAAGCATAGCTCCTGGACATCATGGTTGTTCAATTCAGGAATGAAGAAGTTACTAATCATGGCTATACCGATCACCATTGACTGTAACGTTCTGGCCACCATCGTCGTTTTTAAAGAGGTACGGATCAATGATTCCACCAGCCCATAAAGCGTACCAAAAAGTCAGTTTTTCTAGATATTTGAGAAATTTTCTTTGTATTGACTCTAAATGTTTTTTATGAGAACTATAAATGGGACGCCAAATCATACATCCGAAATCCAATTTGCTCTTTACAAGTGCATTAAATAATTGTATAAGTGTTTTCGAAAAGTGTCCAGCATTACGCACAATAAATCCATAAGATTTAAATGTCGATGAAATTGTTTTATTTATATGAGGTACAGAAGTGAATTTCTGATCGAATATTATACCTAGGTCTCGGAGACCCTGATGAGAATGGTTTCCTTAATTGCATAGTCAAACTCTATAGGTCGTTTCTTTTTGGTGAATGTGAGAACGTTTCATTTAGTTACGTTAATATTAAGTTGATACGCTATATCTATATATAAATACGATATATATATATATATATATATATATATTCTGTCATATGATTCATAAAGGGGATTTTTTAGAATTGAAGTAGATTCGTTTGTTTACTTTGTAGTACGAAACATTAACTATCTTGAGATTCCAACAAATATTGGCACCGATTTCAATATTCTCTAACAATTATCCCTTGAAGAATAAATGAGGCATCGCATTGTACATGTTTTATATAGCCAGTACTGCTGTAATATTCTTTTGAATAACTTGTAAAAAATTATCGAAAACAATTACATTGTATTTGGAAAATGTAGTGAATGATAGTCGATTACTACTACAACTCTTTTAGAATTTCAGAAAATATGCAAAACAAGAAAAGTGTAAACGTTCAAACGTTCAAAATTTCATTGAAAATTGGGTACAGGATCAAGTCCTAAGTAATATTATTGATTTAAAAAATTGTTTAACTAATAATAGGTTTATTGTTACACCACTTATAATTGTTTTTTGCAATCAAATATGCACTACTATCCAATTAACAGAATCAGCTAATACAATCTGAAAAATAGAATCATCTAATATTTTTTCCTTTTACGACTTTAGAATATGATAAAATTACATTACAATAAATAAATTTCCGTATTTACTGCCTGTATTTACTCCGTAAGTTACTCCCACTTTTTATCTTAAAGCTAATAGCAAAAAAGTACCTAAAGAGTATTATATCATTTGCATCATGGGAATACACAATTTCTAATGCTAATGCTATCATAAAAGCAGACCATAATTACTATTTCTGTCAGTTGATTGGTTCGATAGTTCTCCTTTATTGAATGAAAATTTGATTTTTCAGCCGCTGATGAACTTGATGTCTAAATTAGGCGCCTGCAATATAGGTTACATTGATTTTGAGCCTTACATTCCTGTAATGTACGCCAGAATTGCTCGTTCATTCCGACTTCCTGTTCACTACAAAAGTGTTGTTCAACCTAAAGAACATTCACTGTCTTTCGATTCTATTGCATTATGGATTGTTACTACTCTCAATCACAAAACAGAAACTTCGTTTGAGTATCTGGAGAAGCTTATGCAAACGATCAGGACATTTTTATATAATGCCAACCAAGGAAGGTAATTTTTAAAAATTATTTTTTATCTTCAACATTCAGTGCCTGTTCAAGAGAATTGGCTTGGGTGCGCACATAGAATGGACAATCAATACAATCAAATAAACGATATATTTGATTGTATAGTAGAAACCAAGTGTATTATCTAAATATATATATATATATATATATATATATATATATATATATGTATATATATATATATAAAATAAATATTTTTATATGTGCTTATGGCATTGAATGAAATATTTGAGAAAATGAACACTAGAACATTCATTTGAAAAATTCAAATTAACCAAGAGAATGTTATAATAGAGCTAGATATGTCAACGTGTACGTGAATTGTCTCCATTATCCTTCAAGGGATAAATGTCACAGAAATATTAAAATCGATGCCCCACCTGATGGATGTGCGAGACATATATGTTTCGTTCTGCAAGGAACTCGTCAGTCGCACCACGTCCATGGAAGTGAGGCAATGATTTCAACCTCTAAGCATCTTGTGACTCCAAGTGGAAGACCGTATAGTAATGAATACTCCACAATTCCATCTATAGGAATCAGTAGAAAACACCTCTCAGATTACATACACATCAAGCATCGAAATTTCACATATCTTTTATACCCGTAGGTATCTACTGAATTGCAATGTCTATTTGACAAATAACATCATACGATGTTTTCAAATGTCAATAGGTTGCGTTAGTAGTACGCTCGCGTTTATTCCCGTATTTCAGGGGCCTATTCGGCGATATTTTTAAGAAAATGAAATTTTTTGTGCTTATGGCACTGAATGAAATGTTTAAGAAAATAAACACTAGAGCATTGATTTGAAAAATTCAAATTAAGCAAGAGAATGTTATAGTAGAGCTGGATATGTGAACGTGTACGATGTAATGTCTCCATTATCCTTCAAGGGATAAATGTTAGAGAAATATTGAAATCGATGCCACACCTGATGGAAGTGCGAGACATATATGTTTCGTTCTGCAAGGAACTCGTCAGTCGCACCAATAATAATAATAATTGGTTAAATTGATTTTTT
Source organism: Henosepilachna vigintioctopunctata (assembly GCA_030704895.1). Lineage (NCBI taxonomy): Eukaryota > Metazoa > Arthropoda > Insecta > Coleoptera > Coccinellidae > Henosepilachna > Henosepilachna vigintioctopunctata. The sequence goes on along the minus strand of JARQZJ010000033.1, from coordinate 8,033,202 downwards.
CAAATGAATGTTCTAGTGTTCATTTTCTTATATATATATATATATATATATATATATATATATATATATATATATATATATATATATATATATATATATATATATATATATATATATATATATATAGTAAATACTGGGACTCTTAATCGAAATATTTCAAATAAACTCTCAGGGAGCTATCTACACAAATGTTGTCAAAGAGAACGAACCCATCACTTTCGGGAGTGAATATTAAGAGCGTTTCGAAAAATTCATCGATCTTGTTGAATGATAATAGGATACAATTGTTTCATCATTATTGTGAATCATCATTTCATATTTAATCTACCCATCAAGAATCGACGACTTTCAAAACGAACATAGTTTCCTAGTGAAATATTCACGTAGGCTCTCTCTATCGGAGAAAAGACGTATAAACTCTCCCTAGCGTTCAAGATTTCTACTCATGATAACAGTAGCGCGAGTGAAAGGCTTTGTAGATATTTCATTCGAAGACTACAGAAAATTGTCCGCAGTGTGTACGAATAATCCCATGCCTGATTGCTCCAGATCACGCCCAGGCGGGCAAAAGTATGAATGTGTAGATAGCTCCCCGAGAGTTTTATTTGAAATATTTCGATTAAGAGTCTCAGTATTTACTAGTATTGAATGACCTTTGAATCTTGAAACTAGCTATACTTTTGCCCGCCTGGGCGTGATCTAAAGCGATTAGGCATGGGATTATTCGTACACATTGCGGACAATTTTCTGTAGTGTTCGAATGAAATATCTACAAAGCCTTTCACTCGCGCTACTGTTGTCGTGAGTAGGAATCTTGAACGCTAGGGACAGTTTATACGTCTTTTCTCCGATAGGTGGAGCCTACGTGAATATTTCACTAGGAAACATACCCCTCAATTTGGTATAGGACCTATGTTCGTTTTGAAAGTCATCGATTCTTGATTGATAGATTAAATATGGACTGATGATTCATAATAATGATGAAACAATTGTATTCTATTATCATTCAACAATATCGATGAATTTTTCGAAACGCTCTTAATATTCACTCTCGAAAGTGGTGGGTTCGTTCTCTTTGACAACATTTGTGTGGATAGCTTCCCGAGAGTTTTATTTGAAATATTTCGATTAAGAGTCTCAGTATTTACACTAGTACTAGTATTGAATGACCTGTGAATCTTGAAACTATATATATATATATATATATATATATATATATATATATATATATATATATATATATTATATATGAATATAAATATACATAGTGACTGAATACCATTTCATAGAATATATCCATATGCAAATAACTGCTCTACATTCACACAAAATAACTGAAAAACATAAATTCATTAAAAATGTTTTAGTTAACCAGTAGGATGAAAATTGTAGAGAAATTGTAGAAATGACTTATGTATGTGAAAATAAATGTTATGTTAAAATATAAATTTCATTGGATAATATAATTTGTTTTAGATGGACTACCAAGTTGAAAGAACTGCTCCACAAATTATCGTTGAATTTTGTTAATCGAGTGTATTTTGAACGTCATCGTCCAAAGAGTTGGGAAAGAGAAGTACCTGAAGAATTCAAAATTAGTGATGCCGATATAGATAGATTTGTCATTGCTTTAAGGCCTTGTTTGGAGTTAGCTATGTACTCAAAGAATATTTCTGAGGATATGGTTTCTACTTTCCAACATTTGTCATCCCTAAGGCCTCATCTTATTATCCCAATGGTCTTAGATAGTATATATTCTTCCTTAGATGTTCTAACGCAACCTCATCGACTGATATCATCCATGAACGCTATGATGGCAGTATCAAGGTGAGCAGTTACAAAATATTGCTTATTTTCTATTCACACGTCTAAAATGCTATCAGGAATATGGTTGACGGGGCCAAATATAATTATCCAGAAGGTCCAACTCATATTATTCCCTTACTAATGGCTGTGCTACCTGGAATTGACACCAATGATTATGTGAAGTGCTTCACCACATTTCGGTTCATACTACAGTTCATTTACATGATACCTGTAGTAAATTCCTCTGATGCTGCAACATATTATGATGATCTATCAGAAGAGGAACACATCATTTGTGAAGCAACTGCTGGATTTGAAGACTTCATTGTTCAGTTTATAGATAAAGTTTGTGTTTGGGTGGAATCTTGTTCTCTTAGTTTCATTCGACCAGAACAGCAATCAGGAGAACTGAACATGAGAGGTGAAATTGAATTGTTTTCCGAACAAATGGTTTCAATTCTCTTCACTGTCATTCTAAGGCAATGTTCTCCAGAAATTTTCACGGTAAATCAATCAATTTCGAATTCTAATCATAATCATAGGTATCTTTATTTCCAAATATGTTATATATATATATATATATATATATATATATATATATATATATATATATATATATATATATATATATATATATATATATACTCTCATTGAGCTTAGAGTTTCACACAAATGTTGTCAACGAAAACACAACCTAACACTATCGAGAGTGAATATTGAGTGTGTTCCTAAAACCATTGAAATTGATGATTGAAAATACCATACAATTGTTTAATCCATATTGGGAATCTACAGTGGTATGGATCCAAACAATCAAGTTTCGATGGTTTTCCAAAGGTACTCAGGGTTTATCTCCAAAATGAGGCTAACATTCATTCATGAACTAATCAACTGAGCTCCCTCTATCGAGGAAACGAGTTAAACTCTCTTGAACATTGCTGATCGCCTTCTCGTGACAAGATCAGTGCGTATGTAGAAGCTTTGTAGAAGTTTCATTCAAACACTTCAGAACTTTGTCTGTAGATGTGTAAGAATGGTTCTATGCTTTTTCGCTCTGGTCCACACCCTAGCTGTCAATTCAATAACTAGTTTCCAGATTCACAAGTCCTTCATATTTAGTCAATTTTGAAAATCTTTACACTCTCTAAAATGATAGGTTGTGTTTTCGTTGACAACATTTGTGTAGACAACTCCCTGAGAGCTTTATTTGAAATTATTCAATCAAGTATCCAGTATCCTAAATCATAATAGATATAAAGTCATCAATAGATGATACAACTTATACTTCCCCAATACTTATTTATACGAGTACAAACATACAAAAAATAACCACATAAAGGAACACATACGGATATTTTTCCTATTCAATGCGTGTGTGGGACTGTTTTAGCTCAAAGTTCTTGAAAAACACTTATATACGCATAGTTTTGCGTTTTTCAAATATATCATTTGAAAAAATTCAAAGTAGCATATGAGTAACTTAAATTTCATTTAAGTTACTTGTATGCTATAATTTCTGAGTACGTTCTCACTTCACTCAATATTTCACTGATGTTTGTGCTATACTGTTGTATGCTACTTTCATTATTTATTTTGTTTTTTATTTAGTTAATTTGGTTGATTATTTTGGATTGGCAGTACATTCATCAAAATTATTGAATTTTTTTCTCTTTATCTAGATATCTTTCTTGTGAATACTACTGCCTTCGTTTTGTTTCTATGTGTTATAAGTAGAATATAATACCATAATTTTATTTGCCTATACTAACCTATTTGTCCCGTTTATTTTCATCTGTTGTGAATTAGTATTTACTTATTTTCAAATGTTTTATTTACTTACAATATACATCAGCAATTAGTATGATAATGATATGTATAATCTTTCCATATTTGCTCACTGCATGAAGTATCATATCTGTCTTGGAGTAAACCATAAATGGATTCTAGTATTTAATTTTTTTTCATCTTCATTTCATTTTGATAAATTTTGCTTTCGTATACCCTATTTGTTTCTAAAATAAGAGTAGCCTTATTACCACTAATAACATTGCTGAAGACATAATGAGTAAATTTCGATCCATGTGATGGATCTTTAAGTATTAAATTTATTTTTCTCAAGTGGAAGAAAAAACAAAATTTTTACAAAATTTTTTCATTATAAGAATCTCATATTAAATTAGAAAAAGTTGAAGTTATATGTGTATGAACAGATTTGATAATTTAATGATTTTTTTACATTATCTTCATTCATTAAATGAGACTTGTGACATTTTATTGAATATCTACCGACATTTGTGCTAGGGTAAGCAACGAACGTGAAATCTAAGAAAGATTCATAAGAATACCTCTATGGTTTTTTTTTTGAAAAATGATAACTTAATGTGAAATATATTGACTATTTAATATTTTCAGACTGCCCTAAAAAAGGTGTTTAATTTTGTTATGAATAACATATTGGAGGTCGACGTAGCTGGAAGACTAATGGCAGGTATATGTGGTAGCTTCTGCAAGGTAAATCCTCACGAATCCTTAAAATTATTCATACCTTACTTGTGCGATAAGATCGAGTCTCTTTTGGAGGAACATACAAATGCACTTACGGAGGAACATGTGGATGGTGAAATTCTTTACAATTTGCTGATTCTTGCAGAGGTATGTTTCATTATTTTTACCCTCATAAAATTTTTCCTTTGATTCATTGAATGAATATCTTTATATACCCAATATATCATATTTTAAGTTGATCTCAATTATTAATGTTAAAGAAAAGAAAAAGGAATGTGTCTTCTTTTGAGTTTTCGAAATACTTGATCTTCTTCTTCTCAGTCGTGCACTCTTGACAGAGAATCCGTTTATGATGACTCGGCCTATATTGACCATCTGATTATTATGACGTAATTACACTACGAAGTTTGGTTTTCATATAAAATTCTTTACAAAAACCAGTTTTGACAAAGTTGTAATATAACAACGAAACATTAACAAAAATAAACTTTTTCATATCAAAACAAGCCTGTTATTGTTGAAAACATTCAAAATAATAATTATATAACTATATATATATATATATATATATATATATATATATATATATATATATATATATATATATATATATATATATATATATATATATATATATATATTAAAATATTTGTCATATAGGTAGTTGATGGCCGAAATGAGATAATAGACTATATAGATCGCCTTATGAATGTCTTGAACAAGACTCTCTATATGACTTGTTTGCAAGGTACAAAAATTAGTATCCGCATGTTAACTTTCATCTTGGCGACACTCACTCACTATGAACCTTTGGAGAGAAGAAGTACAAATAATCCTTTTTCGATGCATGTCAAGGACTTTCTGCCTATCAGGTCAGTTAAATTTTGAGTAATACATATTGTAAAAAAAATATTCTCAAAAAACCTTCTAATTGTTTCAATTCCAGATATATACGTTTGTAATTTAATTTGTCAAAAATTTCATAAATAATTGAATTTTTCGTAAACTGAAAATGAAGAGATTCATTTAATATTTGAAAGGCAGGTTATTATTCAGAAATAATTTCGCAAATTAAAATATAAAATTGTTTTTTGTCTTATTAAAAGCTTACATTCTCTAAAAAAATATCTATTCTAAAGTAATTGATAGAATTGAATGAGAATGATGGTAATGATATTAATATCTAATTTGAACAAGCATTTTAAAAATAATGATTCATAGGTAAATATATATATATATATATATATATATATATATATATATATATATATATATATATATATATATATATATATATATATATATATATATATATTATTATTATTATTTCGATTGTTCCCCATGAGGAGAGCGACTGAGCTTGAATTCGCAATCATTAGGAATTTTGCTTCATCTTTTTTGCCTCCCAAAAACGCTTCATCCTCTCTGAATGCTCTTTCTTCCGTTCATCTGTCCACTTTACTCCAGGTTGACGATTTACTTTTTGCTCAAACTTTATATGTGCGATTTTATAGCGGCATTCAGTGCGATCTTCGAGATTTTTTATATTGATCTGTTGTAGATCCTCTTGGACCTCTTTTAGCCACTCTGTTCCGCATTTACTATTCATAACTATATTGAGTAGTTTCTTCGGTATTCTGGACTGTTTCATTCTGTAGACATGTGCATAGAACTTTGCTCGTCGTTTTCTGATTTCTTCCGTTATCGTATTTGTCTTTTGATACAGTTCATTTTGAGGTCTTTTCATCCAAATACCGTTTCTTTTGATTGGCCCGTAAATCTTTCTGAGAATTTTTCGTTCTTGTTTTTCTATTTCTCTAATTCTTGAATGGCCGCCAATAACCATTGTTTCAGCTGCGTAGATTGCTTCTGGAAGAATCGTTGTGTTATAATGCCTCAATTTGGCGCCTCTCGAAATGCACTTTTTGTTATAGTGAGCCCATGTTAGTTTGTAGGCCCTTTGGAGCTTGGTTATTCTCTGTTCATTAGCGATTCGGTTTAAACCTGAGGACTGTATAACTTCCCCGAGGTATTTAAAATGGCCTACTTGCAGAATTTCACCATGTTTTGTCATAAGAGAAGATTTATTTTTTGATTTTCTTTCCATGTATTTGGTTTTATCATAAGAAATTTGTAACCCGGTTTTCTGCGCAATTTCATGTAGTTTTTCCACGGCGCGAATGGCTTCAGTTCTGTTGTCTGTGATGATAGCAATATCGTCTGCAAAGGCGAGACATTTGACATTTATTCTATTTTCTTTTTGATACCCACTTGTATGCCCTTCACGTGAAGTTCCCATTCCCTAATGATCTTTTCTAAAACAATATTGAAAAGAATTGGCGAAAGTCCGTCCCCCTGCCGCACACCGGTTTTGATTTCAAAGGGATCTGATATTTCGCCCATAAATTTTACCTTGGAAGTTGTACCTGTAAGTGTCTGTTTTATAATTGTTCGGGTCTTTCGATCGATTCCAAATTCTTTCATGATTTCGAAAAGGGTTTCGCGGTCTACCGAATCATATGCTTTTTTGAAGTCAATGAATGTGATCACTGTATTTCTACATTTCCTCATCTGTAATATCGTCTTCAAAGTCCAGATCTGTTCAGCACATGATCGGCCTTTTCTGAATCCAGCTTGGTATTCCCCAATTAGTGGATCCGCTTGGTGTTCTACTCTGTTTAGGAGTGCTTTAGAAAGTATTTTGTACGCAACCGGGAGTTATATATATATATATATATATATATATATATATATATATATATATATATATATATATATATATAGCTTTTATAATATTTTTCTGAATAAAATGCTTTTTTATGAGCACTAACTCCATTTTGAAGGTATTATTTAAAAGGTTTAAGCGTTTTATTAGAGTTTATTCATTGTAATCTTTTTTGTCAGGTTTGTGTTTGTCAGGTCAAAAAGATTTCATTGCTTTCAGAGAATGGGGCTTTACACTTCGAAATAGAGACTTGAAACTTGAATGGTATATCCCAGGAGAAAAGGAAATAGACACAGTACGACGCCTTATCTACACTTACGTCATTCCCGAATTAAATAAAATGAACCAATACTGCCGGGGTGAATTAGATTTATCTAGAAAACAGCTCAGGAGTTCCTTGTTGATTATAAATGCCACGATGGCTGCCAATATAGCACTTCCCATGTGGAATGAGACGTCCATTCAGTTGTGAGTAGCTAAAGGTTAATATGGATGGAATATTATCATTCCGTTCAACTGCAGTTGTATTTTATTATTTACAATAATTAGATTTGGTTCGATGAGTTCGTTGTTCTATGTTTACCACATCTTTTAGACCTTCCAAACCTTATTTTAGACTCAATATTTGGTTACCAAGTTTCAAAATTGAAACATTGATTGATGAATTACAATGATTGTCATGTTTCATTCATAATAACACTAGTATCTTATATCAATATTGTTGAGAAAAATATACTTTGTTTTTTATCATTTTTTATCATTTACCATCAAGACATTTTCAAGAGTCATTAAGACACTGGAAAATATAGCAATACTAAAAAACTGCAGTCGCAAAATAATAAATATAATGATAAAAAGCAATGTGCACTATGCATTATCACAAAATCACGGACTACTGGTTAAAAAAGGCATTGCACAAACATTGACAATATCATCAACGTACTCCTTGTCGTAGCAAATTCTTGAATCCCAGTTATTAGAGGGTTGTCTCTCTAATACATACATATACACGTTACAAATAGAACGAATGGATAAGTTATTGAAAAGAGCGTCTTGAAATAGAGACCTTTTGTGTTTTACAAATATCATTCCAGGCATATAGTATATATATATATATATATATATATATATATATATATATATATATATATATATATATATATATATATATATATATATGTTTAAGATAATGATAAGACTGATAACTATTAGTGAATAGGAATGATCAGCTGTATAGAGTAGGTAATTAATTAACCTAGTAATTAAAACCGTATAATATTCTCTGAGTCCATTGTACATGCATCAATGTATGATAAATCAATGAAATTGAAAATATTATATTCAATACAATCTTATATATAAAATTCTCGTGTCACAGTTTTCGTTTCCATACTCCTCCGAAACGGCTTGAGCGATTCTCATAAAATTTTGTGAGCGTATTGAGTAGGTCTGAGAATCGGCCAACATCTATTTTTCATCCCCCTAAATGTTAGGGGTAGTCCACCCCTGAATTTTGTTTTTTATTTTTTAGACAAAATTTTCAGTTTTAATTTTTTTATGATACAACATACAAAAATACATACAATACTAAATTTTCACCCTTCTACGATCAACCCTTATTTTTTATAGCTGTTTATTTCTTTGGCGGCTTGATGATATTGTTGGCAGGCGATTTCAGGCAGACGTTGCCAGTAATTCCCCGTGGAACGCCTGCAGATGAATTGAATGCTTGCCTGATGGCATCACCTTTATATGTTACCGTTATTATGGAATAACGTAAAAACATTATCGCTAACCACTAATATGAGAATTCAACTTCAAAATGATCAAAGTGCTGCACAATTTTCCAAACAATTATTAGCTGTTGGAAATTGAAAAGTCCCAGTTGATGCGACATCTGGATAAATTACTCTTACCAACAACTTTTGCCGATTTGTAGACTCTCAATTAGCTTTTATTGAAGATGTTTTCCAAACATTAGTGAGAATTATCAGAATTATGCTTAGTTAAGTCAACGAACAATTCTTGCAGCAAAGAATAATGATATACACGCACTGAATTTCACCATTCAATCAAAAATTGCAGGCGATTTGGTGACATACAAATCCGTTGATTCCATAACAAATCCCGATGATGTAGTAAATTATCCAACGGAGTTTTTGAACTCTCTGGAGTTACCAGGATTTCCAGCACATAACTTGCAACTCAAAGATGGTAAAGTTATTATGATATTGCGTAATTTGAATCCACCGCGACTTTGCAACGGTACTCGACTTTCGGTTAAAAGACATGCCGAATTTGATGGAGGCAACCATTATTAACGGAAAGTACGCAAGTGAAAATGTATGTATTCCTCGAATACCAATGATTCCGACTGATCTTCCGTTTGACTTCAAACGATTGCAATTTCCAGGTCGCCTTGCGTTCGCAATGACAATGAACAAGTCGCAAGGCCAATCGCTTAGTGTTTGCGGGATAAATTTAGAAAATCATTGTTTTTCACATGGGCAGTTATACGTTGCGTGTTCACGAGTTGGGAAACCATCCGCTTTGTTTGTGTTAACGTCAGACCAAAAAACAAAAAATGTGGTTACTTCAATGAAACGGATAATTTGCGGACACGGATATAATTCAGTATTTACTTTTGATTCACTTTCATTTACTTAGAGACGTTCAACTAAATAACACTTCATTTTTGTAATCGAAATGAATTCATTACTGTTGAGAAACGAAATAAAATTTTTCCTTTTCAAATATAAAACTTTTAATCACCAAACGAAATGTTACATAAAACGAAGCCATCTGGTGGCGAAACGGAGTTCGCCGGGTCTGCTAGTATACATATATATATATATATATATATATATATATATATATATATATATATATATATATATATATATATATATATATATATATATATATATGTATATAGTAGAAACTCGATTATCCGAACCTCAGTTATACGGATTAGCCATTATCCGGACTGCCAATCGCGACGAATTTATTCTAAATTGAACTGTCGTTACGCCCAAATGATACGTACGTCATGTACCATTTCTTAATAAATGTTGATTTTCGTTGATATGTATTTGTTGTTTTTAATAAACACATAACATATATATATATATATATATATATATATATATATATATATATATATATATATATATATATATATATATATATGTGTGTGTGTGTGTGTGTGTGTGTGTGAAGGTTTCTTGGGAATGAGCACAGTTTAAAATTGATGGAATAATTGTTTGTTCTACATATGTTTCGGCTCTAGGCCTTTTTATAGGCCTAGATATATTTATATATTTATAAATTATTATTAATTATTAGATTAGATTATTTTAAATAGGGCCAATTTTATTGATATATTATTGACATTTTCTACGTCTTATATCAATATTCTTGGCCTCTAAAGACACTTTATATTTTTATGAAATTGTAAATAACCATGAGTAAACAAATGCTGTAGGTTCGACACTGTGGCACCTGTCATTGAATACCAAGCTTTAGAAACTAAAATTCACCAAATTACAATGCCTGATGGCACTAATATCAGGAAAACCATCGCCGATACCATACATAGAGTCCAGAAAAGATTATTGGAAGTAGATGAAGGTGATACCAAAAGTTTATTTGCTATAGCTTCTGTAAGTACAAATGAATCCTTCCATGTGTACTAAAAGTCTGCATTATCGATGATGTTTTGTCTTTATTACAGATATACAGCGTTCTTCTTTCGAAGAAACCCTTTACCGTAGATTTGGATCAACATATCCAGAATTTCATTACTTTAAAGGAAGTTGGTAAGAACCGTTTATATGACAGAAGACGTCAATTGAGACAAATAATAATTGAGAGGGCTACAATACAACTGAGAAATAGAAAAGATCATAGTGGATATTCATTTTCCGATACACACAAACAAATCTTATATGATCTGTTTGAGCTTAGTACTTGCCAATATAGGAATGTAAGTATTTATTATATTGTGTGAATATACATACATATATATATATATATATATATATATATATATATATATATATATATATATATATATATATATATATATATATATATATATATATATATATAACTGTGGGACAGTGGGACATTTGGATTTATATATTTTTTTCTATTATATTCAGCAAAGTCTCCCCAAATTGAAATGGAGAAAAGGGTCGAGAAATGCAATATAGTAAAGAAATCGATATTTTTTGAAATCTATCCCAGAAAACTGAAAAATTTATGAGAAATACCTAAAATAAATTTCAAGAAATATTTTCAAAGTTTTTTGAATTCCTGAAATGAATTTCAAGAAATACTTCCAAAGTTTTTTTCATGGCAAAAAATGAAGATTTATTATTATCATCACATACAGGATAATAATCCTGTATGTGATAATAATTCATTATTATTATCACATAATTCATTATTATTATCACATACAGGATAATAATAATAATTGATTCTAATGTTCTTTTGCAAAGTTTTATATAAACAAAAAATCAAATTGGTTAAAACTTTTCATTTTCTTTTCTTATTCAAAAGAATTCTTGTTCTTTCAGTAGTGTAATTATTGCTTTCTGAAAGCATTCAGCATTTTCAATTCGGTCGTCTTTAATTCTAATTGGTACACGATATCACATTTTATATACCTGCTTTTTTGCAATACGACATAAGTTAAATAAATTTTAGAATTATTATTGAAGAAGACGTAAAGAATTTCAGGCGATTAACAAAAAGTTGCAGATGTTTATAGTCGACATGATACAAATAGATTCTAAAATGGCTAAATGTAACGTTGTAACAGTAAAGAAGAAGAAAAAACCATAGAATTTGACTACAACATTAACAAAAATTTTTTTAACAGGGTAATAAAATACGTCACCCCGTTTTTACTTTCGATCAGAAATACAATATTGACTTTTGACCAAAATCTTGTGGTTTTACAATACGCAATGCTGGACAGTTATATTTTTACTATTATTCAATTATTAATTAATTGATTAATTAATGATTAATTCTTCAATAAAAAGCAAATTAGGCTTTGGTTGTATGATTGCGTGGCCTAGTTACTATTCACAGAAGTCCCATTTAGGATCAATGGGTGGATAGAAAATTTTTCAAATATCTAGCTTAGAGGTAGGATAATATCTATCCAGTCAGAGAATATAGTCAAATTGATTAGCAGAACAGTTTTGGAGCTAGTTTTCTTGTTGAGTTGACATGTGTTTGTTCCCATTGGAGTTACTTTACGTCTTGCATCTTCTCTGCCTTAAAATTTCCCATCTCTTTTATCTTCCATAGTAGAGGAGCGCTCGAACTAATGGGGGATTTTTTAAGAGTTAAGTTTTTCAGGTTGGCGGCACTGGTTGGTAATGACATCCAAACGTCATCTGTCAAAGTGAAAAGTTTTCAGTATACTCTGCCATTTCACCATGGAAAGACTTACAAACGAGCAACGATTGCAAATTGTTGAAATTTACTATCAAAATTCGTGGTCTGTGAAGAATGTGTATCGTTTGTTACGACCATATGGTTACGATATCCATATGGTTACGATATATTATGGTCGTCATAATCGACCTGGTGAATCAACAATTCGTGCTGCTATCACCAAATTTCGTACCAAGTTTAACTTGTTGGACATTAAACCATTGTCTCGCATGCGAAATTTTTATATGAAAATTTAGAATCGAAATTACATAATAAAAGTTTTCAACCTCGGCTGGAATACAAAGAGCAGCAGGACGTAAACCTGAAAGACCTGGGTTCGTATCCCAGTCGAGGTTGAAAACTTATGTAATTTCGATTCTAAATTTTCATATAAAAGTTTTGTCATTTTATCATATTTCGTCATTCTGTCCATTATTGCATTTAGTTTCTTCTGGTTTTTGGAGACAGAACTTCAATTTGTATTTTGTTTGAAGAGCCTTCCTTTTAAGCCAATCCTATATGTTTTTATACAGGTTAATTTAATGGGATAATTCGGCTTGAAACACCGAAGTTCCAAAACAAAATATTTGAAGAAGTCTTATTGTATCGCCAAAAATGAGAAAATACTGAATGAAATATTTCTAATAGAACTTAACCCTTATAAATTTTTTGATTGCAGCCACTAATGGCTCCTCCCCTTTCTGTGACGTCAAAATTAGGGCAAAAATAATTTTGAGTCAATCAATAAATAATTGCTAATAAGGCTTGTCATTGCTGAAAATCTATTAAAAACTAAACATATCGAAAAGGCGAAAACCTTAAAATCAAGCAGACTAGACTAAGCACTCATCGGATATTAATTCTTACTCGATTAAATTAAACATTTGAAGTGGTATTGAGCCAAGTGTTTAAATTATCCTTTTTCAGCTCTGGACAATTTTCCTTAAGCTAAGTGTCGGTTAATGTTTTTTAAAATTAGTAGTTAAATGTAGTACCTCCATTTCGTTGTGGGTATGAAAAAAATTGAAATCCGATTCACATATAAACAGTCGCATATAAATATTTTCATTTCAAAGATACTTACGTTATTGTTTTGATCTAGTTTGTGCATTATTTCAGAATGTACAGACAATTTACATTGCCGTTTTTTTTTCAGGTTAGACTATTTTCTCAACCGAAATTGATGGCTATAGTCAACAATCACACCAACTGTTACACGTTATTAACAGAAAAAATCACGGAGATACTCCAAATGAATACGGTAGAAAATCATGAGAAGTTTAAGGGGTGCCTTCATATTCTTTGTTTTCACAAAAGTTCTCCCATCATTTTGAAACAAGATTGGAAATTTGTCAGTGAAATATGGCCCTTAATCGTAACTTCAATGCCGTCTGAAAAAATGTCCATCGTAAATTTAATTACACATATATTCAATCTCGTTTGTTCGAATTTTCAAATACCTATGCTAAAATTTGAGATTAGTGATGATAAACTAAAGAAGATATTTGATGTGTGTAAAAATTTCCCGGGCTACACGGAATTTTCACAGGAATATTATGAAGAGATTTCGCAAAAGCTGAAAGTGGGCAGTGAAACTAGAGAAAAATATTACAATGAATGCATGGATTTACTCTTGAAGGCATGTCAAAATCGTGATTTGTGAGTAGTGTAGGAATCTACTCAGTTTATGAATTAATTGAACTAAATATATATAAATATATATATATATTAAAATAAATTAAACTCTTGGCTTAATGTTTCACGATTTATTTAACAATATGTATAGTCGACATGTTTCGAGCGTTAGCTCATTTTCAAGACTTGAAAATGAGCTAACGCTCGAAACATGTTGACTATACATATTGTTAAATAAATCGTGAAACATTAAGCCAAGAGTTTAATTTATTTTAATATTCAATTATGTTTCACCAAGAGTTAAGCGAGAATTCAATCTCATTAATATATATATATATATATATATATATATATATATATATATATATATATATATATATATATACATAATATAAAATGTATCCTTTAACTTTATTTCGATAATTTTTTACGAATTATTCAAAATAATAAAACAATTGTTAACCTGATTCACACATATATTTTGACTAGGGGATAAACCAAACCCTTTTGAAGTTTTCCTTTAGTATCATATTATCTATTATTTCAGGATTTTAATTATTATTCACGGCTATTTGCTTGATTAAATTTTTCTCGGTGTTGAAATTGGTTCTAGAAAGAGGAATATTTACTTATCGATGTATCAAATTATTGAAAGCTGCCATTTTGTGTTGAAATGGATGCATGGAAGTATTATGTATAATACTATCTGTATGTGATGGTTTATGGAAAATTAAAAAACTATGTTCGTTATGTTTCGTTATGTTATGTTTCATTATTTTAAGATCTCAAAATTAATAGAGTTTTCTTTCTCAAGTTCCGAAGTGAATGTAATTTTAGGGTGTAACGAATTAATGAATGTCTGAAAAGTGTCGAGTTGCCGAAGAGTACCAGTGAAACAACGGATAATATCATGTACATATCTATACCAATAAATATAAAATAAATAAATAAATAAATAAATATAAAATAAATATAAATATACATATCTATACCAATGTATATGTGTAAATCAGTTTAACAATTGTTTTATTATCGATTTACATCAAGTATCGTCCTCATCAATTATTAATTATTCAAAAGAATATTATAGCAGAGCAGGCTATCTGAAACACGTTCAATGTGATGCCTCAATTATCTCTTAAGGTATAATAGTTAGAGAATATTCAAATCGGTGCCCACATTTGTTGGGAACGTAGTTATTTTTTCGTACTACAAGGTACTCATCAGTTGCACCACCGCACAATACAATTTCTTCATCTTTTAAGTAGCCCCTTAGTGGCGACCTCTAGACATGCATAATTGAGCCTTTCTACTAGCGCAACCCAGATGGCATTAGTTCATCAAATTGAATGAAATTTTCAAAAAAGTTGTTGCAAAATCAGTAGAATCTCACTTGATAAGGACGTGTGAAACCTTCAGTGTTCGACGTGTTCATGTTCTTCTGTTAATTCCTGAGGAGATAAATATATATCTCCGTATATCGTATGCATATATTAATATATATATATATATATATATATATATATATATATATATATATATATATATATATATATATATATATATATATATATAAAAGAAAATGAACACTAGAACATTCATTTGAAAAATTGAAATTAATCAAGAGAATGTTATAGCAGAGCTATATTATATATATTATATAACAATAACATTCTCTTGATTAATTTCAATTTTTCAAATGAATGTTCTAGTGTTCATTTTCTTAAATATTTCATTCAGTGCCATAAGCACAAAAAATTTCATTTCCTTATATATATATATATATATATATATATATATATATATATATATATATATATATATATATATATATATATGCCTACGTCATTGCAATGTATTTCTGTCTTCTGATTCATAAGAGAATATATTAGAATTGAAGTCGATGCCTTTCGTTTTTTGAACTGTGGCGTAACTAATGAGTAGCTTTTAGTACGTTTCCAACGCATTGTATTTTATTGGCATCACATTGTACATGTTTCACATAGCCAACTCTGCTATATTATTCTTTTGAATATTTCGTGAAAAATTATAGAAAGAAAATTATAGTATACTCATAATATTGAATATTTAGAAGTGTGATGATGTGAGCGTGATAACTGTATGAATTCAGTTTCATGTATTTTTCTTAATATGTTTATATATATATATATATATATATATATATATATATATATATATATATATATATATATATATATATATATATGTATAAGACTTGGTTCTCGGAATGAACCGCGTTCTATATTCATATAATCTCGACGTTTTGGCTTCCGTTGTGAAGCCATCTTCAGGAGTTGGAATAAATTAGTAAAGATAAGGGTAACTAGGTTACGTGGCCTCAATCTGCCTACTCCACGAGTCAAATCGTTTCCAATAGTTAGCTCCGAAGTCTCAACCTGCCTACTCTTCGGAGTCATCAGTTGACTGAGTTTAAGAACAAGAAAGTTTCAAATCTATTATGGAACAAATTCAGAGGCAAGCTTTGTTTATGCATAGGCAGTCCGTTCCATACCTTTCATATTGATAATTCAATGTTCTTTTGTAAGAAAACGCATCATTTGGAGTAGGACTGTATTTTCTTTTTTAAATATGATTATGATTCGTAGAACTGTTCGCAATTAAATTAGATTTTTTTCGTGAACAAACAAAAAAAACTGTGAGTATTTATATCTTGGCGTGCAATATATAAATACCCAATGATTTAATGGATAGAACTTTGATGCCATAATTATATTCAGCTAATGTTGAATAAACCCCGTTCAGTGTGGTTTTTCCAATCCAACTTCTAATACACGGTAATCCCAAGAAAAGACACTTGCTATTTAGCAGAAAGCACCAAGATTTGTAAAGATTTCTGGTGTTTTTGAAGTTTGTGATTTGAGTTTCATCGGCATTCATAAGCAAGTTTCTGACAGTAAACCACTCTTTCAGATCACTCATACACAATTCATTTTACACTTTCATTAGAATTATACGTTCCTCTCTTGTATCTTCACTTATTACCAAAGATGTGTTGTCAGCGAAGAGCACTACATTTTGGTAAAAGATGTTTGGTATCTCGTTAACATGAAGTAGAGGAGAATATATATATATATATATATATATATATATATATATATATATATATATATATATATATATATATATAAGTATATATTTCTTCTCATTTCTGTATCAGAAAGGCAATCAGTACTCTGCATCTTCCATTTTCGCAAATTGAACCAGCTATTATGAGCAAATGCGCACATAGATTGGATATATACTACTTTTCTGATGTTTGAAGTGTTAGTTCTCCATTTTATCAGAAATGCTTGTTATATTTATAATTCTATTTTACCACTCCTTTTTCATCGTAAATCCGAGCCTGTTTTATTCTTTCTGAATATTTCTTATAGATTTTAGTACAGGATGTTCCCAGAATCAACTTCCATAATTTTTTTCTTTTTCGCCCTAATTCTTTGGTAACTTGGATGTCCAATTTGATATTTTTTGCCCCTTTTGTCAATCAGTGAATTTATATCTTCAGTATTGAATATTGTCATTTAAAATTTTTCGTCAGATGAACTATTTCCAGTGCTTATTTTTGCTAGATCTAAATGAATAACTATTGCTTTTTTCAGGCATTGGAGGTATCATGAACTTGCTATGATCTTCCTCAAGGATATTGCTCATTTCGATATCAAATACAATCCATCAGTTGTGAAATTTGTTTTGGAATCTCTTATCAGCGATTCAATATCAATCAGAAAAATCGCTATGAAATTTATCAATATTATATTGATTCAAAATAAGCCGGAGTACAAGAAAGTTGAGATTGATCCTATGGAATTTTGTAACTCCAATGATGAATCTAAGTCCATTCATGGTTATACAAAGCAAAATGCCTGGCTGTTGTATGATGATAGTACTTTACCTAGAAATTCTGAGAGTTGGGACCAGTTGAAATATTTGCACCATCCAACATTGTGTTATTACCAAATGCCAAAAAGTCTGGAGATTTATGCATCAACTGAAAATCAATCTGTTTTGGGTGAAAATTTAGAAAAAATGAATGAACAACAAAAGGAGATGTTCAATTTCTTCACTGATCAAGATAATATTTCGAAGCTAATAGAATATTTTTCTCTTGAAGAAAAGAAAGGATCAGATAAATTCAATAGCTTTAAATCGACGATTTTCAAGGTGAATTTCAATTTATGGTATTCATTTACATATAAAATAAGAAGTTAATTAAATTATCTTTGCTCTGATGCGAATTTTTCTGGCTATGTAGATGAAATTATCTCAATTTACTTACCTGTTCAATACTCGCTTGCCAGGTAGCAGAAATCGGTAAAAATAACATGAAATCTACAATTTATGTTTAAAGTTATGTGTTGAGACTAACCTGAGTTGGTAATCGAAAGAGTGAAGGTGATTTAAAAAAATGGATCAAAATTAATTTGATTAAAAATTGTCATGAACACTTTTTGATAAGCAAGCTATCATAGGCATGTTTAGAAATCTATGTTATTTCATAAAAAAGTAGACCTCATCTGATGGATGAGATGAGTGAATTCCCTTCAATGGGATCAACCTTCAATGTGATTTTCGAGGTGAGAGTATCGGCAATTACCTTCATGGACATTTTCTCGTCTCATATACTGATCATTGATATATATTGATCATTGCTTGTTGCCGCTTGTATGTAATTTGATTATGTTTATAATCAAATCAAGTTTCGAAGAGCAAGCGAAATCTTGCTGGCGCTGCCCATGTTCGTGCTAAGTGTTTCAAGAAATAACTTTCATGTCAAAATTACGTAACATTTTACCCTTGTCCAATGGTGGTACTGTTTTGTATATCGTATTTCAGATTTGTGCATAACAGAGCATATTATACTATTTATTTCTGCAGAACCACTCTATTTGCTCGTATAATTTTTTCGTCTAACGTCGACCTAAAGAACTAAATAGGCACATGGCTTTTACCCATAAAGTATTCAATATATATACTGTCTGTGCTATTTTTATATTTACAATTTATCCGATGGTGGTATATCATTTAAAAAGTTTTTGTTATCTATACTATGTACCTCTGCAGAACCACTGTATTAACTCATTTTGAGAATACATTTTCGTCTAACGTCGACCTAAAGAACTAACTAGGCAAATGGCTTTTATCCATAAAGTATTCAATATATATATAATGTCTGTGCTATTTTTATATTTACAATTCATGCGATTGTTGTGAATCATTAAAAAAGTTGTATGTGAAAATGCATTAACAAAAATAACAGTAGTTTTGGTGAGTTTGAATGAATAAAACTTTTTGTTAGGTTATATGATTTTCATTTATAATAATTTGTTTTCAAACAATGATACAAATTTTTTGTTTTCGTTATGTTTCGCCCAATGAAGATAAATACATATTCTCAAAAAGACCGTCGCAACCATTAAGTACTGTTTATCTGTTGTTTTCTTGAAGTAATACTTAAATATTATACATATATAACTGAAATAAAAAGGAATGACAATTTATCGATTTATACTTTCCAGGTATTCTTATTTTCAGTTTTAAAATTTTCAAATTTAATAATCTTCCTTAGTAGATTATTAATAGATTCTTCAATCAATCCTTTTAATAGATCTTTGTATTCAGACTTGAACATATATAACTACCTATATTTATATAGAATCATTTCCCAACCAGTTATCAAATATTAGAGTGTGCGCCCATTTTTAACCTGCTTTACTAATTTTGAACTATTCAATAATTTCTCTCTGTGAGCTAATAATTAATCAGTTGAAAATTTTTCAGTATCTGTCTAAATTGTTCGAAGATAAAATACTAGATGCTTTCGCTCCGTATTTGAGTAATCTGGCTGTAGAAGAACAAGAGTCACACCAGAGATGTGCGGCTGAAATTATAAGTGGTCTCATTCGAGGATCCAAACACTGGTCGTATGAAAAAAGTCGAACTCTCTGGGCTACTTTAATTCCAATGTTACGGGAAGCATATAAACATATTTTAACAGAAACCGTAACTGATTGGTCATTGTGCCTTAAAAAAGCCTTAGTTTCAAGAGACTCTAGAAAATATTATTGGCTGTTGGAATTTTTGCTAGATGATCCACTGTCCGAGTCGACTTCTGTGAAGTCTGCGGTGAAGTTACAAATATTAAATATTGTTATGAATCTACAACCATGGAGAAACTCACAACTTTTTCACCAATTAACGGATTATCTGAAAATTCACATGCACCATCCGTATCACATAGTCAGGACGAAAGTGAGCTTGAGCTTGAAAATGTTGTTCAATAAAGACTATATACCTCCTGGGGGTAATCTAGGAAAAAATCCCAAGTTTGCTGAGTTTATAAAGGAATTTAAGCCAACTTTGGATTGGCTATACGAAAGTACCATAAGTAGAGTTGGCAATAATATCTGTGATACATCTTGCGAGAGCCAAGACTCAAAAAGAACCGAGGCCTTGAAAATGTTCAAAATCAGTAAGTGTGAATTTTCTTTAATATCTCAAAATTCTATATGAGAAATGAAGTAACACACATATTCATAAATTTATATGATATGTATATAATTAATGTAATCAATTTTGTAATATACATGATATATATATATATATATATATATATATATATATATATATATATATATATATATATATATATATATATATAAATTTATTGACTGTTTATGATAGTTTATTTTCAAGTAATAATAGGCTATTTTCAATATTAAAAACTTCTTTTTCGTTGACGTTTCGTTGTATATGACAACTTTGTCGAAACTAATGAATAATTGAATTTTATGAATTACTTAGATATCAAAACGTCAAACTTATTTTTTTGAAAAAAATCGAATTGGCTTTTTGGTTTTTTTAGTATTCAGAGGAATATTTCTGGCTTAGCATTCGCTTCATAAGTTTTAGTCTTCTTCGCCATGAGGAAACCTCTGAAAAAATCATGGTAAGCTAGGTAATTCTAATGAGTGTGATTTATATATACATATATACATACATTTATTTACACAAAGTTGAGTTTTATATACCTACTTATCCAGAATATAGTGTTATAATAATTATAATAATATTGATTGATTTATGCATGTGAAATTGACGGTTGGTTATGAAAGAATGAGTTTTGAGATATGATGTTTGGTGATTGTTGTGTATTCATTTTAAAAGTTATTTGTGCGGTTTATCAATTCGTTGGAAATAGAATCAATATGTTTTATATCTTTTCTGTAATTTACTGTGTTTTCCAAATTTTTACGAATGTGCAACATTTCTAAAATTTCTCTACAGTTTTTGTCTTTCTCAGTTACTAAAATCTATGTATTGTTGTAATCAAAATCGTGTTTTTCAGGTATTTTATGTTTATGTAAGGCTGTTATTTGAGTTATTGCATATTTATGTGCTTTAATTCGTTCTTCAAGATTTTGCGACGTTTGTCCTATATTGCATTTACTGCAATATTTAAACAGTATGTTTATTATAAACAGTATGAATGAAAATTAAAAAGTATTTACTGAAAACACAGTAAATGAAAGAACAGACATGAAACATCTTAATTCTATTTACAACGATTTGATAAACCTTACAAATAACACTCATTAAATGAATACACAACAATCACCAAACATCATATATCAAAACTCATTCTTTTATGATCTACCATCCATTTCACACACACAAATCAATTAATATCTAACTATTCTGGATAAGTATATAAAACTCAACTAAGTGTAATTATATGTATGTATATATGAATATATAAATCACATTCATTAGAATCACCTGGCTTACCATGAGTTTTTCAACGGTTTCCCCGTGGTGAAGAAGACTGAAACCTCCGAAGCGAATGCTAAACCAGAAATATTCCTTTGAATACTAAAAAAACATTTAGTATTTTAGTAACATATTAAAGAGCCCATTTGATTTTTTTCAAAAAAAGTAGTTTGACGTTTTGATATCTATAGTAATTCTAAAATTCAATTCTTTAGTTTTGACAAAATTGTGATCTACAACGAAAATAAAGTTTTTAATATTGAAAATAGCCTGTTATTGCTAAAACAATCATTTTGTTTTCAGTATTTATTTAGTATATATATATATATATATATATATATATATATATATATATATATATATATATATATATACACATAATGAATACATATAAAAGAAAATACTTGGACACCATTCAAAAAATTTAAATCGATGCCACACTTGATGGAAGCACAAGACGGATTCTTTCGTTTCACAAGGAACTCATCAGTTGTACTACGTCCATCCAAGTGAGGTAACGAATGCAATCTCCAAACACCTTCTTATACTCCTAAGTGAAAAACGTCAAAGAATAAATAGTTCCCAATTCCATCTACAGGAATAAATAGAAAACATTTCTTGGACAGATCGAGCACTAAACAAATAAATTTCTATGATCTGAGAGGTGCCGTCTCGTGATTCCTTCAGATATAATTGTGAAGTATTCATTACTTTGGAGTCATATGAAGGTGTATGGAGATTGAAATCGTTGTCCCACTTTTATCGAGGAGCCAGAACTGATGAGTTCCTTTAGAAGGAAACAATTTGTTTTGTAAATTCAATGGACGATGAATCTACTCTATGATATTTAAATGAGAGGTAATAATAAAAACTTGTCTAAAAATCACTGACTGAACAATTCTTTATTCGACTAGTTTCGCCTTTTACAGCATTATCAAGAATTATCATTCTTGATAATGCTGTAAAAGGCGAAACTAGTCGAATAAAGAATTGTTCAGTCAGTGATTTTTAGACAAGTTTTAATTATTACCTCTCATTTAAATTTGTTTTGTGTTTCCATAAAATGTGTCATCGATTATAATATTTCTGTAATATTTATTCCTTGACGCGATATATGTCAGAGATTCATTTCATTCATCTTCAGGATGATGGTGACATAACATCGTAAATTTTCAAGTAGCCAGGCTCCATGACATTTTTTTGTATCATTCAAATTTTCGAATGATGTCCTAGCATTTTTTTCAATATTTTGCTCATATCCATTATCATAAAAACTATAGGTATGCACCATATACGTATTCGTATATATATATAAGTGTATATATACTCTTCATTCAACGTATTTTAGAATAATCTCAGTACTCTACTGCAAGTTTAGTGCACCTTTGCAAGTTTTTTGTTTTTTTCAGTTACTTCTTTCGTTACGTCTTCGTTGCTCTGCTCCCAGAACGTCTTCACTCCGGTAGAATTTTACCGTTTACTGCCTATTACCTGGGTTCTACATAGCAATGACGCCGACGAAGACATTAAACCAAAGTGCGCTACACAGTTAGGCTTGATGGCTAAGACCATCGTTCTTGAAGAAAACGTACCGGAATTATTTGCGATAATAGATTCTGTAATAGCTTGTCCTCTGTGGTCTGCAAGAGCGGATCTAACTGAATTCTTGACAACATTCGTTTTTCACAATTTGGCTATCCTCTCATCGCGTGAAGAGTGGATTCGTAAGGTAAAATATTTTAAAATCGTTTTTAATCGATTTTTCGCATAATACTTGGTGGAAGGAATTTTGAATACATTTTGAAATGTATACTAGAATTGAAAACCCAAGGGTAAATTTTACAAAATTTTTTAATGACTTGACACAGTTCATGCAGCTCAGTTGTATTAAGCTGGTAATAATGGGTTACTAGCACAAAATATATACGAGTGTGAGAGGTAATAATAAAAACTTGTCTAAAAATCACTGACTGAACAATTCTTTATTCGACTAGTTTCGCCTTTTACAGCATTATCAAGAATGATAATGCTGTAAAAGGTGAAAAAATGCTTTTACAGCATTATCATTCTTGCGAAACTAGTCGAATAAAGAATTGTTCAGTCAATTTTTAGATTTTTAGACAAGTTTTTATTATTACCTCTCATTTAATTATGAACTATCACAGAGTAGATTCATCGTCCATTGAATTTATATACGAGTGTTTCAAAGAATTTCCTGAAACTTAACCATTCATTTTTTGTTATATGAAAAATCGTAGTAAAATTGTTTACAGTACCGTACATATCAATAGGTTCCTATGAGTGCGTTTGTACATAACTCGATTTGGAAGGATTTCGTAACGCTGATTGAGAGTAGAAATTGTCGCGCAACGAAAAAGCTTTGTGTCGTCCATTTAACTTTCAGCTACTCTCTTTGTGTTGTAATAAACTGTTTTTCACATAATTGATTGAGTTGATTGAACAACATGAGGATGGACTACCCTCTGCTAGATTCGTTATACCTATATGATGTGAACCTAGAGCATTACCTTATCATACATTTGCCAAACACTAACATGTTTCTTTTGAGGTAAAAATCCAATCAGAATTAACTCAAAGCAAACTGTCAAAAACTAATCAAATATACTTTATTTTATTACCTACTACAGATAATCTAACAGAGTAATATAAGGGGATGCTATATTATCATTTTTAATTTCAAATGGAGTAAACATAATATTTCTTCGAGTTATAAGATCTGTTACTAAAAAATTATAAATTGAAGTTTATCTTGATACATGTGATGTAGAGAGAATCCGAGAGAGAGAGAGAAAGTAAGTACGTTAGCATGCAGTACTGCTTTGGTTGCTCCGCTCGATTCAAACGTTAATTTTTCTTTATGATCACATCCAAAATATCAATATTATCAATTTATCAACTATATCATTACATAATCTAACAATATCATTAACTTTTACACTTCCGATCAATAATTTATCACGTTATCTTTTTCAGTTCGGGAATCGAGCATAAACATTTTTTACTTTTTCTAATGCAGAGAAATATGAAATTCTTGCCTCTTTACTGAAAGTGACGATAATAGCGCGATATAACCGATCAAACGAAGATTATACCAATGTTATACTCTGCTGCCTGCCTCAAAAAGTTTATAGTGTGAATGTATAAATTGTAGACATTTTACAAGGTGTTATAAGTCTGATACTTAAATCTTCATGAAACCATATAAAGTTTTTCAGCTCAATAAAAACATGCGTTCAATTTAGTCCATAATATTGCAGAACTACGTGTTAAGCACGAAATCAATTGACATAAATTGTTGGTATTCAATTATTTTATGCATTTCAGATTCAGTCAATCGTCATGATTCTTTTAGAAGATCCTCAACTGGAGGTTAGGGACAACGCTTGCAAATTTCTGAGTGGCCTCCTTCATTGTAATTTCCTGCCTTCGCAGTTGGAGCTGCTGGTAAGACGACAAGATCTCGTCCCATGTGATCAAATAATTATATAAATTTTCTTCAATAGGCGGATTTCAAGGTAAAATCAAAGACCAAATTGAGGAAAAACAAAACGACTAACGCTGCTGGATCCATCAGTAACGGAAGTTTGGTGACGCGCCACGCAGGCGTGCTTGGTCTATGTGCATTCATCAACTCAACTCCTTACGACGTACCTCCATTTTTACCAGATATATTCGGTGTTTTGGGACCTCATCTTAGCGACCCACAGCCAATTCCTGTAAGAATTGATGTTTTTACATAATTTCAAATATTACTGCTTGCTATTTATTAATACAAATCTAATAATACTAATTCTACTATGTGTTTTACGTGTTTTTGTCTCATAGTATCTACTGAGGTGTGTATAGAGATATAGAACAAAACTTCGTATGATAACACCGTTGACATACTAGAAACTTAAGTTTGATAATGTTTGTGTTATGACGACAAATAACTCGTTCGTCTTCGAGTCCCAAAATTGTTGAGAAGTGACTTGATTGACATGGTGTCCTCATATTTGGTCAAAGGATGTCTTGCTGAAGTCAAACTGAAGTCTTCTTGCATACAAAAGCATCTCTGGTCGAATTGATCCCCCCTTAGTCACCTTCTGAAGGTCGTGGAAGCATATTCATGTAGAGTTTTCTTTTTGAAAAATTTCCTTTTCAAATATGATTAATAAAACGGTGTTCTATTAGTTTTAATAGAATGCCTCAGCACTATTCTTGAATTTGTGCAAAAAATGTATGTAACCTAATTTTTTTTTACAGAGTACAATCAGAAAAACGCTTTGTGATTTCAAGAGGACGCACCAGGACAATTGGGAAATGCATAAAATGCAATTTACTGAAGAGCAATTGTTTGTATTTCAAGATCTAACTGTACCTCCTAGTTATTATGTATAGTTTAAACTTTTTTTCTTCTACTGAAGGGTTGAGGTATTTTTAAAATTCAGAAGATATGGTGAAACTTTTGCACTGAATATATTAAATCTCTACAGAAAATATTTAAATATAGGAACTTCTTTGATAATGATTTAAATTTACCTTAGGTTTGTGTGTATTTTTTTTCTCTTTGGTATTTTTTGGCTCTATCTATACTTTGTTTGCGTTTTTTAGTGATCCGTCGGTAAATATTTATTATAATTATTGTTATATTTTAATAATCCGAATTTGTGAATTGAATCTTTTTTCATTGGGAACTAATCAATATTAATTTAAAAGACACATTCTTACTGCTTTGATTCTGTTGCAGTTCTTGTTTTCAACTATCGGTGATCAATTAAATATATTATGTACATATTCATTTGACTTGAATTGTTCTTCGTAATCTTATAAATACGTCATTCATTTTGTATCTAATAATTGAACTATTAATTCAAACTATAAAAAGTATTTGAGATATAATTTTTCATTTAATTTTACTAAAAACGAAGCATTTTTTATGATGTAGATAAAAATATTGACGATCTTGATAGGAATTTTTCAAAATATACATTTTCTCAGTAGTACCCATTCTTGAAATCTGAAAAAAAGCTGTTTATCGAATTTGAAAATGTTTGATTATCACTGCTAGAATGAAAATTTGTGTTGAGATATGTTCCGACTTTTTGTAGTTTTTAGATTGGATTTTCCAACATTCTTTAAGATTCAACGTTTTATATTGTTCAAAAAAATCAGGAATACAATGCATCGAGGCAAATGAATGTGGACAAGTAACTTTGATTTCATTGTATGATTTTGAATTATATATATCACTTCCAAGATTTTGTAAGTATTTTTAGGGATTAATCATTTACAATGTTTTTACCTGTTTTTTATAATAAAATGACTGTTTACTTTTTCGTTTATCTCCTTATAACATTGTAATTATTCTAATTTCTACCATATATAAAAACTTTTTATGTATTCTGAAAATATAAGTATTTGTTGGTGAATATTGAAATTCAATAAAACATATTTTCTTTTTTTTTGGGCAATGTTGCCAAATAATTTTAATCCAATATGTTGAAACAGTTGTCTGATATAACTAAGAACAAAATTCTACTACAAAATTTCCAGGCTTTCAACTAGTTGGGGCTTGTGCAACTATTTTTTTTCCATTCATTTGAACTTTGAACTATGTCTCGTAGATCTCCCATCATATATATCGTCATTTTTTAATCATAAACTAAAGTTATCGATTCGGATCTACAAACTTCCACTATGGAGATTTGAACTCGGTATATCCCCTTAATAGAAGTCATGTTAATGATGAAGTTATTTACAGACTCACATTTTTTGCTTTTTCTCGAAGATTATTGAAAAAATTATGAGAACAGCTACTACAATACATGAAAAAAATATTCTTTTGAGCGATTGCCAATATGGATATTGAATTGTTAAAAGTACTATAGATGCAGTTCTTAGGTTAGTCGGGGTAACGCTGAACTGTTTTGAATGGGGTTAACAGTCATTGTTTTCCGATTTGACGAAGACTTCTAACTGCATTTCCTACTGGATTTTGTTGAGCAACTTGGATAAGTTTGCTTTGAAGCAATTCTATGGTGCCCGGTATAAGGGGCTCATGTCAAAAACCCCATTTTTTTAAATAAGTTGATTTAAGCCTTTCATACCAGACCCAATGCTAAAAATTTGACTTAACACCTTTGAACCAACATTCATAATTTAATTCAAAGAACAAGTAGACTTAAGCCCTTTATATCGTTCGTAAGAGCTCGATTTTCTGTACATTTTACAACATAAAAAAACACATATTTTGACATAAGCCCTTTTATACCGGACACCATAGAATTTAAGGTTAATTAATTCTGCGAATTAGTGTTGAATACAGACAAAACGGTCGCACTTTAATTTTTTTTGAAACGTAAAATTGTCAATATTGATCAAAGTGATTATAAATATTTCTAGCTGTTTCTATTGAAGTTGGTTTAACACGAAAAATATGCGAGTCCGATAAGCTTGTGCAAAGTAGGTATGTATGTTTGCAATGAGGGACTTATATGCTAGTTGTCGCTTCATGCTGCGAGAACAGCATATTTCACACTTGAGATGTGGTATACATCTAGGGAGCCACTCTTCTCAAGCATTAATTTATACTTCAGAGATTCAGAATATTAGCAATCTAAGACTATCGATCCTGCTGCAGAAATGCATTTTTAAAGCTGAAAGTCTTGACATTGCCTTGGTTTTATTTTTAGGAATGCCTAATTTTTAAACAAAAAAAACAATGTTAGATCGTATGTAGATTTCCATATACATAACACAAGAATCAGACAGGACCTACCTGAAGTTTAGGGCATACTCGACCATTTAGGGCATAGTGAGTATACTTTTGAATAGTGGTCTGAATTTCTTTTATTTTAATTTGTATAAGTCACTTTCCCAGGTAGCAGTGTCAGTTTTCGGCCAATTTGGGTCAGAGACGTCATTCGACCGCTAAATGACCTCTTTTTATCGTCAGATCGCTGACGTTCATATGATGACAGCAGTTGACGTCAGCGCAAAGTACCCCTTTCGTCAATTTATAACTGTTAATTTTTCAGGTGACAAATGCTCTAATTATAAATGACGTTTTATGGCATGCGCCATAAAGAAACACCACCTTAAGAAATTGCGCCTTTTCAACACTTCAAGACGTCTTGAGGCTGTGACATTGCAACGTTACTTTTCACATGTTGAAATCAATATATGACGTCGTATTACCGGCAGCTTGCTACCTGGCCAAATATAATCAGCAAACTTGAGGGTTTTATTGCGAATCGGGTTACCACTCCTCTAAATAATTCAACAGATTCTGTACTGGGGATTTAATCATGTTTTTTCGTTTTCACTCGTTTTGATATTTTACTTCTAATGTTGATAATTCAACGATTTGAATTTCATCAATAAATATATGTATATAATCTTATGATTATATACATATCATAAATCTATTATAACATAAGTGTGTTATAAAACAAATGATAATGTATAGAGAGGACGAATCTTATTTAAATATTAGTTATTTATGTTAATTGGTATTACATCAAAGTTCCATTTTGTTCTCCAGCAATTTTTTTTTACAAAAAGCAGTAA
This sequence comes from Henosepilachna vigintioctopunctata, assembly GCA_030704895.1. Classification (NCBI taxonomy): domain Eukaryota; kingdom Metazoa; phylum Arthropoda; class Insecta; order Coleoptera; family Coccinellidae; genus Henosepilachna; species Henosepilachna vigintioctopunctata. The sequence goes on along the minus strand of JARQZJ010000033.1, from coordinate 8,003,696 downwards.
TTTATTCATAGTTTATGTATATACAGAGTAAAGATATGAGTAAAATAATAATTGCCACTAAAATATTTGTCGAAGATTACAGCTATCATGAATTACAGGAAGATTAACTCTAGCCTTTACAATTTCTCTCGTGAACTGATACTCTGTCTGGATTGAACGTTCTCGCACAGTACTTGCAAGCCACCAGTTGACTCAGATGTGTTTGCCAACAATCTTCTGTTGTCGCTTCGATATCTATCTTACCTTCACCTGAAAATATATTAAATTCAGAAGATTAATTTATAATTAAAGTTCTCTAGTATTTATAAAGTCAGTTATCACAAATTTAATTTCGTCTGTGATATAATGAATCGGAATTTAATGACGGAATTAATGAACAAAGAACATGACTATTGCAGGTGTCTTAACTTCGCAAGTGAGAACACATTACTATAAAATTCTAGAAGTGAAGCTTCAAATTGAATATAGATTTTTCACATATTAAAGAATACATCTATTTTTTTTTAGTTTTCTCTGCCAATTTAACGAGAGTAGCACTGTATTCGGCAAATATATTTGTATATAATGTAGGTACAAAATTTCTATAGCAACGTATAAATATCTCGCAGTCAATTCAGATAAAGCTTTTTTTAAACCAAAAATGATGTATAGCAAGCTTTTATGAGTATACTTTTGTTATATATATATATATATATATATATATATATATATATATATATATGTATATATAAACATTTTTCGGAAAATATTCTCGTACCACTGTAATGAAAGCCTTAGGGGATTTGGAGGACATCAATTATTTTTGATTTTTTCACAAGTTGAGGGTCTGACTAGAGTGCCATACACATTACTGAGGTGTTTTTAGTCTTGGAAAGTTGAAATTTCTCAAAGTTCTCTAACAATATCCTTTGCACTAAAATATCCTGAAGAGATAATCTTCTTTGTAGGTCTGAAATCGACTTTATAACGATGAATAATAAATTAAAATGGTAGATTTTTCCAAAGATAAGTCCTTCAGATTATTACTAAGCAACCTGAAGGAAAAATTGTTTTCCTTTCCATTGATATGACATAATTTTATATCTTAGGCAACATTAATGCTTTAAAAACATTGTATGAAAAAAGAAAGTTATATAAAATTCAGATAATTTTATTTATAATATTGGGATAAAGTGAAACGAAAATATGAATTACAAGACTGAATATAATTATTTTTTTCTGATTGATTATAAGAATATTGTTGAATTAATCACAAAATTAGTTCTCATGAAAAAGTTATTATTATTTTAATCATGTGTTATAATAAATTAAGTTGTACAAGTTTTCGTCATTGATAACGATTAATTAAGAATAAATTACAAATGAAATCAGGACGTTATATATTTATTTCAAAATTTGTCTATAGGTGGATCTACTCTTCCATTTTGATTAAATTGACATTGCTGAAAATACAGTACACATGGCATATTATGAGTATATAATAGTTTTTCTTGTGGTTTTAATGATGGTGCTGGAATTGCGAATCTTGATATCATTTCCTAGGTGCACCATAATGAAACGTAATGACTAGTGGAACTAAAAAATACTAATCACAGTAACAAAATCGCATTTGCAAACGAAAGTATGAAGTATCACGAAGTTTGTAACAAGATGTTATCGAAGTGGTTGTAAATAATTATAATCGATATTTTGTCCTAGAGGTCATTCAACTACAGCCGCACATACCTATTTGGCAAATATTTCACCTGCTATGCAAGGCAAGAAAAGCACTAGAAAATTAAACGAACTAATGAATGAATCACTGATTTTATTGAAAGAATTGCATGATTGTGTTCAATGTCTGGTGAAATATTAAAATTTTTTTTTCACGTTTCAGAGAAACCCATAATTAAATTGAAGATACTGTTGAGCTCATTGTTCATTTGTTTGATAACACGAACCTATATATTATCAATTGATCTATTTTCTTTGTGAAACAAAAGAATTGATAGATGTCATAATTTCACCTTGAAAACGAGAAAATATGAATATTTGAATGAAAGTTGACGTAATATGATCATATATGTTAGCCGCATATTTCAATACCCTTCTTTACTGCAATCCACGCGAAGGACAACTTGAGTTCGACTTTTCAGAGTCCCAAGCTTCTGCTATGGAAGAGATTACGGAAATTATTAAGCAACTCAAAAACAACAAAGCAGCTGGAGAAGATGGAATAATTGCGGAAACTCTGGAAACTGAACGATACTACTTTGACGCAAAAACTTTATCATTTAATATCAGAAATCTGGAAAACGGAACAGATACCACAGAATTGGAAATGCGCTCTGATACATGCATTGCGCAAAAAGGGGGACAAAATGGATATCAATAATTACAGGAGAATTTCCTTACTCCCGGTTGCGTAAAAAATACTTTCCAAAGCACTCCTAAACAGCGTAGAACAACAAGCGGATCCACTAACTGAGAATACCAGACTGCATTCAAAAAAGGCCGACCATGTGAACAAATTTAAAGATTGAATCATCTTTAAAGTCTAGAACAGATCTGGACTTCAAAGATGATATTACAGATGATGAAATGTAGAAATAGAGTGACCACATTCATTGACTTCAAGAAGCATATGATTTGGTAGACCGCAAAACCCTTTTTAAAATCATTTTCCCAAAAAAGAATTTGGGATCGATTGAAAAACCCGAAAAATAATGAACAGACACTTACAGGTACAACTTCCAAAGTAAATTTCATGGGAGAACTATCAGATCCCTTTGAAATCAAAACCGGTGTGCGTCAGGAGGACGGACTTTCGCCAATCATTTTCAATATTGTTTTAGAAAAGATCCTAAGGGAATAGGAAGAATGTGAAGACTTCATGGGAACAACTGAAGCTATTCCCGCCGTAAAAAAACTACATGAAAATGCGCAGAAAATCGGTTACAAATTTCTTATGATAAAACCAAATACATGGAAAGAAGACCAAAAAATAAATCTTCTCTCATTACAAAACATAGGGAAATTCTGTGGCCATGAATACCTGTGAGATGTTATACAGCCCCCAGGTTTAAACCGAATCGCTAATCGACAGAGAATTACAAGCTCCAAAGGACCAACAAGCTAACATGGGCGTATTATTATAAAAAGTGCATTTCGAGATGAGCCAAATTGAGGCATTAAAACACTACTATTCTTCCAGAACCAATCTACGCCGCTGAAACAATTAATAAAAGAATAAGAGAAATAGAAAAAAAAACGGAAAATTCTTTTACGTTACGAAAAGATTTACGGACCAATATCGATAAAAACGGCATATGGATGAAATGACCTCAGAATGAACCTCATCCTAAGGCAAATACGATAACGGAAAAAATCAGAAAACGACGGGCGCAATTCTACGCAGAATGAAACAGTCCAGAATAACGAAGAAACCACTCGATATAATTATAAAGAGTCAATCCGGAACAGAGTGGCTGAAAGAGGTCCAAAAATATCTACAGCAGATCAATATGAAAATCTCGAATATCGCACTGAATGTCTCTATAAAATCGCGCATGTGAAGTTTGAGCAAAAGTCAAATCGTCAACCTAGAGTAAAAGAATCGCGAATTCAAGTTCAATCGCTCTCCTCATGAGGAACAATTGTTATAATCTGTCACTCATTAAAACTTTGAAATTCAGGATATTTCCATAAATTTTCCGATGCTTTTTTAATCCTTCATTAAATTCAGTTTAGATAATTTATTACGCGAATTCTAATATTTTTTATCAACACCCTCGCCCTGTGTATATTTGTTGAGGTTTTAGCAAACCCTTACCCAAATTCACGTCTGTGTCTTAGTAGAAGTAGAAAATTTTAGAATATCATTTAGAAATTATTTATTTATTTTTAATTATTTATTAGAATTTGGATTACATATTAAAGTTTTATCATTATTGAAATTAATAACACACAAATACCAAATATAACTAGCAATTTCATAAGTACCTACATATAATTACTTCAAGAACTTACTTTTGATAATAAACGATTATGAAAATGCAGGTTTTTTTAATGTTGAGTCCGTGTGGATCCTAACCCTTGAGTTTTACATGTAAACATATGACAAAATATGTCTCGACTCACGTCGTTTCGATTTATGTACGTCGCGTATTTCGATAACCTAACATGCGGTAAGTACGAGGATTGCCTGTACTAATAAACGGAAAGCGCCCTGAAATTTGGCCCTGTGTTTTGCTTCAGATCAACGTCAGTTTCATCAAGCGTTCAATGAAAAACAAACGGACATTAAATCTCTTCAAACCCCCTCACCTAACATGTTATATTTCTCGATTCTTTTCCCAACCCTCCTTTGGAGCTTCATGTGAAAAATCCATGAATCCACAACCCAATGGAAAGCCTAGTACTGACAAATCTTAGGAGAAAAATTCCTTTGGACACATGGCCGTACCTAGTTATCCCTACAAAGATAATTTTTTACGTACAACTGATTCACTGCTCACACTATCCTCAAAAGACAACAAAAAGAATATCTTCGAGAAAAACATTCTTATAATAGCAAAAAGAAAATCAGGATGGGAAGCAGAAAATATTTCTAGATGAATCCCAAATAGATTCATTTGGAAGGGTATCCAATATGGGTTGAATACCAAATCCACTAATGGAAAACACAAAATTTTTCAATTTTCACCACCGTTGATCTATGTTATAATTGAAATGGATTTGAAAACACTGTTTTCTAGATTTTCACACTTTTATTCAGAAATTGTGTTGTACGTTTCATCAATACAATAGCTTTTTCAGACAGACTATAGAAAATTTAATAAAAGGAACAGCTACATTTTGGAAACATACTACGAATTAGTTAATATTGCTTCGAAGTGGCAAAGAACATGGACACTTTACAGCAGGGGTTCTCAAACTTTTTTTTTACTACATACGTCCCCTCCTGTTAAAATAGAAACCATCCACGCCCCCTACACAGTAAATTTTATGGGCATGTGAAAAAACCAAGAATTCCATGTATTTTCAATAACACAAAGAACAACATCTGAAGAGTCATTTTAAAGATATATTGTTAGAGAAAAACATAGGCAAAAAGAACATAATGAACTAGTAAATTAGTGAGATGAGTGAGCTTGCATTTTCTTCACTATTAACCTATTCTTGGTTGTGTTTTAGTGAGGGCACAACGTAAGTCAATGGTAACATCAAGTTTGTTTCTGAACTCAGTTTTAATTGCAACGAGGGTTGAGAATGCCTTTTCACACAAGTAGGTAATCTAAAAAATATCTAGAACGTAAAAACAGTTAGAGAAATGTATTGGTTCTATTTATTTAGAAATTTTTATTTTTAACTGGTCTTGTGCTCACGCCCCCCCCCCTGACATATCTTCACGCCCATGAGTTTGGGAATCCCTGCTTTACAGGGATTGATAAAAATATATTGGGTGCGCTATAGTACAGAAGGACTCAATTAATGCAGGACATATGAGTACTTTTATCAATAAAACAGTCCAGAGGGAAAGGTAAGGTCTAATTAGAAAAAGACCTTTTTCTATAACGGTAGAACTTTCATTTGGAATATATCAAATGAGAGTGCTACCATAAAGGAAGGCAGTTCATCCATTAATTACCTGTGTATATTTTTCCTGTATTTCATGTTACTAGCAGGATCCAGTTCTTGCATTATTATAGGACAACCTCGTTTTGAATATTAAGGTTGACAATATGAGTGATATGACCTGGGGAGAAATAGGTTACATTTTTTCAGGGAAATGTAACCAATATCTCCCCAGGTAACGTTATTGATAGAAGATATACCAATAAATATGAAGTAAATAGAAAAATAAAATAAGGAAAGGAAACATAAATAATTTTAAAAAAACTTACTAGTGTATTTCACATCGGGTTTTGAAGGTTCTCTTCTTTGTCTGTGAGGTGGCAGTTTTTCATTCTCAATTCTCCACTTTTTCAAACACTGGGGTTCATGAATGTGAATCGATGCTATGGAAAACATTTTTCCACATAGGTAACATGGAAAAATTTGAGGTTTACTTCGTTCAGATGTTGGTCTACTCCCAGAGCTTGGTCGGTTTAGGGGTATCAAAGTATGGGATTTGAGATTATTTGAATCTACAATAATTTAGAATATATTTAAACGAAACTATTTGCTGAAACTAATGGGTGTTTTTTTAGAGGTATAGAACTGTTGGCAAAAAAAAGTTGGCATTACTGTTGAAAATGGTGACCGATTTAACAGCTGAAAAGTGATTTATTCTCAGTTTGGTTTCGCAATTCATCATGAATAGACTCACGCCTGAACAACGCTTGCAAATAGTGCAATTTTATGTCGAAAATAATGGTTCTGTGCGGAATACGTATCGCGTTCAGCGATGAAGCGCACTTCTGGTTGAATGGCTATGTCAACAAACAAAACTGCCTCATTTGGAGTGAAGATAATCCTCAAGTGTATGTCAAAACACCGTTACATCCAGAAAAACTGACCGTTTGGTGCGCTTTATGGGCTGGTGGGATCATTGGTCCGTACTTCTTCAAAAACGATGATGGCCAGAACGTTACAGTCAATGGTGATCGGTATAGAGCCATGATTACTAACTTTTTCATTCCTGAATTGAACAACCATGATGTCCAGGAGCTGTGGTTTCAACAAGACGGCGCAACATGTCACACAGCTCTTGCCACAATCGATTTATTGAAAGACACGTTTGGTGACCGCCTAATTTCACGTTTTGGACCTGTGAATTGGCCTACAAGGTCTTGTGATTCAACACCGCTAGACTACTTTCTGTGGGGCTATGTGAAATCATTGGTCTATGCGGATAAGCCACAAACGCTTGACCATTTGGAAGACAATATTCGCCGTGTTATTGCAATTTACGGCCACAAATGTTGCAAAAAGTCATCGAAAATTGGACGTCCAGATTGGACCATATCCGAGCCAGTCGTGGCGGTCATATGCCAGAAGTCATATTTGAAATGTAATGCCACAAGATTATCTTTCGAATAAAAAACAATTCTTGTCAATCGAATGATCCATCATTGTTTTATTGCAATTTAAAGTTCTATACCTCTAAAAAAACACCCTTTATAACTAAGTTCTATAGGTTGTTATACTATATAGCTGTATCTCAAATGCCCACCAAATAGCCTTAAATGAAGGCGGCATTGTTGCAGTAAGAGGTCGTGTTTTGTGAAGAATTGAATACCAAAAGTAGCCAAAGTAGCTGCAGCTAAGATATTCGATCTGACTCATTCTTGAGTTCATATTTTAAAGAGAAAAGAAACTCAATCAAACCTTTCAATATATCAACCCCTCTCTATTTGATGCTTTTTTGTGGGCATAACGAATTTTGAACGAACAGTCATATAAAAACTGTTTTCTAATCTCTACTTCTTTTCCATAACCGGCAAATTAAAAATGTTTCGATTTTTTAAAACTCAGTTCATTGAACTAGTGAGCCAAGCAGAATTTTCAAGCTGAAATTAAGTGAGCAGCATCCCGAAAGTTCAATTATACCTACATAGGACATTTCTACATATGACACTTCAGGGTATATTTTACACATTAGTGTAGCAGTTTACTAATCAGCAGTTTTGGGACATAAATAACTTTCTCAATTGAATTTGAATAATTGAACTGTCATTCTGCAACACCAAATATTCCAGTGTCAATAAGACAGTCGAAAGGATTAATTTTCGGAAATAGTAGGTTTGCATTGGAAAACGAGTAACATTGAATGATAGTTTCATTCATATGAATGAAATTCACCAAAGCCTTCCTAAAACTGTTCAAGCTAAAACGTTGAAGATTTACCTCGTGTATCCTTTGGGATGTGTGATGAAGTGTTCGTTTGGAACTGATTTTTCTGGAGGCACTGTCGTTGATGAATTTTAATTGAATGAGATCCGAACTTTTTACCACAGCTTGTACATTCCATGTTTAAAGGCGATTTAGGTGTTGCAGTTTCCTCCAAGGTATTGACATTGAGAACTGACGTTTTATGAATGTCTATTATAGGTTTTACAATTGCATATTGAGATTCTCTGCAACTTCTTTGATGAACAATGAGACTTTCTGGATTGAAGGTTCTTCCACATCTCAAGCAAGGTAACAGTTTTGACTGAAAAAATCTGTTTTTTGAGAATATAATTCTGTTGAAAACTTGGAAATATGTATTGAGTTGATGTTACTGAAAATATTTAGTGTTGCCCAAAGCATGACCAAGACGAGACTTAGGCAGTCTTGGTCTTGGTCTTGCTTGAGCAAACATGGTCTTGGTCTTGGTCTTGCACAGTGGGTCTTGGTCTTGGTCTTGGTCTTGCTGCAAGAGTCTTGCAGTCTTGCAAGTACCTGATAGATTGTACTTTTTATTCAAGATTTCAATTTAGATTTTCGGTCAGTGTAACAGGGCCGAAATTTATAGCTTATGTAGACATGAATGATGATAATAATAAAAATCGGAACAAAATTTTGATTTATATTAAAAAAAAATGAATAAAAATGTCTTTTTTGAAAGCACAAATTCGTACGAATAAGATTTCACAGTGCGAAAACTAGCCGATGATAGTATTAATAAATATTTCTGTTTATACATTGAAATTAACAACAATGATTTGATAACAATAAATCAAAATATAATAATAAAGAATTCAAAAATATCCAAAATAAAATATCACAATGTGAAACTGATAAACACAATAACAAAATCAGAATACGTGCAGAGCATGGAATAATCAAAACATTTCAGTACAACAGTCATGTACACCAGAAAAATTTTCAAAAAACCTCTACACTTTGTTTTGAATTAGTCAGCACAACCTTTCGTTATCAATAATACTTTGATTGTAAGATGAACTAAATAATTGTGAAAGAGATATATCTGAATAATATATGAAAGAATGATAAAAATAATTCGTTTATTTCCTTTTACGCCAGAATTCATTACAAGAGCTTCCTTAAATAAACACGAAGAAAAATTTTAAGTCTTATTTCTTATATTTCTAATACAAAGATTATCACTTACTTGAATTCAAAAGTACGAAATTTCATTTTTTTCTGAATCCCGCCAATTGTTATTTAAATCAACAGATATAATAAACTAGTCGACGTTGCGTAGGACAAGGATTGACCACGATACGAAATATGATGAAGTATGTAGAGAATTGATTCTTGAGAAAAAGCGCTAAATCGGTGTTGTCATATTTAAGGAAGAAAAAATAACTATATGAAATATAATAATAGAACTGAAAGTAAAATATTATCTATTACAAAGTCACACGTAGCTAGTCAACAGAAGTTAATGAAATGTTGTCATGTAGACATTAAAATATAATATATTACAAAGTCATATGAAAAGGCTCAAATGTCAGTCTTGTTGAACTTCAAGACTGCAAGAGTCTTGCAGCTCAGTCTTGTTCTTGCGTAAGTCTTGCAAGGTGAGTGTCGGTCTTGGTCTTGCATTCAAATAGGCGGTCTTGGTCTTTGTCGTGGACACTTGGACAAAAATGTAAGACCAAGACCAAAACTGCAAGACTGCGAGACTTTTTAGGCAACACTATGAGCTTAACAAGGTTGCTTTCACATCGTTCAATTGTAACCATTCATTCAAAAATTACAGGAAAATATTCAGTTCATAATTTATTGAGGAATGATATTAAATCGGTGCTTAATTCTCCTAAAGTGATTTCTAGAGTTTTTTAACAAATATTTGCTTCATTTCGATCGTAAGTTTTCTGAAATATTGATTCATAAATTGCGCCAACATATTCTTGAAACTTTTGTATACATTATTACTTATTCATTTTTCTTGAAGTTGGTAACGGATACAATTGTTTCAAAGGAAAGAAATTGGATATATCAATATTACAGTACATAATATGTCCAATGCTTTGTCTGTCACGTGTTTTTAATGGAAAATACCTTTCTGCAGTTATGGATTTTCGATTATTCGGTGAAAATGTTGACTCTTTGAATAACAAAGGTTCATTCAAGGTTAAGTTTAATGTAGTTAGAGCTACAGTTAAGGTCAGTATCAAGGTATATTAACACACATTGAATATTCCAAATAAAGAGTAAATGGTGGATATTTCTATATATCTAAAGAGTTTGATTGATAGAATCAGAAAAAATGTCGCAGGGAAATGATGAAAATGGGAATTTGATGATACCCCTAAGCGAAATAATCAACTCAGCGGCGATGTTAAAATAACAAATTGAGTGGGCCAAATGAAGAAAACACACCCATACAGCTCGATATTTCTCTTGTTGGTCCAGTTGTTCTACATCAGCTATACATCACAATTTAGAATATTATATTTCTGCTGAAGAGAATACAACACCAAAGATCAGACAGAAAATGCAGTGAAATTTTTGAAGAATTAAAGTGATATAAACACGTGTTAGTGAATTCTTCAATTTTGGTGCATGCACCTAAGGAATAGATTAAAATAACATTTTGAGGAACGGTTTGAACATAAAAAATAATTTAGGTATATCAAAACGCTTATTAGTCTCAATTAATCAAAGTTGGAACCATAAAAGATGTGCTACCCAGAAATGCTCTTAAAATAACTGATAAAACATTTACTTAAACAGTTCAACGGATTCGCCTACTACTGAGTGAAAATGCACGAATTTTTATCTTATTTGGAGGTCCAAGATTCAAAATGTATTCCTGTGTACAATCCAAAATACAATGTGAATCGAAGAGATGTGTCTACTAAAAAAATTATATATATATATATATATATATATATATATATATATATATATATATATATATATATATATATATATATATATATATATATATATATATATATATATATATATATATATATATATATATATATATATATATATATATATATATATATATATATATATATATATATATATATATATATATATATATATATATATATATATATATATATATATATATATATATATATATATATATATATATATATATAGTTTCAAGATTCATAAATCATTCATACTAGTAAATACTGAGACTCTTAATGGAAATATAGAAATATCTCAAATAAAACTCTCATGGAGGCGTCTACACAAATGACAACGAATATTAATTAATATTCGCACTTAATATTCACTTACGAGAGTGAATATTAAGTGCGCATCGAAAAATCTTCGAACTTGTAGAATGGTAAGATATCGAAATATTTCAAATAAAAGTAGGGTTTTCCATATTGAATCATGTTCACAAAGAGATCGGCGAATATTCAATCAACTTGATATGAAGAGGTATAAACGGTACAAATTGGCAGGAATTTCGGACCGCACTTTTTATCTGAAGATAAAAGACGCTATGGAAAAGAAAAGAAATAATTGGTGATTTTTCAAGAATAAAACACTCAATTTGCAACATTCTTTCAAAATTTTCATTGAAATTGATAACTTGACTTGTGCCTTTTACATTTTGAAGATAACACCACGTAAATGTTGTCCGCGGCTCCGTATCAAATGGTCCATTCGGAAGGTCCAATTTTGAGCCTTTTTTTCGAGCATTTCGGCATGTATCCCACGAATTACGCGTCTCATGTTATCCTGTAAGACTTCAATCGTGTTGGGCTTGTCCACATACACTAATGACTTTACATTACCCCACAAGAAATAATCTAGAGGCGTCAAAATCGCATGATCTTGGCGGCCAATTCACACGGTCATTTGGAGAGATCAGCTGCTCACCAAATTATTCCTTCAACATGTCCACTGTTTCACGAGCTATGTGGCATGTGGCACCGTCTTGATGAAACCCCATGTTAACCAAGTTCAACTCGGCCAACTAGGGCTAAAAAAAGTTGGGTATCATGGCTCGATATCGTTCGACGTTGACGGTAACGTTTCTTCCACAATCGTCTGTGTAGAAAAATGGACCGATGATGCCACCAGCCCATAAACCACACCAAACTGTCATTTTTTCGGGATGCATCGGCAATTCTTGTATGACATGTGGCTGTTCATCACTCCAGATGCGACAGTTTTGTTTCTTTACATATCCGTTAAGCCAGAAATGAGCCTCATCGCTGAACACCATTTTTCGATGAATCAGCGGATTTTCATTAAGCTGTTCGCCCATTCGCCAAAAATTAGACATCGTCATAGGTTATTCGGCTTCAATTCTTGCAGAGTTGAATTTTATAGGCTTTCAAACCCAAATCAACAAGTAAAATTCTCCATGTGGTTGAGTAACACATGCCCAATTGCTAATAACGGCGGAAATTGCTGAAACTCTTGAAAAATCACCCTTTATATAGGTATTCAGCAACGAATTTAATATACCTATTCTATACAGAACGAAAGGCTACACAATTAGTTTCTTAGATGCCATGAATATGAATAAAAGAAAAAAATACAATATTTCATAAAACTACTCCGATTGAGCATTTTGAATGCACAACTCATTATTATTGAATCAATTGCAGTGTAGGTATTGCTCATTCGCGGATCTCTTGGTGAAACATGGTTTAATTAATATGAATTCAAATACACTTGACTTATGTGGTTTCACAGAAGTGTATCAGTTGCTTAACAAGTGTTTCAGGCTGTAACACCATTTCGAAATTTTTGAGTTGCAGATTTACTTTGGAAAATGAGGCAACACATCGAATTAGTTGAGCAATTGTCAAGCAGTTAATGTAATTCTGGGAAACTAAGCTAAGTATTTTTTACTCAGTTCACCAATTGAGTTGCATTCCTGTAATTTGTATATGTTCGGTACGTGACCATCATTTACCTTAAATAATCTTCCTGTTGAAACAGAAAGTATCATTTTTATCGCAGGAAGCTACTGTATTGGAGAAACAATATTGTGATGTTGTGAGAATCACGAAACAAAACATCAAGTAAAGGCCCAATCAATGACTCAAACAACATGTTTTTTTCAATCTTCACTAATAAAACAACTGAATTATCAATTTACTCCTTGCAGAGCACTTCTCAAAACATTGTTGAATGCATTATATAATTGAAACTTCGATGTATTCGAGAGATATTGTTCAATACACTAGACATATATTTCGGGCTACTAAAACATTATCAGGATTTCAATACGACTTACTCGAAAAACCTGTTATACGCTCATTTTGTTGAGGTTCAATTGAGTAAAGTTTATGAAATTTCCACAAGTATTATTGATTATGCAATATATTGAACAACTAACAATATTTAATGGTACAACTGACTTGTATCTGGTTCAACATTTCAGCGCTAACTTTTTGTGACATAAAATGCAATTAAAAAAACAACATAAATAAAGCGGCAGAACGTTTGTTCGTCTTTACGTAAAATCAATATTTTACCACCAATACTAATTACCAAATAGTGAAAATCAATAAAAGTATTTAGTACCACATATCTCGAATACTTCGAAAGACACGCATACAGTTTTTTTATTTCGTCCAGAATTTTCAATTCCTGCTGTACATGCATCGCTTAATGATACGTTCCAGTGCTATCTGCAATCGCAAGTTCAAGGACAGAATCTAATAGCCATCATGGAATTAGGTTCCTTTGTAAGGGATTGTTATTTTTACAATGACATGCTATCGATTTGTTGGCACTATTTTCTGGTTCTGGTTGAATCTAACGATCAATTGCTATTCGTTTCGTATGAAGATGAATTACTTTTTATGAAACTCTTATAAAAATTTTCAATTAGGGGATATCCATTAATTACGCGAAGTGTTTTTTATGGTACAGTATTAACAGTTTATAACAATGCACTATTGAAAAATTTTTTAAAAATTACTGTGAAGTTATTCCGAAAGTACATTTGTTTCTTGAATTCATTGAAATAGATGAGCTAAAACTTTCCAAATACGATTGCATTACTGGCAGAAGTGTTTTTACAAGAATGAAGGATAAGGTGTACTATAGATACTATAGAAACAGTCTGATATTGAAGATGGGGATCTTCAATATCAAACTGTATCTATAGTATTGCTTGCTTGGATTGTGAAGGAGATTATGTATGTAGGTCAAATATTGCAGACCATCAAAAGAAGAATAACTCTCCATAAAAGTGATGTAAGACTTCACCCTGATAGGTGTGCTTTAGCACTACATTCCTCAAAACAGGTATATCGCTTTGATTTCGATAATTTCAGAATACTGGATGTGGCTGGTGGTTTCCAAAAATGGATTTTCTTGGAAATGGACACATAAATAAAAATGTTAATAGCATCAATAAGAGGACGGACGTTTCTAGACTCAATTGCATTTACAGTTATTTACTTTCAAAACATTTTTAATAACCTCCGTAAACAACCTATAAGTTCAAATAGACTTTTTGTTTTAAGTTGCGTAACACAAAAAGTATGACAATTGTTTCTAAAGTGGTTTACTTTTTACCTTCTGAGTTTTTTGGTGACATCTTTCTGTGCTCCGGTCAGCTCTAGTCTATCGGTTCTATTGTTGTTGATTAGTTTTTCGTAATTTTTATATTTTTATATCTTAGTGTTATAATATCCAGTTCCTGTATAATATCATATATTTTTTAAGTACACCCATTGCTGCTTATATGGTGTTGGTCAAATATTTAACCTAGTTAGCCCTAAGATGTAAGAATTTTTATCATGACATTTATTAACATCTGTTATTTTATAGAGCCCTGATGAAGATTACAATCATAATCGAAATATAGACCAGGTTAACAAATTGGGTACAATTCATTCATAGTGCGCCTCCTACTTTGCCGATAACTCAAAATAATATTTCTGTAAGAAAATGAATCATTCGAAAAATTCAAATTAACCAAAAGAATGTTATAGTAGAGCTAGATATGCGAACGTGTACGATGTGATGCCTTCAAATTTTTCGAATGAATGTTCTAGTGTTCATTTTCTCAAATATTTCATTCAGTGCCATAAGCACAAAAAATTTCATTTCCTTATATATATATATATATATATATATATATATATATATATATATATATATATATATATACTCAGTGTTTAATTAGGATGGCAGTCCAGGAAAGTAAAAATAAGTTGCCTCTTTAGTATTTTCCAAGCTTTCGAAAATATTTATTTTCTTCATCGGGGCTTCTTCGAAAGCTTCGGAAGTACTAAAGACGTAACTTATTTTCCTGTCCTGGACTGCAATCCCAATCAAACACTGAAAATACATTAGTACAGCCGTGAAACATCCAACTATACAACTATATAGGTATATATAAATATATGAAGAAATAGACTACAAGAAAATGAATTCTACAGTTATGGTGCTCATATCATAGCACTTGTAAATATTCAATATCAAAAGTATACTGTAACTTTCTCTCGATAATTTTTCATGAATTATTCAAAATAATATCATAGCAGAGTTCGCTGTGTTACAATCTACTATCTCCAACAATCTACTGTCTCCATTATTTTTCAAGGAATGAGTGTTAGACAATAATGAAATCGGTGCCTACATTTATTGAAATTGTTGCGTCTCATCCAAAAAACGAAAGGCATCCACTTCGATTGTCAAAAATTCTCTCTTAAATTAGAAGACAAAAATATATTGTGAAGTCTAATGCATGAATGCATAGATTAGATACTATACATCTGAAATCTTGGGAGCCAATAGAAAAAAAAAAAATTATCGAAAGAAAGTTGTAGTATACCTTCAATATTGAATATTCACAAATGCAATAAATGACCACGATAACTATTGATACACTATGAGAATAAATTTTATGGAGTCTATTTCTTCATGGTTTTGGTAGCTCTTGGAGGCAACTTCTAGAAAGGTAAAACAGAGCTTTACTACTATCGCAACCTAGATGACATCAGTTCATCGAATTAAATGAACTGTTCATAAACTAGATTTGTAAAATGTAGTATCTGAATTGAACAGGACGTGTGAAATTTTCAATGTAAGCTATATTCATGTTTTTTCTATGCATTATATATGCTTCCACTTTATAATATATTTCCGTCTTCTGATTCATGAGAGGATTTTTGAGAATTGAAGTCGATACCTTCCACTTGTTGGATCAGACGCAACTGATGAGTGCCTTATAGTACGAAACAGTGACTGTCTTCTTAGAATGTAGGCACCGACTTCAACATTCTTTAATACTTAACCTTGAAGGATAATGGAGACATTCTATCAAGCTGTAGACTCTAGCGATTTGGCAAGAGCCGCATTTGTTAACTTTCTTTACTTCTTAACTAATCGAGGTGTTACATCGTGAGAAATCTTACTTCGTTTGAAGAACATAGTATGGGGATAGCACATCATCGCATCGTGTGTAATCTAGTGAACGAGGGAATTTAAGGGTGAGAGAGATAGTGTTGAAACTAACAAGGACATGTCCTACTTTTCTTAAGGAGACAACTGACGTTTGAGATTTTATTGAACTCGTTATTTGCCTGTTAACCTTGGCAAACATTTCATCAGAAATAGCTCTCTTCTATGAACTGATCAACTCGTTTCGAAAAAACAAGAGGTCCATGAAGTTCCATGAGGTTGAAAGAACACGAAGGTTGTTGAAGCGATTTCTGGAAGCCTTTAAATCGATTTAAAGTGGATTTAGTGTCTTTTTCAAATAGCCTAGCGATAAGTATGTGGACGAAAGTACAATACCATTACCCAAGTAGAAAATAGCAAGCAGATAGTGCTAAAAAAGGAATGAAAGAACTCCAGTGAATGACAAAGCCCGCCTCTCAAAAAAAAAAAAAAGATATTGAAGAGAGTGAAATACTTCAAAGTTCGTTTGCAACGTTTTATGTAACTCACTTCAAAGGTCTCGAGTGCTTTTCGGTTCCATTCTTCAACTGGACAGTTTGGATCAGGTTTTATAGGTGCGCTTCTTCGTAGGTGAACAGGAAGATTTTTATTTTCACGTTCCCATTTCTGAAATGAAGAAGTCATTCTCGTGAATAAATGTGAAAAATCAAAGTCATATAATTAAAGTGTTAATTTGTGTGAATTTGAGATGAGAACTATAATAATGTAAAAACAGATTTTCAGTTTGTTTCACAAATTCTGAAACGTTCATGTAATTTTGATTCTTTCATTTCGTTTCAGAATCCAATAGGAATAAATATTTTTGATAACTCAGATTGAATTCTCGCTTACCTCTTGGTAAAATATGATTACATAAAAATTTAAATCATACGCTTTTCTTAATGTCTGATTTGAATTTGTATATATATTTATGAAACATCAAACCAATAGTTGGATGTAAATTTTTATAGGTATTTTTCATGAATAACTGAAATTCAATCGAAATTAATAAATACAAAATTCGAAGAATAATTCAGAAATACGTCAAAGAACCTTAGAATATACAACAGTATTGACTGCTTTCAAATATGAAAATTCCAATGTAAATATAAATAATATTCATTCTTTATTCGATTGAATAAATAATTCAATCGAATTAGAACGTTACTCAGATTGAGAAGATAGATATCGATCATATTGTTTCAAATAAGGAATTTGTAATGATAATTGAATAATTCGAACAATTATATAGATTAATTCAATCATAAGTTATAAATGGAAGTGAATTGATTTGCACAAACCTTCGTCTTTCAATTTGAGGACCTCGAATTTGTTGAAGTTGCTTTTTTTGGTAACTCATATTCTTACCAGTTTTCATCATTATTCCATTTAGAGTAACGATGATTAAATAGCTGTACATTAATTGTGAACATAATTAATATCCTTGAGACACGAATTGAAGCAAACCCTATATTCTGAAGTTTTTAATTTGTATTTCTTATGTAAAATGGAATATTCCAATATTATATATTTAGTAAATATCAAATATCATTGTTTCGTAATTTTTACGTACGTATATTTGCATTGTTATTTCTTGTCCAGAAACTCCTCCTAACAAACCAAAATTTTTTTTAATACGAATTCTACTATTAGTATGAATAAAAGTTTTTTTATTCATACTGATAGTTTCAATATTTTTTTTTCAATATTAAAATCTTTACATTTACATTTTTACCCGACTGCGTGCCACAAAGGAGGGTTATGTGTTCATCAGTCTATGTATGTAAATGTACGTTCCTTTGAAGCACTATAAAGACTAAACGATTTTATGATTCATACGCCAATCGATTACTTTTAGTCCTGCGAATGTCACCAAAGACATAAAATCAATAAAAAAATCAAAATGACGACCATGATACGCCATATTGTGAAAATGAAAAAAATTAAAATCAACAAAATATGTCAAGTGGGGTATCGTTAAATTTTTAATAGTTTTCGTTGATCACGTTTTGATTCGGGTGGCTATTCATTTATAAATAATTAATAATCATTAACAAAAACTTAGACCATCACGTATGTACATACTTACATTTTATCATTCATATATTTTCTATGGCCTGTATGAGTGTGAGTGTGAATGTGGGTGAACATTATGCTACCTAAAGTACTCTATGTAGATATCTAATGTCTGACAAGGTCGGAGGGAGGCGCATGTTGTTGCGTTACTCGAACCTAGTAAAGGGCCAAACGATATTAAAAACTTCCGACCTGTGTATTTACTTTGTCATCTTTTCAAACTTCTCCAACCTATGGTCCTCAATAGAATATCTGATCAAGTAGACAACACCCTTTCTGCCGATCAGGCTGGATTTAGACCGGGTAAATTCTGCTGCGGTCAAGTCCTAAACTCAAGCCTATATATAGAAGATGGATACGAGGGAAATGAAATAACTGGAGTGGCTATGATCGATTTAAGTGCAGCTTATGATATGATAAACCACAACCGTCTATACAATAAAGTATATGAAATAACAAAGGATTACAGATTAACACGCTTTATAGAATGTATCCTTTAAAACAGGCAAATTTACGTCACTTTCCAAAATAAGAAAATCAGATGGAGAGCACAGAGAAATGGTTTGGCACAGGGTAGCGTCCTTGCGCCCTTGCTATACAATATCTATAGCAACGAGCAACCTATGATCCAAAGAACTAAGCAGTTTCGTTTTGCTGACGACACAACAGTGGCAATGCAGGCGGACTCTTTTGAATAGGTGGAACACTCTCTTACAGTGGCCCTGAGCACCTTTTCAGTTTTTTCATCCCAACTTTCTTGCCCAAATCCCAGAAGACACATGTGTGTGCTTTCCACCTAAATAACCAACAGGCAAGTGGCAAACTTAATGTTATATGGGAGGGCGAACAACTCGAACACTGTACTACACCAAAATATCTAGGTGTGAAACTCGACCGAATCCTATCTTATAAACAACATTGCCTGGATACAAAGAATAAAGTAATGGCCAGAAATAATATCATCCGCTAACTAACTGGTTCAAGCTGGGGTGCAGATCCAAGCGTACTTAGAACTTCCGCTTTGGGTTTATGTTTCTCTGATGCTGAATATGCAGCACCTGTTCGGAGGAGCTCCGCCCACTCCAAGTTTATGTGGCTATAAATGAGTCTGTACGCATTGTCACAGGATGTTTGAACCTACTCCAGTGGCCAAATTGTACTCGATTGTGGGGATTGCACCTCCTTATGTCCGTCGCCAGACAGCAGCTGAAATAGAAAGGGGGAAAAAAATTAATGACTAGAGACTACCCATGGCAGAATATCAGCCCCACTACCCAAGAAGGTTAAAGTCAAGAAAGAGTTTCATTGCTTCAGCTGAACCCGGAAGAAAGAAGAATGGAGCTCTGGAAAAAGGAGGTGCCGGATCCAATAATTGAGATAAAGGAAGAACTGGCCAGTGGCTCCAACTTACAATACGCAACATGGAGATCTTTAAACCGACTCAGAACGGGCGTCGCCCGCTGCGCCTCAAATATGTTTAGGTGCAGTCCATCTGGGAGCAATATGTGTGAGTGTGGATCTGTCCAAACCATGAACCACCTTCTAGCTTGCCCTCACGCAGATGTTTCATGCACCTTAGAAGATCTCATCTCTGCAAGCCAAGCGGGAGTAGATGTAGCAAAATATTGGGAAGACATTGTCTGATGACATTATAGTTGATAATCAGACTCGAAAAGTAAAGTACAAGGTCGCCCATCTCCAATTTCAAACAATTTATACTTATTTCGGGTAATTTGTTCCCAAAATTGCACATTTTCTTCGAATATTCAATTTTTTCCTCTGTAAAGTAATTCTCTTTTATTTTTATGTTATTTACTAAATGTTTTCTCCCGAAACTGCAACTAGATGGCGCTAAGCCAAATAAGAACGCGCTATGAAGATTTTTCGTACGAAATGGTGTCTAACATCGAATCTTACTCAACTAGTTTGTATCAGGGCATTATCAAAGTTTGAAAAATTGCATTGTGGTACAGTTATTATTGTGAAACTACCTTTACAAATGAGTACTATTGTGATACGATTTGAGGTTTTGTATTAGGAAATTTTTTTTTAAATTAGGAAATTGGAGTAGAATAATTTGATTTCATTATAATAAACATAATTTAAGATAAGTCAGGGCTTAGCGTATAGTGTGTATATAAAAATCAAACAATATTTTCGTAGTATTTCTGTCGTTATAATAGATACTTATAACTAAAGAGTCTAAAATAAAATTATTCCAATAAAAAGTATTTCAGAAATTAAAAACACCGACTGCGTAAAAAGTGAACTAAACTACGTACCTAATAAAAAAAAACTGAAAAGACAAAAACAAGTACTGTAATCTGGAATTATGAAGAATAACTATCAAGGTAATCAAATAAAAAATTAAGTCTTTAGTAACTTAGTCAGTCGGGGCCCATTATTGGAGTGTGAGCCGTTCGAGATTTTAACGGGTCCCAACTGTCTAAGTTACTAGAGACTTAATTCTTTATTTGATTACCTTGATAGTTATTCTTCATAGTTCCAGATTACAGTACTTGTTTTTGTCTTTTCAGTTTTATTTTTATTAGGTTCGTAGTTTGGTTCACTTTTCAATAAGTAGGGTTTTTTAATTTCTGAAATTATTTATTTTATTGTTCAGTTCAATTCTTAAAATTCGATATATACTTTCGAACTGTAATTTCTGTTGTTCTTTAAATTATATTCTTCAACAAGGGACTGTCAATAACCATCAGGACGAGTTATTAACTGAAGTAAGTGTACGTACTTCAATCTGGTTTTTATGTTCTCTCCTAGCTAGCATAGATAAAACATTATATTCGTAACAAAATAAAAGACATTGAATTTTATTATTTTTGAATTTGCATTCTTTCTATGTGAGATAATTTCAGTATGGTATTGGATCCTTGTGAATATCAAAGCTAAAACTGCAATTTATATTCGTTGATTCTAAACGAAATAAATTCAATCAGTATGCATGATTTTCCACTTTTATAAACCAGATGTGTATAAACTAATACTTTCAGTTTTGTGATTCATTTTATATAGCCCAAATTAGAAGAAATGACAGCAAAAAAAATTCAATATCAAAATATCCATTCTATAAAATTGCGCTACATCATACATTACCCCCCACTAAGCCTCAAAAAACAGGAAATATAACCTTATATCAACCATGTTGGGGAAGAAAATAGTCTACTGATATCAAGTTAGTGATATAGAAGAGAATGAAATGGAACAATAACTTCGCGATTGTCGAGATTTCTAGTATAATTTAATCCTTATTATGAAAAAAGGATTGTTAAATGCTTTTAATGCCTGACATTGGACTAGCTGTTACATTCCGATTCGAAGAAGTTTGCTGATTCTTTCAAATATTATTAATCAGGTTTCCAATGTGTTATGAGGTAACATTACCACATGTTGACGGCATGTGACGGTAATATGACGTCATATATTGGTTTCAATATGTCGGAAAAAAGTCGTCTGATACGTCTCACTGACCATGCAGTGATTTCAAAATGTCACATCCTCAAGACGTCATTTTGAGCTGTTAGAAACAAGTCACTAACTTTCGTTGAAAACACGTCAATAAGTAGATAAAACTAGACGTTGTAGAGGCGTTTGTGAGAGCATATATTTTAGAGGTTCCATAATTTAAATAAAACAATTTTTATCATTAAACATTTATGGAAAAATAAATAATAAAATCTTTATAAATAATCTTTAAAATAATATTTTAAAGATCATTTCCAATCTCTTGCTTAAATCCTCTTTTCTTCCTGTCAATTGACTTAAGTCAATTCAAAGAAAAGTTAAGCAGACTTCATTGTGGAAATTCATTCTGCCTATCAAAAATGTGTCAATTGTAGAAAAATTCATATGAATGGTATTAATTTTGAAGATCAGAGATTTATTCTAGGTAAATGAATGAAATACACAGAGCAAAAAACATCTATTTCTGAAGTATTTCATTCCTACATCGACCTATTTGATGTTATCTAATGAGAGCGTAAAGAAGATTGAGAACTTTGAAAGTACTGAAGTTAACCCTTATCTTCATTTAGGTATCTTTATAGCTCATAGACAATGCTATCACCAAGGGCCAAACATTTATTCTGCATTCTGAATGACCTTTAATACAACGCTGACCCAGATACGACGTTCCTAAGCGTCATTTCCTGTTCCGGATTACAGGTCAGGTTGTTAGTGCTGATTTTCAATGAATAAATGAAAAGGAAATTAATTTAATTGAATATTTTATTGATTCTAATCGATTCAAGAATTCGGAATATCCTGCACTTCACGAAAATTGATTAGGCTTTTCATATACTTTGGGTTGGAAACTTAATGTGGAAAAATAGAAAATAAAAAGATGGAAAACCCAAAACTGAATACTGCTTCAGTTATAACATCGCAGTCAGCCAGGACATATACCAAGAAGTTGCAGGTTGTAGTGTATGGTAAACTTCGTTATTCATTCACTTCGAAAGTATGTGTGAGAAATATGTGTTATTGATCAAAAGCTATCAAAATGACCCTAGTACGTCGAAGCTGAATAGTAGGAGCTCTGCATTATTATTAAAGAATGCTCCCATTGAAGAAATTCTTCAATTGTCGCACAGAATTCTGTACTTTCGAAAGCGAAAGTGTAATTTATGAAAGGATAAAATTGAAAAATAAAATATGTTTTGAGTTGGCAAAATTGTTACCTCAGTCAATGGAATAATGATTATAATTCGCATTTGAACAAGCATGTCCCAACGAAACCATAAGTTTCTGAAGATGAGAATGCTATGTCTATCAAAAGGAGAATGTCAATCTTTACAATAATGAATCGAAAATGCTATTTCAATTGTTCTTTAGACGGGTAATATTCTTGAATGCAATGCTTATTGCTTTATTGCAATGCTTATTGAAACAATATCAAGGCTGGTGGTCCAAACAAATTACATACTTAATGTTGCAGAAAAAATGTGTGTTGTGCAATGAAATGTAATTTACTCGACATATTGATGACCCCTTCATAATTTCAAGCTGCGACGACTACTTGGTATATTACATTTTCCGAAAGAGTGTTTCTGATTTTGATCACTATACGACATTCGTATTGGCTCAGTTACAAAGTAGCAACTATTTTTATGGAATCCTGTGCATCACATGCTGAACATTTACATGTTTTCTTCGAGAAAACTGGCAAAAACCCAAACACGCTTTGTCAAATAAAATATCAGATTTAATCAGTGAAGTTTCGTATTGTTTTTAAGTGCAAATATCACATAATCAAACACGGAATATTCCACACATGCTCCTTAAACATCTCACATAACATTTTGTGCCATGTAGAGAATTGCACCAACTGAAAATTGGGCTACGAAAAAAGTGTAGGAATTCAGCGAGTGATGCTATCGCTGAAATTGATGTTTATGTAAACATACCGTCAATACCAGTTAGGGGTGTTTCCGTCCTTGTCCCACATCCTTAAAACATGAAATCTCATCGTTCATTCTTCTTTTTACACGCCCCTAGGATTGAAAAACCGACTCACTCAACAACACTCTAAATAATCTGGTATGCTCAAGTATATTTCAACTGTGATTGTAGCAGGTTGTTTAGATAATGGCCAGAAGATGTTTTAGATACAGATTAATTATCTATACTACAAAAATTAAAGATTAGAAACAGCGAAATATTTAGGCATTATGTTAGACGAAAAATTGAGTTTCAATGATCATGTTGACTTCATATCATCTAAAATTTATAAAAAAATCAATTTTTTGAAGAGAATAGGAAGAAATCCGTCGTCATATGTGAAATTATTGTTGGTCAAATGAATAATACTGTGACATTTGTGAATATTGCTCCACTTTGTTATGTGGTTTAGCTAAAGAACAAATTCAACAATTACAAAAGTTATAGAATAGAGCCCTGCGAATAATTTTAAGGTGCAATATGTACACCCCTGTTAAAATCAGGCTGAACTCTTTGGAAGTCTGTTAAATAAAGAATACTCTTTGCTTCATATATACTCATATTTAAAATAAAAAATCAGTTGCTTCTATATAATGTAATGAAATATGTAATATATGTCATCAGTGATGTGCATGGGTGTTTCAATAGAAATAGTGATGAAACAAAAATGAAAGGAAAATAAATTACGGGCAATCTGAGGTCAAAAGTGCAAAAGGGTGAGTTTTTAAAGGTAAAAAGCGGTGTACCTCGATTTCCGGCAAAACTACTAGTCCTATGGAAAAAATTAATGACAAAGTTGTAGGTCATAAAGAGACCTACAACTTTTGTAATCACGCTTTTTCCACATAACCTCAAAATTTATGTGAAAAATTAAAATATTCAAGTTTTCAGTTTTTTTTATTTTATGCAAAAAAAATTTTTCTCACAAAATTCGGTGAAAACTAACCTTTCTATGTCCTTAAGATACTGTAATTTTTTCGATTTGAAATATTCATTTTTTTAACTTATTTTGACTTAATATCGAAAAAACCCTAATTTTCAATCAAAAATTCTCACGTCAAAATATAAGCTTTTTAAAAGAAGTCGGTGAGTTTTTTGTTCGTTGAAATCTCTACTTTCTGATTATCTAGAAAAATGTTTATACAACACTATGTTAAATGTCCTCAGAAAATGCACAGAAAAAATTCGAATCCGAAATTTTTTCCCGCCTTTAAATACTATATTCGTTGCAATCTTTATGATTTATGGATTTGTAATTTTTTTGTTTATCAATGTAACATAGAACCTTACGTTTTTCAAGTAATTGAGTGTAAATTTTACTGAATAGCTCAAAATTGTAGATAGTGTTTGAAAAAAAAGTTTCGTATTCGATTTCTTTTTTTGCATTTTCTGAGAACATTTACCACAGAAATGTGTATATCATTTCACATCACCAGAAAGAAAAGATTTCAACGAACAAAAAACTTCCCGACTTTTTTTTTCCCGGGATTTTTTTTTCCCGAAAATTAGAGTGTTTTTTATGATATTAAGTCGAAATAAGGTGAGAAAGTATATATTTCCAATCAAAAAACTGAGAGTGTCTTCAGGATATAGAAAGGTAAGCTTTCATCAAATTTTGTGAAAAATTTTTTTGCATAAGATAAAAATAAAAAACCAAAAACTCGATTATTTGAATTTTTCACATACATGTGGTTATGTGTCAAAAGTGTGACCACAAAAGTTGTAGGTCTTTCTATTACCTACGAATTTTTCATTCAATTTTTTTCTATTTTTCTATAAGACTTGTAGTTTTGCCGGAGATCGAGGTACAAGGTATTTTTACCCCTAAAATCTCACCCCCTTCCACTTCCCGACCTCAGATCGCCCGTAATTTAGTTTTCCTTTCATTTTTGTTATATTCTTGTCCATTTTTCATCCGTCGGGTTTCATCTTACTATTATTTTTTTTCACTTTTTACCATTTTCGAAATTATCGACCCTGGTCTATAAGGCGATTTAAGTAGTTTAAACAATGATATATGCTGCGCAGTGTTCATTGAAGACAAGCCCAACGGTCGTTCGGAACCGCGGCGTTAAACTGTGGGTCCACTGAATTTAAAAAAAACCAATATGTTTTAGAGAAAGGAAAAGACTGGTGATTAAACAAAAGTCCACTGAATGTGAAAAAATTCCAACATGTTTTTAGATAAAAGTCATAGAGGTGATTAACGGAAAAATAGATATGAGAAAAATGAGGAGTGTTCTGATGATTTTTTTCATTCTGAATATTCTCTAATGAGTTCCATTCTACGTACATAATGTAATTGTTAAAATCAAATCCTGATAACAACATAAACTTTAACGTAAGATGAACTGAAATTTCATGAAAAACTTTGAAAAACGATTCTTCTGTTTAACTTCATATTGTGATTTACACTTACCTCTAAACACTTCGGCTCGTGAAGAGGTAAAGATGCAGTTCCGAATTCTCTACCGCAAATATAGCAGGTTAGAGTTCTCTTTGCTGATGATGCTCTAGAAACCGGCTTAGAAGAAGCATTCATGACAGTTGTTTGGCCTGTTGCAGGAGGGCTGTGCTCTAATACTTGAGAGGGTAAGGAAGGTTTTCTTTCAGGAAGAGATTTTTGAATGGTGAGCTTCTTAGACTTGTATTTGATTGCAACAGGTTTTTGAAC
Source organism: Henosepilachna vigintioctopunctata (assembly GCA_030704895.1). Classification (NCBI taxonomy): domain Eukaryota; kingdom Metazoa; phylum Arthropoda; class Insecta; order Coleoptera; family Coccinellidae; genus Henosepilachna; species Henosepilachna vigintioctopunctata. The sequence continues at coordinate 7,977,229 of JARQZJ010000033.1, read as the reverse complement.
ACTATTTCTAACTGTAACAAAAAGCGATGATGAAATATATTATAAAGAAACAGTTGTGAATGTTGATGATATATTTAATTTTCTCCATTTTCCATATTCTAATATCAATATATAAATTTTATTTGAAATTGATAACTTGGCATTTGCCATTTACATTTTGAAGATACTTCATGTTAATATTGTACGTGGCTTCGTATCAAATGGTCCATTCGGAAGGTCCAATTTTGCTTCACTTTTTCGAGCATTTCGGCCTGTATTCCACGAATTACGCGTGTTATGTTATCCTGTAAGGCTTCAATCATGTTCGGCTTGTCCACATACACTAACGACTTTACATAACCCTGCAAGAAATAATCCAGAGCCGTCAAATCGCATGATCTTGGCGGCCAATTCACAGGACCATTTCGAGAGATAAGCTGCTCATCATCCTTCAACATGCCCATTGTTTCACGACCTCTATGGCATGTGGCACCGTCTTGATGAAACCACATGTCAACCAAGTTCAACTCGGCCAACTGGAGCGGAAAAAGTTGCGTATCATGGCTCGATATCGTTCGACGTTGACGGTAACGATTCTTCCACGGTCGTCTTTGAAGAAAAATGGACCGATGATGCTACCAGCCCATAAACTACACCAAAACTGTCGTTTATGGCATGTGGCAGTTCATCACTCCAGATGCGACAGTTTTGTTTATTTACATATCTGTTAAGCCAGAAATGAGCCTCATCGATGAACACAATTTTTCGATAAAACAGTGGATTTTCATTGAGCTGTTCTAAGGCCCATTCACCAAAAATTAGACTTTGTGGTGGGTCATTCGGCTTCAGTTCTTGCAGAAGTTGAATTTTATAGGCTTTCAAACCCGAATCAACATGTAAAATTTCTCATGTGGTTGTGTAACACATTTCTGAAAACGGCGACGAATTGACATTTCACGATCCTCATTAGCACTGTACTCTACGGATGCAATATTCTCTTCAGTACGCACTGTACGCGTGCGAGACAATGGTTTAATGTCCAACGAAGTGAACTTAGTACGAAATTTGGTGATAACAGCACGAATTGTTTATTCACCAGGTCGATTATGATGACCATAATAGGGTCGTAACAATCGATACACATTTTTCACAGAGACCAAATTTTGATAGTAAATTTCAACAATTTGCGATCGTTACTTGTTTGTAAGTCTTTTCATGATCAAATGGCCGAGTATACTGAAAAAGTTTCACTTGAAGAAATGACGTTTGGATGCCATTACCAAACAGTGCCGTCAACCTGAAAAACTTAACTCTTAAAAAATCACCCGTTACATATGTATATATATTGATATCAGATATTATATATACAGTAATTTTCCGTGTAAACCAACCATATATGGATATGAAGAAAAATATTATTTTAACAGTGAAAATTGAAAATCGAAGTTACAGCTAAAAGTTTTCGAACTCGACCGGGACTCGAACCCAGGGCTTCAGATTTTCGCTTCGCAGCTGTAACAACTAAGCTACCGAGGTCTCAACTTCGAGATGCAACTAAATTCATATATTGTATGATATATCTTGCGTTGAAATTTCTTGGGATTATTAGTTCAAAATGGAAGTTAATGCTCCATACAAAAGTTTTTATTTGTTTCAAACGTTTCGACTAACAATGCACTCTTCTTCAGTAAGAAACTGACACTTCATGGACAAATTTCTTGAAAATATTAATATAACCGTAACTTTCCCTAAAACTAAAATATTGTGAATTCATTTTAACCAATCGATCATGTAAGATCTCGTCATAGCTTCAACGGGATTTATTTATTCAACGCAATTTGTATGTTTTCGTTTTTCTCTTCGTTTGGGCGAATACGATTCTTATATCAGTTATACTGTGTTCGGTCGTAAATATTTATTATTAATTTTATCGAAACGTTTCAAGATTCGACATTTATTCAAGAATATATTGCGGTATGGGTGAAAATCTCTAAAGCTATCTTTCATTTGAAACTATCTACCGAAAGAACAAGAAAATTCCAATGAATAACTTCACTAATTTCAATTACAAACTAGCCAACCGAAGAAATCGACTTATTTTTCTACCCAGATGTAAAAGTATTATCTTCAATTTACATTCCTATATCTCAAAGTGAGCCATTTTTAGTTTTCTGTAAACCTGAGAAGAAAATTTCATGGAAATATTGCACAAAATTTTAAAACGGATATCCTGAAATTGTTTATAACTGACACAATCAACCACATAAAAAGTTCAGAAAAGAATATATGCATAAATGAAATCGAATAGCAAATTTAATGAAAAAATTAAAATAAAAAAATGAAAATTAAACGAAAAAACATGAAAAAATGTATGTTTCACTTAAAAGCAAAAAAACAACCCAAACAAACTCAATGTGAGGAATTAAAGGGTAGATAATTCAACAAACGTAAGCATTAATGATTGAGTTATGAGTATATGTTAAAATTTCGCTTATGAAATTATCGTAATTGATAACTCTGAGAAAGTTTTCCTGGTATTCATTTTCATTTTCACCAAGCCAGGAAATAATTTCTATCAATAAAATTTTCATTTGAAAACTGACTAGCGATGAGAAAGCCAAATCAGAGGTACTTGCTGTGAGATCTTGACAGATTACAAGAGAAAGTTCAAATCAAATCAAATCAGTAATAACGGAAAATACACCAACAACCGGAATACAGGAACAATTAAAAAAAGTTGAAAGCACTAAAAATGTCCGAAGGCTTTCAGTCTTTGTACAAGAAGCACAAAATTGAGGTATGCAATGAGAATTGAAATATATTACAAACACTTTTCAGTCAACTACAAAGTGCTATACCAAAAAACAAGAAAATCAACACTGTATATGAAATATCATGTATAAACTGCCACACTGTATATACTGGGCAAACATCTTCAAAACCATTTATGTGGCCACCGTCTCGATAAAGAAAAATCCTATAAATGAAAAATCTGATATGAAAAATTTGATTTCATAATATTTTAACCTACTTTGAACATTTGAAAAAACATGGTTCTTAAATTTTTATGATCAAACACATGATATATGAGAAAAAAATTGAAATTGGTCAAACGTAGAAAGAACAAGACGAAAACATACACAGTACAGTGAATAATTGAATCGGAGTTGGAATTGAGTTGGAGCAAAGCAGTGGAAAAAAAAGAGTTCTTTATATGATGGTTGGTCAAAATTATTTGACATCATTTGTTTCATTGAAAGTTTACATTTGTAATTTTTAAGAAATGTGTTAATGAAGTGGATGGAGTTGGATGTGGAGGGTTCTTTTTTTGGTAAATTATCGACGATTAAAATTTTAACCTGCTGTTTTTAGAGATTCTATGATTTCTGTTTGCCGTAGATTTAATTAAAATAATTAATTTTATTGAATCTAAAAAATTTATTTAAATTTTGCTTCAGAAACTTAAATTTCTGAAGCAAAACATCATCCAAAAATAGAATTGATCAATTCTTGAGTCGGTTTTTGCTTTTTTCCATGCATATAATCAATAATAACTCAACTCAATTATAATTAATAGACAAGAAAACTCTGAAAATAATATATATGTGTAATAATTTTTATATGGATCGTCGATGAAGCCACTCTGGGATATTTTTGTCACTTACCGGGAACGCTGATAGAAACTTCTACTTTTTTCAAAGGTTTCAGCGGAGTTTCGGGATGACTGTGAAATCTTTCTGGTTGATTAGATCTACCACATGTTTTGCAAGGTTCAGGAACCTTTGTAGACAAAACAATTTCTTTCCTGATAGGAGGGTGCCTGTTGATATTCGCGGATGGGTGAGGAGGTCCTTTCTTATCTACTTCTACAGACTTATTATTGTTTTTATCACTTAAAACCGCACTTTTTCTGGGAATTGCTCTGAGAGATGTTTTTGCAATACATGGCTTCAATTTAGTTTTTGGTATTTTTTCTAATCTAGAATTTCTACTGCTCTCCTCGTCTTCCCAACTTTCATCGCTACTCTCCATCTTTCTTACACGTAACGATGAAACATCCACAGCACAAATACTGAGAGGACGATGAACTATCTGTTTTTTCTTCCTAACTTTAACTGCCAGAGGAATTCGACAGAGGTTTGTGATATTCAAGAATTCCTTACGAATTTTGCTCATATCAATTTTTGTTATTAATTTAACGTTTAAAATTTTAGGTTTCTCAAGGGTAGCTGTTAGGGGTCGTTGCTCCTTCTCTTTAGCCGATTCGATTTTAGGAGGCCGAATTTTCGTGAATAATTTCAAACCGGGGTTTTTAGGCATAGCAGAATCTAAATTTTCCTTGTTATCTATCAATGGAAAAATCAAGAAAGGTTTCAGTTTCCTTCTTGGAGTTTCTTGTCTGCTTCTCGGTTTCATGAATGGGTCATTTCGAGTAATTATTCAAGGAAATTCGGTGAAAATGCGACGGAAGAATTGGGAATCGATGCACGCACCTTTCGCACTCAATTACTGGTCTGAATTGCTGCTGAAGTGTTCAGAGAGTCCACCTTGTCGGTTTTCAACACGCGCATGGTCGATTACCTTAGCCATTCCCTAGGTAATGACTAAGAACGACTTCAAACAAATATGGTAAAGAAGCGAACTTGACGTCATACATCACACTTTACGTCCCACGATTTTCAATAGGATTTTTCGCGGAGTAACGGTGAATGCTCAATACATTTTGCATTGAAACTGACTTTTCCCTGTCGACTGTCGATTCGTTCGATATTATGGTTATTTTCAATTCATTTTCGTTCCTTCATTTCGTTGAATCAGTTTAAAATTATGCAGAGTCACTCTTTCAAAAATTCATGAAATTTCGATCTTGAAATTCATGAAACATGGAAATTGATTGCTCAGACTTTTAGAGTATTTTGAAACGCCGTTAAAAAGAATTTTGAAAGTCATTATCAAGAATTCAATACAACTCAAAATTTCGTTGTATTTTATCTCTGCAAAAAGGTCTTGTCCGAATTATATGTTGAGTGTTTTGAAGAGTTTCGTGGAATTCAATACAGTGTGTTCAGTTATAAATCATTAGCCTCAAAAACTAAGATGTCATAAAACGAAGCTCAGTATATATATATATATATATATATATATATATATATATATATATATATATATATATATATATATATATATATATATAAAAATGAAAAGGAGTATTGCCTGGTAATTTAAATACAATTGTTATGGGTTATAGGTAAAATAAGAGGCCACTATGAAAAGATTTTATCCAATTTGTCTGCCTGATCTATATTTCGACTGTGTTTACAGTCTTCATCAGGACTCTGGAAATGATGTTTATACAATTGTTATGATAAAAATTATGTTTGACAACTTACGGCTAACTAGGTATAAAAGGCATGGCCAACAACCATCAAACAGGAATGTGTGACTTAAAATGAATTTAATATTGAAAAGGAATCTGAAAGTTGATGTTAAAATATAAATATAGAAGTATTCTTATGTACTAACTAAAACGACGATAGGTAAATAATAGGGTAGAAATGACAGGAGCACAGAGAAACATTGAACTGGAAAACGACATTAGCTGCATTTATGGTTACTTACTTTCGAATAATTTTGAGTAAACTTCGCAGACAGCCCACAATTTCAATAGACTTTATGTTTTACGTGCGTAATATGACATTTGTTGCTACGGCGATTTTACCCTCTCGCCTCTGTGCCGTTTTTCATTGTCAATGTTTCTCTGTGCTCCTGTCATTTCTACTCTATTATTTACCTATCGTCGTTTTATTTAGTACATAACAATATTTTTATATTCACATTTCAACATTTGATTTAAACATCAAATTTATTTCAAGTCACACATTCCTGTTTGATGGTTTTTAGCCATAACTTTTATACCTGGTTAGCCATAAGTTGTCAAACATAATTTTTATCATGACAATTGTATAAATATTTTTTTTCAGAGTCCTCTTGAAGACTGTAGACACAGTCGAAATATAGACCAGGCAAACAAATATATTATTTGATAAATATATATATATATATATATATATATATATATATATATATATATATATATATATATATATTTATATGTTTAATTTAATTGGATTGCAGTCCAGGACAGGAAAATAAAGTACCTCTTTAGTATTTTCCGAGCTTTCGAAAATGTGTATTTTCTTCTTCAGGGTTATATATATATATATATATATATATATATATATATATATATATATATATATATATATATATATATATATATAAACTTATTGAAATACCTAAAGTACCTAAAATTTAACAACTTCCAAAAATGGTGCAATATTTCAATGAAAATGAACGTAATCCCAAAAAAATCAGTAATAATTTCAAGCACTTAAATGCACAAAGGGATGAGGTTTCACCGTAGTGTTCGGAAGGGTGGAAACCGTTTCACGAATTAGAATATATGATAATAAAAAGATATGCGATAAGAGAAGAAAATAATTGATGCTAACTTGCTCAGTAACTTCCGCTTATAATCTTCTTGAAGAAGTCTTCCACTCTGAAACCAGGCAACATCAGGTTCACCATGTTTAAGCTGAACGAATAAAAACTACCCTTATGTTTAGACGTACGATGAGATGAAACAGTAACGTTTCTGATTCTTATATTAACGTGAAGGGTTTCCGGAATGAAAGGCAGCCTTAATGTGTGTTTCAAACTCTTATCAGAGCGATATAGCCAAATTTATGTTGAGCGAACTTGTGGATGAAATCAACGAAAAAAATCTCTCCAAAGTACAGGTGTCCATCAACACCTACCTGATGAAATATAAATTGCAGTTTTTGTCGGAATTGTGTGAAAGACAAATAATGAGAGAATAAAAAAGATGAAGATTCCTGTGTCGACTCCAAGATTCAACCTCAAAATTCGAAGAGCGTACGATATGAATAAGCTTTTTGATTTGTTCCGTTTGATCGTTTCAAATCTAAGTGTGTATACCATGAACTTAGTTGATGAGAGCCTACTAAAAATAGACAGTTGGACAGTTCAATCATCTGAAGTATTAAAAGAAGAGAGTTATGAACTTTGTTTTCTACGATAAATAACCATTCTGATCAGACGGAAAAAAATTAATGTATATTATTTATTGTTTCGAGATCGTGGAAAGGTGTTTTTGAAAAAAATATTGATACCGTGAAAGAAAACGATGTTACATAATATACAGTTCTATGTCCAAATTTTGTGAAAAAAAATACTATTGCACTTTTCATTGAATTCGTTAGATATTCAGAACCTTGAAAAAGTATCATCATTTTCCAAAACTTTTTCTAATGACAACTAGAAATTATATTCCTATAAAATATTCGAGACCAAAATGTCTAAAATCCTATTGCACTATCATCACCTCTTATTGTTGAAAAAAAAACTTAATGATGATTAAAACCTTAATTATGAACTTAATAACTAAATGATGATTGAAATTATTTTTCGATACATAATCCTTTGAAAAATTTTGTTAAAACTTTTCGAAATGAAATGATTACATTCACGTTATCTAATATATTCACGATATTTTCCAATTCCAAAAGTTCCTCGGAAACAAACTTCATTTCATTCCATCAAAGCTCAAGGAAATCTGTCATATTTGACATTTATAAAAATATTCAACTTTTTACTGAACATTTTACAATAGTTTATATTGAATAAGAAAAAACTAACTTCATGGCTAAAATGTCTAGAACTTCTTCAGCAAGAAGTAGTAAGTCTTTCATAACTTCAAATGCATATTGATTAAATATTTTTATTTTTACAGTGAGCAGCTCCCATAGACGGGTTTGTAAGTATGAAAATATAAAACAAATAAATATCCTTTGCATGAAATTATACATCAGAATAACAAATTTTATAAAACTAATGTGTTCATCTAATGAAGTAATTAGGATAGCCCCAATTCAAATTCATATTATGTACTATTGTGTAAAGTTATGAAATATTAAGTACATAACGTATGTATTTTGTAGAATTTCATATAACTCCTCAACTTAAAACAGTTGAATATAAACTTGAATTCAAGCACTTGAAGTTATGATTTACACTTTATTAAATACATAGCATGACGCGTTTCGTCGTTACAAACGACTTCTTCAGATGCTAACAGAATAATGCGAAACGCGTCATGTTATGTAGTTAATACAGTGTGAATCATAAATTCAAGTGTTTGAATTTAAATTAATATTCAATTATAATGGATTTACATCGAGTAAACGCCAACACTATTAAATACTTAAAAACAGTATAAATATAATAAATTAATGATTTATGCATGAATAATTGGCACAAACTGATGGAAATATCAAGAGAGCTATAAAACTTACTGACAACCCTGAAGAAAACAGATGAGACAACCTCATTTGGAATATCAAAAATTTGAATGGTCACTAAAAATACGAGTACTTTCAAAGTCATAAAGTGTATAGAACAATATCAATGGCTGGTTGAGAAATCTGTAGGATTCCCAGACATAGATAATGGTTGATTTTTTAAGAGTTAAGTTTTTCAGGTTTGCGGCACTGGTTGGTAATGGCATCCAAACGTTATCGGTCAAAGTGAAAAGTTTTCAGTATACTCTCCCATTTCATCATGGAAAGACTTACAAACGAGCAACGATTGCAAATTGTTGAAATTTATTATCAAAATTCGTGCTGTGTAAAAAATGTGTATCGTTTGTTACGAACATATTATGGTCGTCATAATCGACCTGGTGAATCAACAATTCGTGCTGTTATCACCAAATTTCGCACCAAGTTTTCTTTGTTGGACATTGAACCATTGTCTCGCATGATTATAGGCGTATTGAAGAGAATATTGCAGCCGTAGCGTTCAGTGTTAATGAGGATCGTGAAATGTCAATTCGTCACTGTTCTCAGTAATTGGGCATGTGTTACTCAACCACATGGAAAATTTTACGTGTTGATTTGGTCTTGAAAGCCATTAAAATTCAACTTCTGCAAGAATTGAAGCCGAATATCCTACCATAACGCTAATTTTTGGTGAATGGACATTAGAACAGCTTAATGGAAATCCGCTGTTTTATCGAAAAATTGTGTTCAGCGATGAGGCTCATTTCTGGCTTAACAGATATGTAAATGAACAAAACTCTCGCATCTGGAGTGATGAACAGCCACATGCCATACAAGAATTACCGATGCATCCCGAAAAAACGTTAGCTTGGTGTGGTTTTGGAGTGGTGGTTGTGGTGTGCAGTTAAACTTGGTTGACATGTGGTTTCATCAAGACGGTGCCACATGCCACACAGTCCGTGAAACAATGGAATGTTGAAGGATAAATTTGGTGAGCAGCTTATCTCTCGAAATGGTCTGTGAATTCGCCGCCAAGATCATGCGATTTGACGCCTCTGGATTATTTCTTGTGGGGTTATGTGAAGTCGTTGGTGTATGTGGACAAGCTGAACACGATTGAAGTCTTACAGAATAACATAACACGCGTAATTCGTGGGATACACGCCGAAATGCTCGAAAAAGTGACGCAAAATTGGACCTTCCCAATGGGTCATTTGATTCGGAGCCGCAGAAAACATTTACATGAAGTTATCTTTAAAATGTAAATGGCAAAGGCCATGTTATCAATTTCAATAAAAATTGTGAATATATGATGCAAATTGAGTGTTTTATTCGATATAAAAAAACTACACTTAAAAAATCATCCATTACTAATGAAACGATAATAGTAAATGACACGGAGGTTTCGCTTATCTCTTGGTGAAATATTATGTTAAAAATTATAAAATTGAAAATTAACACTCTTGACAGTTTTAACTGAAGTTTTACTGAATATATTACAATCTCTACATATATTTCGGGTGGCTAACCCATTATCAAGAGTATACAATATTAATGAGTAATATTATATTTTCTTGATAATGGGTTAACCACTCGAAACATATGTAGAATTTGCAATTTATTCAGCGAAACTTAAGTCAAGTGTGTTAATGTTTAATTTTATAGTGTTTAATGAAACGATATTTCAATTTTTCGCATATTTAAAAACAAATACGCATAGTGCGCGTTTCGGAGGGCTACTTCTTCTTCGGGTGTTCAACAGTTGATTATGTTTTTAACAACGTATAAGTTGATGATGTTCATCCGAACAAAAGTATTTCGCAACACGTGAAGTTTCGAAGTTGTGGAGAAATTGACAGACCAGAATTTTCCGGAAACTGGAAAAAACTTCATGTTTTCCTTTGTTCAATCGACCGCAGTCGAAATCACTTAAAAAATTTAAATTATTTTACTTAGTGTATACCTGTAGCGTACAATTTCCAAGAAATATTCCAATAACATATATTTCAGGTACTAATGCATTATCAAAAGATTGATCTTGGGAATGCTTTAGTAGCCAGAAATATAAGTTGAGTGTTGAATCTGAACGACTCAAAACAGGAGCCGGCGTCAGGCAAGGTTGTATATTATCTCCGCTATTGTTCAACATATACACTGAATACATCATGCGGATAGTTCTCGAACACTGGGACAAGGAAATATCCATAGGAGGTCGTAAATTGTCAAATCTACGATATGCGGATGATACCACTCTCTTAGCCTCAACCAAAGATTACATAGAGACTCTGCTTTGTCATCTGGAGACCACAGCTACGGAGTTTGGCCTCGCTATTAACTGCGATAAGACCAAAATTATGATCGTGGACTCCCCTAATAACAACCAGGTGAACATTCGGAACATTGCGGGATGTGAAGTTGTCGACAGCTACGTATATCTGGGCTTCAAGATCTCAAACGCTGGCAGCTGGGACGACGAAATCCGGAGGCGTTGCGCCATAGCAATATCTTCAGTGGAAAAGCTCACAAAGATTTGGAGGGACCGCAGAATAACCAAAAACACAAAGATTCAACTAATGAAATGCCAAGTCTTTCTAATCTTCATGTACGGAGCTGAGACATGGACATTGAGGATGCAAGATCGTCGCAAAATTGAAGCGTTAGGAATGTGGTGCTGGAGACGCAGCTCAGAATCCCTTGGACTGCACATCGAACCAACTTCTCGATTCTGAACGAGCTAAACATCAAAAAGAGGTTAATGTCGACTGAGCCGCTGCGAATCCTCAAATTCTTTGGACATATAACCCGAAACTAAGCTTCTATCGAACGATTGGTGGTCCAAGGGAAAGTCGAGGGCAAAAGATCACGTGGGACGCAGTGGCACAAGACCGAGACACGACCACGACCACTTTGTCAAGAGTGAACGACTGAGAAGAAGATATATTCAAAAATGTAATGAATTGGAATAATTTGTAAAATCATATTCAATTACTTCTAAATTTCCCAATTTTCATCATTATGTACCATTAGTGAGCTAACTCCTTTCCAAGTATTTACTCAGTTCAACTTTCAAAACGTTCAATGATAGCGCCGAAATTGTAGCAGACTACAGTTTTATGAATGCGAATTTCAAAATCACATTACTCGTGACAGGAACGCGGGAGCGGGGTGCGGGTAGCGGGGATAGGTAGCTTGGTTCTCGGAAATTCAGTCGCCATGGAGCGTTTCACCGGTGAGCAGCGTACGTTTTGTGTAAAGGCGTATTACAAAAATGGCGATTCGTGCATTATTGCGCGGCGTCTATTTCGCTCGCATTTTAATTTACATGACTTATACCAATGTCCAAGTGATAGTGTGATCAGATCGTGGGTCAGAAAGTTTGAGTCTTCGGGTTCGACATTAAATGAAAAACCTGCGGGACGTCCAAGGTCGGTAAGAACAGCGGAAAATGTTATCGAAGTTATGGCGTCCGTACGGCGTGATCCCCAACAGTCGTCCCGAAAGAGATCAGCTGAGCTCGCCATGTCAAGAACATCATTAAGGCGTATTTTGTCTAAAGATCTTAAATTACACCCGTATAAGCTACAATTAGTTCAGGAATTGAAACCAACTGACCACCATTTAGGTTGTGTTTTTGCCGAAACAATGTTAGAGCGATTTCAAAATTTTAACAATATTCTCTTCTCGGATGAAGCTCATTTCCACCTATGTGGATTTGTCAATCAACAAAATTGTCGATATTGGGCCGCAGAAAATCCCCAATTGAAACATCAAAGACCTTTGCATTCGCTTAAAGTTACAGTTTGGGCAGACATGTCGGCTCAAGGAATCATCGGACCCCATTTTTTTGAAAATGAGCGAGGCCAGGGAATAACAGTAAATTCTGATCGCTACACAGCAATGTTACGTAAGTTTTTCTTTCCACAACTGCATAATTTTGAAGGCTACAACAGCAAAACTTGGTTTCAACAAGATGGCGCGACATCCCATACTTCCAATGAATCTTTGGCAGTTGTTAATGAAGTTTAATGGGAAACTGATTTCGGGTCGAGGGGACATTTCGTGGCCTCCCCGGAGCCCAGATCTCACGCCACTGGATTTTTTTCTCTGGGGGTACCTCAAGAATCGCGTTTATGCCAATAAACCGACGACGATTGCCCAGCTCAAGGACAACATTCGCGAGGAAATGTCAGCTATCCCACGAGCGATGTGCCAGCGAGTCTTTACAAATTTAAGGAAAAGATTGGAGGAGTGTGTACATCAAGAAGGCAAACATCTGAGCGATGTTATTTTTAAAAAATAAATTTCCCATTTGTTTACTTTACAATAAATATACTTTTTCTTTCCTCAGCTTTGTTGTTTTTTTTTATATATTTTTTTATAATCAGCCCAACTTTATGGCCCACCCGTTATTAAGCATGAATAATAGACATTGGTTTCGTTTTCGTGACTATAAATTATCATATTTAACATTTAGTCGCACTCGCTCTGAGAGATTCAACTTGTTATTCTGTGTTATTGGCAATAAATCATTGTGTACGTGAAAAGTTAAACCTTTAATTGCACCCATCTTTTTATTTTGAAACACGGTTTTGAATACTTCAAGTGAAACAACAAATAAACCTGTGAGATCCGCGCAACAATATTTGTTACCATTTCTCATATGTTAATTTTCGCGAATTTAACACAATTTGTTTCGTTCAGTTAGATGGGATTTTATTAGATTGATAAATGGTTGTGGAGTTCATATATGGCAAAATATGCCCATTGACTTAACGGAACTATATTATTTTTCCATTTTCTTATCTATGTTATTCCACTTTGATATCAGCAGCTAATAATGTTTTTCATTGTTACAATAAATCAAAACATACAGTCAAAAGTTTAAATTCTATGATATCGAAGAATCTCATTAAAGGTTTTTCGAATTTAACAATTTTTGACAATTTTGAGGAACTCCTAGAAAGTATCTGATTTTAAAGAAATTATATTATGACTAACAAAATTAAGATTCTGCCACAAATGTGTCTGAGGAGATTGAAAAACGTAAAGATTGTTTTAGGGAATGAACAAAGTGATTTCGATAGTAAAGAGAGTTCTTAAAAAAAAATAGTGACAACTATCATGTTTTCGAATAACTTTTTATTAATTTTCAATAAAAATATTGGAAACGACATTCTTACAGCTAATTTGATGACTTATTTTATTATAGTAACGAATGAGTTGAATTTTGAATTGAGGTTTTTAAATTGAGGCGATGGATCTGACAGATCTAGCGTGAGTATTTTTAATATATTTAATAAAAAGACTTCGCTTGCTTTCACAAAATTTACATCAAAAATTTTCCACAAAACGTTTGAAAATGGGCTTACACCTATAACTAACAATTGCCAAGTATTTATTATAAATTTGGTGAAACCAAGCCAAATGTTTTTATTAAATATATTGAAAAATGTTTCACCAAGAGATCAGCGAACATTCAATCAAGGTGACCATCCATTTTTATTATTTTTATGGGCTCAACTAACAGAATGTTAACAACATACATTATCTCTCTATTTAAATTTTATTGATTAACGGATAAATTTATTTGTACTCACGATATTTAAGGGCGTATGGAACCTCAAGAAGAGTTCATCTGGGCCATGAGATTGCACAGAGCTACGGAGGACACCAGCGGTGACGACGATTCAACCACAGAATCAGAAGAAGAAGCATTCATTCCGGAGGTCCGGGAGAAATCTTTGTCAGGAAGTTTGCCCGATTATTACTCGGAAAAAATACAGAGACAAGTACAGCTGTTCTCTTCCTTTCTTCCCGACGCTGCTCTTGTGGATTTGAACGATTATAGTGTCAAAGAAATCGAGTGCTGTATGCTTTATGGGCGTATAACTGGTAAATTTGCGCGATAAGTTCATTATAACGTTTGTGCAGTGGATAGAGATCGATTGGTCTATTTTGGCTCGTCTCCATGGCTTTCATTGATTTCGCCATTTTAATAAAACAAAAGGGTTTTACCTTGAAATGTAAAATAACAATCCATGAATGCATTGAAATATTTCATTCTGGTTGTCGCAAAATCAAACGAGAATTTTGAGTACTTATTACCGATGAGAGATAATAAAATGAATTATTTTCAAAGAAATTGAATAGCCTCATGGAATGACATAAATGAACGTAATTTTAGTCCAGTTATTAGATGTACATGATAAATTTTAGTCAATGGTAATTAGTTGGATTCACTCCTTGGTAATAGAGAACGTTACTTCAGGGAACCGTTTCCAAAGATCGTTTTTGTTCTGTGAGGATGAAACCGTTGCTTCAACTGCGCAAACCAGTCTGAATGCGTTTTTCAAAGTAACTATGCTCTATCATCCGTTATCATGTAATAGTCTAAGAACTGAGTGACATTTTTGAGCAGGTACTTGAGGCAGCTTGAGAATTTCTAAAAAACATTCTTTAAGTTAACTCAACTCAATGCCGACGACTGGCTACAAATTTGTGGATATTAGTCAAGACATCACTTCTTGACATTGCAATTTCAAAGAAAAAAAATTCTTGACGCAGTTTCAAATTTTGAACTGAATACATGAAAAACAGGAAACATTCAGAAAATGTTTCGAGGCAAAACCATCTCGGTTGGCCCTCTCAATATTTTCATAAGTCGGCACTTAACCGCTTATTAATATATCTATAATATATACTAGAATACCATTTGGCCTCACATCCTGACTCCATGCCCTCTCAAGATTACCTTGATAGATGAACACATCAACAGACGTATACACAGGTAGCAATCTGACGGTAATATATCGTTTATGAGACGTCTAACTGACCTTGTAGTGACCTGGAAATGTCAAGACGTCATTTGGAACTATTCAAAAGACGTCATTGAATTACGTTGAGGAGACGTCAAGAAGTAGAGAAAAATAAATGACATAATGACGTTTTTCAGAGCCTATATTTTGGGGATTTCATAATTTGAATTAAACAGTTTTCATCATTGAATATTTATTAAAAAAATAATATTTCAAAGATTAGTTCCAAGCAACTGACTTTATTCCTGTTTTCTCAATCGTTCTGGGGCGTCTTTGGGGTAAACGTTGATGGCATTTTCTATATCATGCGCAGTAATTGTTGGTGAAGTCAGATGAATACTATCTGGAATATTACAACATAGTTGAAATAATTTGGTCAAAAATATTTTGATACAGTATTGTCAGCTTGCTACCTGGGTAGGTATATGAGTTAATATTTAGATTTTGGGAATACATTATATAATAATATAATATGAATCCATATAAGTATATAAAATACTTTTTCCTGATTTCAATTCATGTTTGATGTGTTATATTATGTTGTCAATCTTTGTTGATGTATATTCCAGTTTATCACTATCTGTGGAACTGTGGAGTATCGAAATCAGATTATTCAGAAATTCGATACTTTCCAATACTCTAAAATATCTGAATCGCACATCCTTATTGATTACGTTTTCCTTTTAATATAGTAGCACTTTATTCTTGAATTAAATTTTTCCTTCCAAAAATCTCTAATGAATGCTTTACACATGCATTATTTTGAAAATATTCGCTTTGCAAGCATGGATCGCCTCAATGTTCAGAAATAACGGAAATAATTTAAGATACTTCAATTCCTCTCTGGTAAAAATTAAATTCTCATCGGGAGGATACTTAGTTCATAGAAAATCACTGGAAGATTAAAATAAAATGACTGAAAATATTCTTTTATTCGTTCATGAAAAGCTACCTTTAAGTATCGGTTATGTATTGAACCAATCAATTGAGCTCACGTCATACGCAGCACAACATCAGTAGTGTACGTACCATAACTGTAGTTTTGTGGTAAAAAAATAACTCTCAAAAATAAAGGCAACATTAATAATACTGGCTGATAACCAAGACGCATTGGCAGAAACTATATATAACGAAGATTTGAAAGGGTTGCTCCCGTAACGACAATGTGCAAAATGAGAAAATAAGGGGAATTTCCAAGTTGCCTTCAAACCCATAAAATTTCTCAGGTCAGACTGGGCGGGAATGTTATGAGAAAATCAGACGATCACGTAATTGAGAAGTCCTTCTCTATTGCAACAGAAGAACTAAGAAAGGGTTGCCCTTAACGACAAGCTGCAAAATAACAAATGAGGAGTTCCAAAGTGATCCCTCCAGGTCAGACTGATGACTACGTTATGATGAGACCATTGAATATGAAGACCATTACGTAATTAAAAGGTGCTTTTCTCAAAGAAAGAAGGGTAGGAGGAAGGCTCAAACTACTTAAATGATGAGTATCCGAAAGGATATAAAAGCACTGGTACGCCATGTAAAAGACGGTGGAGATGAAAAAGAATAGCGACAAGATAATGTGAGGCAGAAGAAGAAGATAGTGTGGTGAAGACTACTTTCGCTTATCACATCCACGTAACTTGGAGTGAGGTTATGTTTAACTATAGACTAATGTATAATAGTAGAACAAAAGTATTATCGTATAATACAAATTTCAGGGTTGCATCAGCTTATAGAAAAAAATCGCAACGTGAAAGCTGACTTCAAACTCAAACTTACCACGGAGCTCAATGAGTTTTTTGGAGCGATCGTGCAAGAAATACTTTTGAATGGCGGAGACATAGTAAAATTTTCACCATCAACAATTGTTGCAATCTGGAAATGTAACAGATTATCCACCATGACCCAAAACGTGCACATAGCTTTGGACTGCACTTTGGTCGTTCAAAAATCCCTCAGCAAATTTTCACTAGAGGCGGGAGAAAAAGTAACAGGTGAGCTAAATATTTAAAATTCGCAATCATTTACAACAATTCGTTCAATATCTATCTAATCTTCGATATAATATAATAGTTATCATTTTGAATCTCAAGCAATCTGAAATAACTTAAGACTAAGTTTGATTGTTTTACTAATATGAAAATCAAATGTTAGGGTTATATTGATTGAATGAAAATATACCAATTCATCACAATTTTCTCTTGGGAGGATCATACTGATTGCGTACACCATAGTGTAAACGGGTTTCCAACGGTGATAGCGTGGGACTCAGAAAAAGCAATACTCACTAAAACCCTGTCTAAGCTACAGTCCGAATTCTGACATGATGATCTTCAGAAATTCTACAATCATAAAAAAATTATAGATTTCTGATTGTACTGAAAAGAGCTTTCATGGTCAACATACGACGTCGTAGGGCGGAGACTAATAAGGATGCATCTAGTGCCTATTGTTCAAATAAGTTATACAAACTCTCACCGATGAGCACAATAACATTATCAATAGAAAATTGCCTATAGTTTCCCTATGACTGCAAGACTGGATTGCCTCTATAACGGAAACAATTGAAAATTTTAAAAATATAGAGATTATTACTTTTTACTTGAAACTGTTTCATTGGAATGGCATTATTGAGTCTCCTTGTTTGGCCTAGCTACATTCAAATTGAAAACATGTCGTAGCTCATTTCAGTCTTCAGTCCAGACCATGAATTCATGATTCTTTGTTCCTTTTGAATGCTCTTCAGAGTCAAGTAGTTTTCCCACTATTACGAAAATACAATCCGGAAAAAAGCCCATGTAGCATTTGAACACAGCTTGGATTTATATTTTTTTAAGTAGAAGAAACTTACGTTGAAAACCTACACATTTTTCTATATAACATCCGTTTACATATGTTTCAAGGTTATTGCCTATCGTCAGAACGGCGTAGTTCAAGTTAAAGATGAAAGTAAAGTAGAATGAAGAGATATATAAAAAATTAATATATAAAACACGAAACACAGTTTCGTACACATTCTATACCCCCAAAACATATTGGGAAGAGTCAACACAACGTTGCAGACGACAATGAAATACCGTCCGGCTATTGTGAGACTTTTATAGCTTCTGGAAATCCCAGACAATCTTAACGATAAAAGAATTATTCTAAGAATTATATTTAATGCAGGCAAAGTAAAATTAAGTAGAAGAAACTTACGTTGAAAACAATAAAATACAATGAAATACCGGACGGTATTTCATTGTCGTCTGCAACGTTGTGTTGACTCTTCCCAATATGTTTTGGGGGTATAAAACGTGTACGAAACTGTGTTTCGTGTTTCATATATTAAGTTTTTATATATCTCTTCAAGTACTTTCATCTTTAACTTGAACTACGCCGGTCTGACGATAGGCAATAACCTTGAAACATATGTAAACGGCTGTTATATAGAAAAATTTGTAGGTTTTCAACGTAAGTTTCTTCTACTTAATTTTAGTTTGCCTGCATTAAATATAATTCTTAGAATGATTCTTTTATATTTTTTTATTTATTCGCTGCTTTACACACAAAGGGTCATTACCAGATATTAATCTTTCATTACAATATATGTATATTTATAATTTGTGTAACAATTGAATAACTCCAGGAATTTTATTATCAGTGTTATAACCTCATATTTTTTCTAGGTAATGTGTACTTGTGTTTCTTGTGTTGTGGACACTCTACTGGTATGTGTTTTATTGTCAGGCGAGTTCGGCAATTGTTGCATTCCGATGGTTCTTCGTTACTGATGGGGTAGTCGTGGGTTAAACTGGTGTGTCCGGATCGCAATCTATTTAGTTTAATTTGCTCTTTTCTTGCAGGGTATTGGAGAAAGTGTTTTGAAATAAATTGGTTGAATTTCTCTGAGTTGCGTCTTCTGATTTGCCCATTCTTTATTCCACTTGTTCTTTATTTTGGTATTTATCATGGCCATGCAATCGTCTAATAGTATTGTTGCTATTCCTTTGGCAATTCGGGTGGCTCTTCTGGTGGCGATACAGCTTGTTCATTCACTTCGATTTCAACATGTGATAGAGTGTAGAATGAGGTGACTTTGATATATTTGATCTGCATATAATATCTTGTTTTATGTATTGAAAATTGAGAGAATCGTTGCACACGTGATAGGATCAATTGGAAGATATGTTATAGTTGTCAAGTAGATGTTTTAGAGCCTCATTTATAGCACTCAACTCTCCTGTATACAGACTCGTAGGTTTGATGCAAATTTTTTAAATTACTTCGGGGGTAATGTAGGCCAAGCCGACCACTTTTCCATCTTGTTTCAATAAAGCGTCATTATAGATAAAAGTGGATGTTTGATTTTGATTTTTGTATTGAAGAAAATTAGCCTGTATATTGTTTCACCAAATAGTTTGTTTTTCAGTTGAATTCGCCATAACAGCTGGGTCAGTGTACTTCAGTCTTATTGGCGACGATGTTTGTTCAACTTATCTGATGTGCGGGACGATGTATGAAGATGTGCGAAAAGCAAGAAAAGAAATTACAGTGAAAAATATAATTGTTGCACCTAACGCCATACAGTATATTCATTCGTTTGAATACGAAATTGACCAAGTAGAAGGTTACGCATTTTTTCAGGTAAGTTGAGAATTTCCTTCGAATTTCAGAGTTTTTGCATTTTATAGAAACTCAACGGAAATCTGCTGAATTTCCGAAATTGAAATAATTACCTATACAAATACATCGTCAATGTGAACATATGATTTTTCACGGCTATAAATTCTAGTGAAATAATTAGACATTATTTGCATTGTATAGAAAGCTAGAAACACTTGTTGACAGCTGATTTGTTATGAGCATTGAGTTTTTCAATTTGTTGAGTGTTTAGGCTCTTTCTTGAAGTAATTCCACCTCAAAATTATAATGTAACGAAAAACTGTTTTCTAGATTCACACACTTTCATTTAACACTTCTGACGTACGTTTCACCTTATGATGGTTTCTTCGGACTGACAAAATACTTGAATTATATCAGATATGGGTAACTTTTTTGTGGATCCAACTTTAGTGTGCAAATACGTCCACGTTTAAAAGTACTGCATTTTAAAGTTCATAATTTTTAGCGATAGATATCAGACATGAAGTAATATGATGATGTTATTTTCATACAATTTATCAAAATAAAAAAATGAATTTGAAAAAATTGGAAAAAACATTGTAATTATAACAATAATATGATTATAAACATATAAGTTTCATTGCCTGTTATGAGGACAGTTTATTTTGCACTTTGCGGGTTGCGCCTTAGGTATTGCCTTCTCTGGCTGGGCCACTCGAGAGTTGTTGATGGATTGAACTACAAACTACGGAAAGCATACAGGAAACTGTGAATAATGACGTTTCCTGGAATTCATATCTATAAATGATTTCCACTCCTATATCACCAGGAGAGGAAGTAACGATAGATTTTAGTCTTTTAAGCTGCCTAAATCGCGAAATAGTAAAACTATTGGGGCTGGGAAATTTTTAGCAGGCTACTTGTGAGAATTCGGTAATGTGTAACAGTAGAAGAGCACTCGAGCGCAAAATGTGAGATGAACAATTGAACATCTCGCAGATCCCTACCGTACTGCCGTACGAAGAGAAGGAGTAACGAAAGTAGAAATGATGGTTATAAAATCGAGTGGAAGACGCTTAGAACACCTATCTATTATCTATTGTTCAGATAATAAGAAAATTTCTTCTTTTGTACTGTTCTAGGGTTGAAGAAGGTCGAAACGGCCTTATAACCTCCCTCCTTTTGTTTTTAAAATGTGTTTTATTGTAAAAATGCCATAAAAATTAATAAACGAATTACTACTACTTAGAACACCAGTACACTGAAGGTGTTGACTCCAGAGAACTCCTTGGAAACTGTGTGTTGACCATTTTAATCTACCCTTCCTTTCCCAGTTCACTGAAGGTGCTGACTTCAGAGAACTCTTCCCTGGAAACTGGGTGTTGATCAGCTTCCTCTACCCTTCCTTCCCTGTTCTCCTGGAGTTGTTGACTCTAGAGGGCTTTTCTTTGGGGCCCAGTGTCGATCAGTCCTTCTAGTTCTCTCGGAGGTGTCAACTCCGAAGAGCTTCTCCGTGGGCGGAGTGTTGAACGGCTCATTTTCTTCTCCCTCGCCCGTCTTCTGGAGATGTTGACTCCGAAGGGCGTCTCCGTGTGTCGAATATTGATCGGCTCAATTCTTTGTCCCTCGCTCGTCTGTCCGGAGGTGTTGACTTCGAGAGACGTCGTTTTCCTTGCAGGTCGTGGATTGACCACGCAGGCAGTCGACGAAGCTGCGAGGGACGCTATAGGACGATCGAAGGTAAGAGCATATGTGAATCGTACCGTCTAGGCACCGTTGCTGGTTTTCCAGGGAAAACTTCGTTAGTAGAATATATTTTTATTTGAATTATTATTTTGTATATATAATTGAATTGTAAATAATAAAGAATATTCTCATTTTTTATTATCCTTGTGTTTACTGCCTAATCCGAATCGACGAGAAAAGTCCATTACAAATGCCATTGTTACCCTTCAAAAAGATTTTCAGGAAGTTTTCGATTTATAGGGTGATCTATTTTCTAACTGCCTATTTTGAAATTGAACTACTCCTCCTCAATCGATTGTGATATGCGGGCTTCTTTTCTGTTTTTATATTCTTGTCTTTTATTACATTACTCTATTTTATATTCAGTTTGGTCGCGTGTTAAACAACACGTCCTACATTTTATTCTTTATGCGTTAACTTAACCGATTTCTTCATTATGCGCTTGTGGCATCGAAAAATTATCTTAATTACTCACTCACTTAGGTATTTAATAATATTTTTTTTATTCAATAGTGTTGGGGTTCACTTGATGTAAATCTATTATGATTGAATATAAACTAAAATTCAAACACTTGAACTTTCAATTTACACTTTATAGACTATATACTATACTATAGGCATTATAGACAGAACACTCTACTAAGTATTCTGTAAACATCTGAAGACGTCGTTCGTAACGACGAAACGTCATGCTATGCTGTCAATAAAGTGTTAATCGAAAGTTCAAGTGTTTGAATTTTAGTTCATATTCAATCAACATTTTATTGATTTAAAACCGTTATCAAGACAATGTGTATTTTCAGGTGATTGGTTTAACAGCAATGTGGAAACAAGTTCGAAGAGCTGATTACCGTAAGTATTCTTACATCAGACCTGAAGTTCAGCATTCAAAATTCGTCAATTATGCTATTTCAAGGTTAATTTTGACATATTTTGTAGGATTGTAGATTTTGAACTTATGTAGGCCAATCATTTATAGTATTTGTTGGGGTTTGTTAGGATGTACAGTACACCCAAACTCTGTTCAGTATGAACAACTTCATTTAATATAACTATTTACAACTAAATACATTTAAGTGTACTAATAATGTTTGTTGATGACAGTCATGTTGACTGCTTGGCGACTATCGCCGAAGTCGACGAGATCTTGATGTCTTCTCCTGAGGTTGCGCCCCGAGCATGCGCAGTCATCTTTTCTTCTTTTCCCTTGCTGTGACTAGTCTATCGGTTGGTGCATCCAGTGGCAGGATGTGACTAGTCGCCGCATATTTATAAATAATTTCAGAAACATTTATGAATACTGTATGAAGATAAATCCTAGTATTAGTAGTACGAAGTCAAATTCTAATCTCTTATATTTTCAGAGGAAGTAGATCTAGAAGGAAGACTGGGCCAATCTAGCGTGAGTGCTGTATCTTTAACAGGACGTGGAAGTTTTGTTGCAAGAGCCGGAAGTACAAATGAATTTTATTGTAAGTTCAACCCTTTTGGTTCGCTCAAAAAGTCAAAGAGAGGAAATGACGAATCTTCATTCACAATGATGTGAAATCATCAAATCTATTTATTTTCATTCTACAGTATACCAACGAAAGCATACAACTACACTCTATTTATTTCCAAGGTATCACTGAAATAAACAACTCTACCCACTGTTCACGTTATTCGTGAATCATCCAGTGTCGAGCGTCTATATTTTAGGTATTTTTTGAGGTCCTGTAGTAAGAGATATTTAGAACTTGGTGCTAGTGCGTGATCAGAAGCATATTGAGTTTCTTCAGAGAAAGGTTACTAAAATGTCTTACAGTATCAATAGTCCTAACTATGAGCAGCGTTCAATACTCTTCGATCTCATCACCGAAATGAACAGATCGAAGAGAGGAGATACCTGTTATCCTAACCTACCACTTTTATAGACTTCAACTTAGGAATGAAATCATCAAAACTATGGTAAGACAGCCTTTCTTAGCTAACCGAGTTTTTAGTCTGCGGATTTCTGTGGACTATTCGGTTCTTCACTTCGCATCAGTAAACTCTTTCGAAAATGGCATATACATATATATATATATATATATATATATATATATATATATATATATATATATATATATATATATATATATATATATATATATAGTTTTTAACGTTTCGACAAACCAATGTTGCCTTCTTCAGAAAAATTTTTTTTCCTTATAACAGCTCTTCTCTGCACATCATAGTGTTAAATTCTTTTAAAATTACATACAATACGATAATAAATATCACAGTCACAAAATGAACGTTTTAAATCAAACTCAAACTCAGAGTTTGATTGAACGCACTTCTGCTGACTTATAAAACATTCAAGTTGCTCCTTCGAACGAAATATTTTCAGATGCTTTATCAGATGTAATTAATAAAGTAATGCAATTTCATATTTTCCCAGAAGGCTTTTGATAAGATAAATCAATACTACTTATAGTTAAAACTATAAGAGATTGCACGCAAGTTCTCTTAATTTGAACAAATCTACGGTTCATCGCATTATTTCAAAAGGCTTATATTTTCACCCCTAGGACATTGTTATTGTTCAAGTAATAAAGCCTGATGATCCTGATAAAAGAGTCGAATTCTGCAGGACAATAAAAACCCGTTTAACGAGTTTCAATAACATCTGGTTCTTCGATGAATCGAATTTTCACATCAACGGTTACGTGAATGAACAAAACTGCAGATAATGGGCTTCCGAGAATGCGCTAGGATTGCATCTCACGAAAAGTTATTGTTTGGGCTGCCATATCAAGTCAAGGAGTTATCGGTCCTCATTTTTGTGAGGATGACCAAGGTCGAACTCAGACCGTTAATTCTGATCGATATTGCCATATGATCAGGACTTTTTAGATACAGAAATGCGAAACCAGAATGGCTACAACCGCAACACCTTTCTCCAGCAAGATGGAGTCACTTCTCATGTTACAAATGACTCATTCCCTGGATTTCACGATTTATTCCCTGGGAGAGTGATAAGCCTCCGAGGAGACAGCAACTGGTCACCGAGGAGCCCATTGCCATCCAAACTGAATGTTTTGAAGCAAATAGTCACTGAAGAAATCAACTCTATTCCAAGAGCGATGCACCATCGAGTGATTGAAAATTTTAGCTCCAGGTTAAATGAGTGTGAAGAACCGAATGATGCGCATTTGCAACGGTTGCTTTTCATAAATAAACTTCAAGAAATGCTCTTTAATTTAACAACGAATAAAACGAGTTTTAATTGATATTGTTGTTTTTTATTCAACATCTAAAAACAAAAAACATTCTGAGACACCCTTTATAAGTCTGAATCTAGAAAACATCGTTTTCTTTTACATTTTGTTAAGGAATAATTTTGTATTCTAGTGAGACCGGTGCTGATGGATGTAGTGGACAATCCTGAAACTTTTCTGGAGAACATTTCCAAGTTCTGCCAGACAGGAATTAGGGCCGGAATATTGGAAGATCAGCCTGTTGAGAACTTCGTAGAACTTCGAGACGTTTCAATTATTTCCATAAAGATTGAAACGTCAATTTCAAAAACTTACTTCATGTTAGACCTTACTGACCAAATATTCAAGATAGTTTCTAGGTAAGCGGATTTATATGGAAACAAAAGAAATGATCAAAATTTTTCCGGCATTTTATTGAATGTAATTTGTGTAGAAATAATTTGTGAGAGACCGAGACTAAATTATTGATTTCTGGCTTCATACTTATTCCTTTTCATTTGCAATATAATTTTTTCACAATGTTTTGCAGATTGCGTAGGACCATACTAAAGTTTAAATTGAAGTCCAATTTTATTTCATTAGCCAATGTTTATAGATAATGTTGAAATCGACGAAATATTATTTCTCACAAAAACTCCCATCAATTTGAAATTAAAGTGCAATTGCTTTTCTTTAGCCAATTTGTGTTTATAGAAAAAGTTCTATACATATGTGAAATCGACGAAATAATCTTTTTCACATAAATTCCCATCAATTTGAAATTAAAGTCCAATTTTATTTCATTAGCCAATTTTAGTTTATAAAAAATGTTCTATACATATGTGAAATCGACGCAATATTATTTCTCACGAAAAATCCCATCAATTTGAAATTAAAGTCCAATTTTATTTCATCAGCCAATTGTTTATAAAAAATTTTTGATACATATGTGAAATCGACGAAATATTATGTCTCACATAAATTCCCATCAATTTGAAATTGAAGTCCAATTTTATTTCATTAGCCAATTTGAGTTTATAAAAAATGTTCTATACATATGTGAAATCGACGCAATATTATTTCTCACGAAAAACCCCATCAATTTGAAATTAAAGTATAATTTTATTTCATTAGCCAATGTTTATAAAAAATGTTTGATACATATGTGAAATCGACGAAATATTATTTCTCACAAAAATTGCCATCAATTTGAAATTGAAGTCCAATTTTATTTCATTAGCCAATTTGAGTTTATAAAAAATGTTCTATACATATGTGAAATCGACGCAATATTATTTCTCACGAAAAATCCCATCAATTTGAAATTAAAGTATAATTTTATTTCATTAGCCAATGTTTATAGAAAATGTTTGATACATATGTGAAATCGACGAAATATTATTTCTCACAAAAATTGCCATCAATTTGAAATTGAAGTCCAATTTTATTTCATTAGCCAATTTGAGTTTATAAAAAATGTTCTATACATATGTGAAATCGACGAAATATTATTTCTCACGAAAAATCCCATCAATTTGAAATTAAAGTCAAATTTTATTTCATTAGCCAATGTTTATAAAAAATTTTTGATACATATGTGAAATCGACGCAATATTATTTCCCACAAAAAATCCCATCCATTTGAAATTAAAGTCCAATTTCATTTCATTAGCCAATATTCATAAAAAATTTTTGATACATATGTGAAATCGACGCAATATTATTTCTCACAAAAAATCCCATCCATTTGAAATTGAAGTCCAATTTTATTTCATTAGCTAATTTGAGTTTATAAAAAATGTTCTATACATATGTGAAATCGACGAAATACTCTTTTCCACATAAATTCCCATCAATTTGAAATTAAAGTCAAATTTTATTTCATTAGCCAATGTTTATAAAAAATTTTTGATACATATGTGAAATCTACGCAATATTATTTCCCACAAAAAATCCCATCCATTTGAAATTATCCAATTTCATTTCATTAGCCAATATTCATAAAAAATTTTTGATACATATGTGAAATCGACGCAATATTATTTCTCACAAAAAATCCCATCCATTTGAAATTGAAGTCCAATTTTATTTCATTAGCTAATTTGAGTTTATAAAAAATGTTCTATACATATGTGAAATCGACGAAATACTCTTTTCCACATAAATTCCCATCAATTTGAAATTAAAGTCAAATTTTATTTCATTAGCCAATGTTTATAAAAAATTTTTGATACATATGTGAAATCTACGCAATATTATTTCCCACAAAAAATCCCATCCATTTGAAATTAAAGTCCAATTTCATTTCATTAGCCAATATTCATAAAAAATTTTTGATACATATGTGAAATCGACGCAATATTATTTCTCACAAAAAATCCCATCCATTTGAAATTGAAGTCCAATTTTATTTCATTAGCTAATTTGAGTTTATAAAAAATGTTCTATACATATGTGAAATCGACGCAATATTATTTCTCACGAAAAATCCCATCAATTTGAAATTAAAGTATAATTTTATTTCATTAGCCAATGTTTATAAAAAATGTTTGATACATATGTGAAATCGACGAAATATTATTTCTCACAAAAATTGCCATCAATTTGAAATTGAAGTCCAATTTTATTGCATTAGCCAATGTTTATAGAAAATGTTCTATTACGTGAAATCGACGAAATATTAGTTCTTACATAAATTTACATTAATTTGAAATTAAAGTCCAATTGTATTTCATTAGCTAATTTGATTTTATGAAAAATGTTCTATACATATGTGAAATCAATGGAATATTATTCCTTACAAAAATTCCCATCAATTAGTGCAATTTTATTTCACTCGCTAATTAATGTTTATAGAAAATGTTCGATACTTATGTGAAATCGACGAAATTTCTTACATTAATGTCCATCATTTATTTTGAACATTGTATTTTATTTCTTAATTACATTTCAGGTTTGCTCTTCAATATTTGGGTCATCCTGATTTTGTTAGAACTCACGATAACAAAGCTTTTATGTCCGTTACCTTTGGATTGAGGCACTGTTCACATGTGATGCAACAGAGATCTGCCTTAAAGTGCGCACACAAGATCATGGGCAGTATTAGAACTAAAGACAAGATAAACACAGTTTCAATCGGTGTTAGCACAGGTATTTATTCATTTCACTCCTGATATTTATTTAACACATATACATACACTTGTAAAAAGTAAAACTTGGTAATATTGAAACAACTTTTCAAAAACGCCGGTATAAGTCACAAAACCTTGGAGATATTGATTATTGTTCTAGTACATACTTGAGCTCACCATTTTGACAGAAAGTACTATTTGATTTTATCCCCTACTTCACGGAAATTATGAAATTCGTAGTGTACTTTCCAATCTGAAATATTTGTTTTTATGTGCCTAAAAAAGCTATTGAGAAGATAACATACATTTGGAATAGTTCTATCGAGAACATTGAATAATGTACGTAAATAATAGAGAATATATTATAGTGAGCAATAACTTTTATGACACTAAATATCTTGAACAAATATATTGAAGAAATTGGATACATATTCGAAAAATATATTTGGAATCGAATATTTCCAAATTTTACTTCCTATTTTTGTTTTTTTTAAACTACTATATATATATATATATATATATATATATATATATATATATATATATATATATATATATATATATATTAATATAGAATGTGTTGGTAAGCCTATTAACGCCTAGGCCAATTTTGCCAATTCTTTTTTTAAAATGTTCGTTGAGGTCCAAGAATGGTCGGAAAATTCTAAAAATAGCTCATTTTTTTCCCCATACAAACGTTTTCTAACTGAAATGTAGAGTCAACGGCTAGACCGATTTCACTATTGTTTTCTGGTGATTGTTATTATATCACCAAACATCACATCTCAAAACTCATTTTTTCCAGTTCTACCTTCAGTTTCACACACATAAACCCACAATATACATATTCTGGATGAGTATAAAAAACTATATGTAATTATATATATGTAAATATAAATCACACTTATTAGAATCACCTGGCTTACCATGAGTTTTTCAGAGGTTTCCTCATGGTGAAGAAGACTAAAACTTCCGAAGCGAATGCTAAGCCAGAAATATTCCTCTTATAATGAAAATCAATGAGTGAAGATACAAAAAAATTAATTTGATTTTTCTAAAAAATAAGTTTGATATTTGATATCTATAGTAACTCATAAATTCAATTATTCATTAGTTTTGACAAAGTTGTAATATAACAACGAAACGTTAACAAAAATAAACTTTTTCATATCAAAAAAAGCCTGTTATTGCTAAAAACTTTCAAAATAAAATATCTTAAACAGGCAATAAATCAATTACAATATATATATATATATATATATATATATATATATATATATATATATATATATATATATATATATATATATATATATATATAGATATATATATATATATTTGTATATATATATATATATATATATATGTATATATGTATTTTATATACAGTTTTTTTGACAAAGTTGTAATATAACAACGAAACGTCAACAAAAATAAAGTTTTTCATATCAAAACACATCCTGTTATTGCTAAAAACTTTCGAAATAAAATATCTTAAACAGGCAATAAATCAATTTCAAGAAATATATATATATATATATATATATATATATATATATATATATATATATATATATATATACTGTGCAGATATAATCAATGAAACCAAAATTAATATGAAGAATTCTATTGGCTTATCGATACACTTATCAGCTTAGCTTAAAAATTTTTTTTTATATCAGCCGCATGAGCCGTATGTTGTCCTTGAACTTGGTGGTTCGATGGAGGAGCCCAATGTTCTTTGCAGTTGTAGTATATACTCTTTAACTAATTAAGAGGAGTTTAAATCAAATTGCACTGAGAAGGTAGCGAAAAACAGGTATCACGTGAATGGTACCAAAATCCAGGTAGTTCGTAGTGGGGACCTAGAAAACATGCCTCTCTTTTAAATAATTATATCTCAAATCTGTCCCAACGCTTCTTCCTAGAATTCAGAAGTTTTTTCTCAAACTCGTGATGTGTGAAGATAAAACACGTGCTCATATACTCTAGTCTACTTAGAATAATTGAACGTAGTAAACAAATATAAAAATTCATAAATACGAGGTCCATATGTTCACTAGGCATACAATTCTCACATTCGCAAAACAGTAGTTGCAGTTATGATCAGTTCAATGCTGTCAAGAGCCAAGCTATAAATATCTGTATTGAAGTATCATTTGAAGAGATTCGTAATAGGTAGAACTATTTGACCATACGATTATTCCTTCACTCAAAAACAATATTAGGGAGCAATTTGTTGCAGGCAAAGTTTATTACACTATGATTGGTCATCCCTTACGCCAGGAGCTCACCATGTTTGGTAAGACCGTTGCAACAGCCATAAATTTGGCTACTGCGTTCAATGGCAGGATCGTTTGTGACCAAGACACCTTTTTACATAGCAAGATGGACGCCGACTGCTTCGGTTCTATCAGCAAAGATCAGATGCACGTGGTGGGAGAGATTCACTCGGCCTCTTTTTACGAACTGATGTCTGATGAAATGTGAGAGAAACATTTATTTTTCTGAATAATTTTTTAATGAAAAAATCGCCTTTAGTAGCATGACGTTAAATGCCAAGAAATTCGCGTTCGTGACCATCTTTTCTTGATATTTATGACATTTTATTACGATGTCATTTATACAAAATAAACATATATAAATTCTAAACGAATGCACCAAATTGAATAATTTTTCTCTTTTTGTGTTTGTTATTGTCATCACAATAACAGTTTGTTATTGTCAGTGGAAAGAAATTTCAAAAATTGAACAGAAAATATCTGAAAATTTGTAAACAATGAAATGTCAATGTCAATTAGATTGAAATCAGTGATTCAGCAAGGAGATAAAAAATTCGAAAAATTGATATCATTTCATATTCTAATACCATTTCAAGCACCGGCAGAATTGTATTTCCTCTGTTTTGATGTGGATTTGAAAATTCATTGTTACGGCGTTTAGGATTTCTCATATAATTATTGGGAAGATATATAAAAAAGTAGGTGCTTTCAAAGATGAAACACATAAATATAGAACACGCCTTTCAGGATTTTCAGGAAAATCCTGAAAATTCACAAAACAATAAATGAGCGTACAAAGTTCGCCGGATCAACTAGTACTCATACAGATAAGATATCACACGAAAAAGAATAGATTTTTCTCGTTAATGAAGAAATTATTCCACCATAACTTGAAACCAATTCTCTATTATCGATCCATATTTGTCACAAACAGAAGTTATAAACAGGGAATACAAAAAATATTTTTTTCTATGTTCTAGGCCACAGTCCGATAAGATACCGATATACGATCAGCCCACCATAGGACGAGATAAAGAAATAAGTACCTTCACCACAATGCTGGACAATTTCGCCAAAAATTCCCATAGCAGCAGAAAAGACTCCAATGTGCCCTCTACTTTATATATAAGGGCATATCCTAAGGAGGGAAAAACTAGACTGCTGCATGAATTTGTGCGATTGACTCCTCGAGATATTCCTGCCCATTATATTCCTCTCAGACATGGGAACGAAGACGTACGATGTATTTTATGAGAATTTGAGTTCAAGAGACATTTATTTACATTAGCATACTGAGCAATAAACACATGGCTTAGTTTCTCAAAACTATATTGTTTTTTGACAGTCGTTGTTGGGATATTACCCCATTCGAAAGTTGAATTATTGAGAATTTTTTTCAAAAGTGGAACTTTGGGTTCAACTGTTGAAAATGTGGTATTACCTAGGAACAATTGTCACAAAACCATACGATTTTGTGAAATGAGCAAAGTATGTTTGATTCAATATATTTAACGATATATCACGAAAAGATTACCGAATATTCAATCAACTTTATTCAGATATTCTTTTCTACCTGCATTTTCACTCTTTCTTAAATTTCAACCAACTCATAAAAATTAACTTATTTTTATTGGATTTAGTACTCCATTAGTTTTTCTTGGTGTATCTTACCTTCAAAAACTGGCACACCAGTGGCACCTGGTGTGCCACTGTTTTCTTTTGTTTTAATTTCCTTTTTGTTTTTGTTTTAATTTCCTTTGTTCACATAACTCCTAATAATAACTTCTATGGAGTCAAAGGGAATGTCATAATTATTGTCAACACTACTGAATGCGGTAGTTCTGTCTGTAAAGCTGTCTTTTCTTTTTCACAAAATTCTTTCATTTCTGAAAGACATTCGAAAGAATTCAGACATACTAATGATAAGGCAGGAAAGTAAGTATTTGATAGTGTTGGCGTTTACTTGATGTAAATCCAATATAATTGCGTAAACGCGTCATGCATGCTATGTAGTCAATAAAGTGTAAATCATAAGTTCAAGTGTTTGAATTTAAGTTTATATTCAAGGAAAGTAAGTTTTACACTTGAGAACAAGGTTGTCTAGTTTTCTATGAATTCTTCATATTGCCATACCTGGTCGTATATAGGACTTACAAATCTCAGAATTCCTTCTTGAGTCGCAAGATGCTTGCCTGATTCTTTCTGACCCTTCTCGTTTTCCCACAGAAAGTTGAAGAGGTCTCGTTGAGTACGTTGAAACATTATTTTCCACGAGTCTTTCACTGAAAATGTCCAACGAAGATTTGAACCAAACACAGAAAGAGGAAATTATCTAATTTATTATCACCTAGTTGTCTGGAAACGGTTTGACGCCTTGAGCTTCATATGCAGGTCATGATGGCCAACTTCATTTCACATTGTATACATATCTAATAGAATGATATGTGTGTTTCTGACGTGAAAATTTTTGTAATGAAGTGCATCATTTCTTGTTTAAATAAATATTGAAAATCATTCGAGTATCGACATTTGTAGTGAACACATGTGTATCACATTAAGTTGATCATTGATAAATTTCTGTGCAAGAAATAATCACTTAAGTGAAGTGTAAAGAGATAAATTGGCTCAGATGAGAAGATGAGGAGAAGGGTCCCCTGGGGTGCAAATATCAAATAAATCATCCACATATTCTTCTATTGTCAGTCGAATAAATTGTCCTTCGAAAAATCAAGCAATTACCCTATCAACCGGTGACGAACTGAAAACTCAAGATTTTATCAGATATGCTGTAGGATCCTTAGTTCCACCCAAAAATATTTCCCAAGCATCTCGAATAGCCAATAATAGAATATGTATATATCTATCTAGTTCCGAACAGGTAGACAAGCTCATCAATTGTAGAAAAACATAATTTAGATTTAATGCATAGATCCACAATAAATGAGGGAATAAGAATGTCTAATAACTTACCTGGAGGAGTTTTAGAAGATCTTTGAAATTATTCATATTTCGAAATATTGTACTGTAATATAAGTGGATAAATATTAATATTGAATTTTTTTGTAATAGCTTTATGCTAAATAAACTCATTATTATAAATAGAGTAATACTATCAGATTTTTAAGTGAGCTGAATTTGCTGAAATTTATTTGGGATTTTTAATTTTGTCAGATTAGTTGTTTATGTATATCAATTGTAGTTTAGTTAAATCAATTCTGTTATTCTATTTTATCACCTCAAATAACCTCGGAAGTTGATGCAAGCAATTTTCTAATGAAAAAAATATTATTTTATTTGATTTTTT
Source organism: Henosepilachna vigintioctopunctata (assembly GCA_030704895.1). Classification (NCBI taxonomy): domain Eukaryota; kingdom Metazoa; phylum Arthropoda; class Insecta; order Coleoptera; family Coccinellidae; genus Henosepilachna; species Henosepilachna vigintioctopunctata. Next base: position 7,943,795 of record JARQZJ010000033.1, on the reverse strand, counting down.
ATTTTTTTACATACAAGGGCTCATTAAGGGGACAGTTTAAAACTGTCCTATAGTAGAGGAGCACATATTACAAATGTTAATTACCTATAAACTTAAGTTTCTATGAAATATATATCTAATACGTATATCTTATTACTAGACATTTTTCATACATCTCATCGAAATGAAGTTTCCGATGCATTGAGTTGAATCTAATCATTTACAAAGAAAATACCTAATTCTACTAAAAAAGATTAAATAAATACATCATGAAGAGTAAATGTAAAAACTGATAATTATTCTCTTATCGACCCTTAAATAATCTCTTTTTCAAATGTCTCACAAAAGTATATTGAACATATATTCAAATTAACAACATACTACATAATTTTTTTTCAATCAATTTAAGTGGACACTACATGAAATATTCGAGAAATTTGACGGATGACATTTTACTATACAGACGCCATTTTCGAATCCTCATTCTGACGACATGTTCAACTGTTTCAGATGCCGTTCTTCTTCATTCAAAAGTTTTTTACCCTGCAGTTTGGCAACGATTTAGCCTCTTTGAGACCAAAAGAACGAGAAAAGCGACTGATGGAAAGCCTGACTACCTTACCTAATTATGATCATATATGGGCTTTGAATCCCGTATTCAATGTCAACTTTCGATTACCAGAAAATGCTTCAAAGTACAGCAGTGATGAAAAGCTTGAAATTATATCAAAAATACTAACGTTTATATGTCGTAGGGTGAGAATCTTACACTTTTCATATTTTCTTAAATTTTTTTGTACCAAATCATAAAATTGGACATTGCAAGCCTCCTATTCAACTTTCAACTGTATGAAAAACAAATTACAGTTCATCGGAAAATAGTGAGCTTTAGTGCGGTCAAAACAGACATTTGAAATACGAGAAATTCCTGGAAAGCCAAATATTGATGGAGAGCTGAGGTTTACCTTTACAAATAATGTTTTGAAAACCTCTATCGATGCTATGTGTGCTACAAAAGTTATTCGTGGTCAAAGGTCGAAATTTGGTTTTTCTTGGATTTTTCTCCAAAACAGTAATTTTTCTCAAAACAAAACTTCCAACCAAAGTTGTAGATCTTCAAATTCTCTACAAAACTGGTCCTTATGATTTTTTCCCTATGAGTTACCATTCGTGAGATGATATGCACACATTTCCACGCCACCTGCGAGGAAGCGTACTCGGCGAGTTTTTTTTAACGTGGTTTCCCCTGTAGAAAATTACCCGTCAAGTTCTAGATGTTACGTTGTTATTGATATTGCTATTGATAATTGGTTTAACTATTGTTTGGATTTTTTTAGATATTTAAATCATATTCATACTCTTGATGGTCTACTTCAACCGTCATGTCTTCTTCGATTTCTTCTTCTTCCTTTTCCTCTTGCTGGATGACTTCATATTGTTTAAATGTGGCTGTGTCATTCATTGGTCTCTTCATTAAAATCACAGGAACCTTTTTCTATTGAACTCAACTGAACATTTGAGCAAGACAGATCTTGGCAATTGGTACACGCTGAAGAACACAGCAACCCGACTTTTTACAGCATATTTGCTCGACAACCCTTTTTACAATTGCAAAAAATAGTGTTGAGGAGTTTTTCTGGAGCAGCTGGAAGTAAAGTTTTAATCAGTTTCAAGTGATTTCCAACCGCAATCTTCTAGGTTTAGTTGATTGCCTAGCCTTGTTTGAACTTGATAGTATACTCGATACAAGTGTTGAATAGCAGATGCCGATGTTGGAGGAAAACATGATAGTTGTACTTGTTTCGCATATTTTTTGCAAAAGTGAAGTATCGGTATTTATCATTGCATGTAATTTTTGTTGGAGCTCCATAAACCGCAGGAAGAAAGCTAATTCCTACGGTAATTATTGCTTGAGCTCTGGAATTAATTTCTGTATATCTTTCAGCGCAGTCAGTCAAATTTTTTTTTTTCAAATAATTTCAATACTGACGTTCTGTGCCTTCTATACATTGCTGACGAAGTGTCGCAATCGGTTATTGCAGGTAAAAATAAAATATAGTTTTGGCATATATAGTTTTCAAGGTCATGGGGATAGAGGGGATTCAGTTAGGGACTGACTCTCTTTTGAATAAATATTTTTAGAATAGTATAATATATATAAAAGAGACTCAAATTGGTATTTATTTGAGTATCTTAAGTACCTGAAATGTATGTATATAGATGGCATATATGTGCATATATATATAATATATATATATATATATATATATATATATATATATATATATATATATATATATATATATATATATATATATATATATATGTGTGTGTGTGTGCAGTTCATGTATAATGTGACTTTTAGAATCGTGATATCTTACAGATGGTAACTCTCAAAAAATCATAGAGGCCATTTTTGTAAAGAATTTTAAGATCTACAACTTTGGTTCGGAGTTTCTTCTTGATAACACTTACCGTTTTCGAAAAATATCCAAAAAACCCAAAATTTGGACCTTTGGTCCCGAATTACTTTTGTAGCACACATAGGATCGATGGGGATTCTTGAAAAGTTATTTGTAATGGTAAACCTCAGTTCTCCACCAATATTTGGCTTTATGGGGATTTTTGTTTTTTGACCACTATTTCTATGTCTAAATTCACCGGTCTAAATACGTTAATAACGAAAAATACGTGAAGTTTAATTGTTTAACGAAAATACTCGACTTTATTCATTTGACGTAAAATTTGAGTCAATTGTTAAACCAAGATTTACACATATATTAAAAAGAATACTGCATGACGTAGGTTTCGATGAGATTCACCTTTTTCAAATGCTACGTGCAGACTGACGACATTTCTCGAATACATACAAAAGGTAAACTTAAGTTATAAATACAGAGAAAACAGGTAGATAACAGGTAGAAGGGATCAATTCATACTGAAATACTATATAGGAAACTGAGTAATTTTGAAAAGATTGAGAAGGGGGCTTGAGGTATGATCGATTTGGCTGCTCAAAAGGTTGCCAAAATATTTGTATTCATTAATTTGAACTGATTCTAACAAATTAAGCTTCATTCCCTTGTTTGCGGCATTCAAAATTTCAAAATCAGAATTGGATATATGATTTTCATTAATCAAATGATTTGCATAATGTGAATCTGTCTCCTGATTATCAAAGCTACTTTTTTGTTCAGAAATTCTTATTTGAAAACTTCTGAACGTTCTACCTATATAAAACTTATCATAACTACCACAGTTAATTTTATATACTCCTGTTTTTTTATTTTTGTTGACCTTAGATTTGTTATTTTTGATATGTTTTCCTAAGTTATTTCCAGTACGGTAAGCAATGTTGTTGTTATACTTAAAAAGAAGAGATTTGAGTTTTTCACTGGACTTACAGATAGATGTATGTAAGACTGTTATAGTTGATATTGTTTTTGACTAGGGGATAAACCAAATCAATCGCCTTTTTGAAGTTTTTCTTTAATATCATATTATCTTTTATTTCAGGATTACAATTATTATTCATGGCTATTTGCTTAATTAAATTTTTCTCGGTGTTGAAATTGGTTCTAGAAAGAGGAATATTTACTAATCGATGTATCAAAGTATTGAAAGCTGACATTTTGTGTTGAAATGCGTGGAAGTATTATGTATAATACTATCTGTAAGTGATGGTTTATGGAAAATTGAAAAACTATATTTGTTATCCAGTTTCAGTGTTTTAAGATCTAAAAAGTTAATAGAGTTTTCTTTCTCAAGTTCCAAAGTGATTGTAATTTTAGGGTGTAACGAATTAATGAATGTCTGAAAAGTGTCGAGTTACCGAAGAGTACCAGTGAATCAACAGATAATATCATCTACATATCTATACCAATAAATAAATTGACTACTATTGGGGTGACAGTTTTACCACCAATTGTTTTATTATGTTTATCGATTTACATCAAGTATCGGCCTCATGAATTATTAATTTAAAATTTGAGTGTTTAATCTGAGAATTTCATTACTTTTTCGAAACATAAAAAAATCTAGTAGCCTGCTTTATTTGAACAAAAAAAAGGATCAATGTGAAATGACTTGCAGGTCGTAAACTTTCAAGAATTTATACCTGTCGATCAGCAGTAGAACAATTGTGAGATTTAGTAGCGTTCTACCCAACTTTATAACAATAAGATAATATACAGTCTGCATAATGAGTGTTTACTGTATTTTTCGAACCTTGTTTCGTTTTATTTCGAATGAACCAACTGATAATTTCCCTATCATATTTTCCTTTAGATGTTCAATAGTATATGGGTAGTAGCTGTAGACGACGTTGAATACCTGGACGAACAATCTTGGAAAATACTGGAAGATATGCACAAATTCGACTTGTTCTTCCTAGTCATGACCAGCAATAGAGACCTTTCCCTCCGTTTGTCCGGTCGACCTATCTTCGCTGGAAATTCTAAAGTGACGAGGATCAAAATCGACGCGCTTAGTCCGAATTACTTCGGTGCTATAGCTTGTCAACATTTCAATGTATTCATTTGCTCAAGTGATTTGGAATAGTGAGTAGAAGATCAGAAACTATTTATAATTGTATAGTCAACGACATTTTACATGTAGCAATCTTCACGTGACCTCCGTGGCTTAGTCGGGAGAACACCGTACACGGTGCGGTACGATTCGGGTTCTATACCCGGTAAAGGCATGGGTGTATGTGTTTGTCTATGATTTCATTACCTTAATGATGTTGATTTTTGGGTAATGTACATTGATTTCAAGTCCATTGGCCGTTCGGAACAGGCGTTAAACTGTAGGTCCACTTGATTAAAAATAATCTTCACGTGAATTATAGTCTAAGAACTAGCAACGTTTTTGAGAGAGAATTTAAGGTAGGCCAGTTTTTGAATATGTTATCTCCCTCACTCTCCCGGACGTCAAAAGGGTGGTCTGGTTGGCGGCAGTGGTTGCGTTCATCAGTGCGTATCCTACCTGTACAGGTGAAATATCGATTTTTCAACTCATTTTGAGAAGTTTTGTTTTTTTTTATTATTTTCATTGAACTATTCGCAACATGCATCTATAAACCGTGCCAGGTGCTAATTTGATTTGAAAATTTTTTTTCGAAATATTTAAGTATGGCTGAAACTTTTATATGTTTTTCAAGTTATCTAAAAGCTAAAATGAATTTTCCAAACAATAATTCCATTAATAAACCTTCAGCCACACTGATTTAAAAACGAAAAGTGATTGGCATGTTGGAAGAATACAATCACAAATTCTTTTATAGATAACAACTTATTACAAGACGATTACAATCCATAAGACGTCGATGATGATGAAAATTGTAGCAGTGATGATGATGAAGATAATAATTATCATTATGTCTCGTTTTTTGTGATACAATTATGAATTGAAAAGTATAATTTTTGTTTATTTTCATAATTTATTTCTTAATTTTGTACGACAATAAATAATTATTTTGATACTATGTTAATCCACACATTATTTCAATAGATTTTCTTCCTCTGTAATTCATTCGATAACCCTTCCTAGACCAAGCATAATGATCCCACACCACTTTTCACTTTTAAATCTGAAGGTTTAACAATCGAATTATTATTTGGCAAATTAATCTTAGGTTTTTATATACTTAAATAACTTCATATGAAAATTTCAGTAATTATAAGGTAATTTGAAAATTTTTTTTTCAATTCAATTCACGCCATGGTCTGGCATGAATCAACTAACAATAAAAATATCTGGCAATATTAGATTCACGTTGCAAAAAGTTCAATAAAAATTATAAAAGAAAAACAAAAGCTTTCAAAATGATTTGAAAAATCAATATTTCACCTGTACAGGTAGGATGCGCGCTGATGAACGCAACCACTATCGTTAGTCTTTTACCGGTTGTCTTTTTAGGTTTAACTTTTTTGAGAGCCACCAAAATTTCATTTTCATTGAATTCGGATATATTTAATAACTGAGCCGATGTGTTGTTTGTTCTTTCTCTATCGAACTGAGATGATGTTATGTACGATTTACTGAAGTAATCTGCGAACCCATTGAATATTTCCGGAATATTTAGTAATTTATCATTGTAACTCATTACATTTGAAACCGTTGTACCATATTTCACGTTATTGAAAAATGCCCAGAACTTATTTGGATTCTGATTTATATTTGATTCAAGAGATTTGAAGTAATCACTGTGCAAACGAGAAATATCAGTTTTTATTTTGGCTCTTAATCTGGAGAATTAAATATACGCTTCATGGTTGCCTGTTTTTCCAAACAGAATATGACATTTCGCTTTGCAACGAATATCTCTAATAACCGAGGAATTAAACTGTGGAGGATATCGAATTTTGTGTTTCTGACTAATCATCGGCACACATTTATCAAATATACTGTATAACTTTCAATATAAACTGATGAGCAAAAGTTTTGCGTTGTGGCTGCAAAATATAATAAATCTATTTGTTTCAGCGTGTTACAGAAAAAGAGTAATGGAAATATTGGTTATATAAAAAATTTATTGACTAACCTTTATCATCGAGGATTCATATACGTCAGGGAATTGAATATTAATGAAATAAGTGAAGAAAATCTGATACCCCAATCATTGATACTGCTTATTCCGTAAGTGAGAGCTGAGTTGTATAAGGTGCATAGTTGTATAAGTGAATTAATTGTAAAAGTACCATTGAATTTTGAGCGTTCATATTCATGCAGTTTACTTTTAGCCATCAACATAGATAAAACGAAATACATTCCTTTTGCTGTAGTTTTAGCAGCGCTTACTTCCACCCAGTGAACCGTTCTTTCCACATACGAATGTAAATACTTAGGAATGATGCTGGATTCTCACCTTAAATGGGACTCCCACGTCAGAAGCTTAATTTTTAAGCTTAGAGGATTAATATCCAAATTTAAAGAATTCGCATTTATCTTCGCTAGAATAAGCTCTAGCGAAGTATATGATACGATATGGTATTGTTGCGTGGGGTGGTGCCTATAATACACTCATAAAAAAGCTCGGGATTCAACAAAAATTGCTACTGATAATCCTTCATAAAAAAGATATCAGATATCCTACTAACTTGCTGTATAAGAAGTCTGACATACTGGCAAGCTGTTTGTTCAAATGCTGCTAAACTTCACAAAAAAAAGATAGACAGTTGTTAGTTTATTGAACATAGCGTGAATACCTGATAGCAGGAACTCTTTATCAATTCCGCAATATAGTAAATCCATTTGTCCAAAAATTCAAATCTGCCTTAAAGAACTGCCATGAAAACAGAGGACAGATATATCATCTACTGGTGAAGATTCAAAAGCTTAAATAGATGTAAAACAAAATATGATAGTTTTACACATTTTTACAATATTTTTGTTCGCTTCTCCACAATATTGTAATCAAATTTTTATATTGATAGGTTTTTTTCTATAGTTGATGAAATAGATACCTTGATATATGTAAATATTGAAATATTGCAGAATATAAATAGACATTTTCCGTACTCACCAAAGGCTACGGTCTTTGTGAAAGAATGTATTGTGTTTGTTTATGCAACAAAATTGACAAGATATATTTTGAAATTATAATACTTGTTTTCACCTAATGAATTGTTTCTCCTATAAAATTGTATAACGAGAATCTTATTTAAGAATATTATTTTTATTATTATTATTGAAGTAGGGTAACGGAAATGATTTCTACTCCAGCAAAGATGGAAAAAATTATATAATTAATGAAACAGCGGGATATTTCAGGCGATATTCATCTCATCATAACCCTGATGAACTGACCTAGTTGATATGGTCCAGAAAATCGACATTAATTGCGAAATTGGGAAAAAAAATAGTGGCGGTTGCAAAAAAAAGTTGTATCCCTTGCATATAGTCATTAACTTCCAAAGTGGAAATTACAAGATATATTGACAAAAATATCTCGACAGAACTTAGAAACACTAAAGCAAGTTCACAAACTGAACTACAAGCACCAGGGGAAACATTGATGGAGAGAGCGGAAAGACTTCGAAAATGATTCAAAGTCACTAGCGTCTGAATAACTCAGAAGAAATGTCTTGCCCATTGGCGAATTTTTATGATCTTCTGTTAACTTGTCAAGAACTATCAACCTTATAGTAACAACGAAAATTGTTCGAGTGTAAAATAGTATCAAAAGATATACAAAGCAGTGCATCCTTATAGAAGAAACGATGAACAATGAATGATGATCAATGATGAACATCAGAAACCGTTGCAGTAGATATATCTAGAACGCGGTATTTAGATTTTTTTATCTAGAAGTGCTTATTTCAATGAGTGCTTATTGAGCAGAAAATCCAACAAATGTTTCGTTTGTTAAAGCATAAAAATGGTCGATTCTCCCCAGTATCATTAATGAAAGGAAACGAATTTTTTATGGTAGAGAGTTTTATTCAACTCATTCGACGAGGAGAATAACATTTTGCGACCTTCACTCACTGCTAATCTTCATAGTCCGCACAACTCCACGACTACTAAAAATATTGAATGTATCAATATTTTCAGCAGTTGTAGTAGTATTTAAAAATATTGAACGTATCAATATCTCATAGTATTCCTATTTTCGAACTTGTTTGTGAATAACAGAAGCGCCTATGAAAAATGACAAAGCAGTTTGACGTCAGAAAATAATATGTGCAGTAAAACATCCTGTTGAGTACCAGTGTTGCAAAACGAGAAATAGAAGCCTAGCAAGGTTGCATTTTACAAATTTTCCTCTTTCTTCGAAGACTAGAGAAGACTTGTTTTCATACTGACATGTGTTTATCATTAAAAACCCTACTAAATGAGTGGAAATATAAGCCATTGAAGAAAGAGAGAAGGAAAATCCGTGTTGAAAGGTTGAATACCATTGTCTGCAGGAAATGTGTTCAACGCAGTATTTTATACTGGATAGTATGCCTTGCGGCATCGGATAATCTTCTTCTTGGAGTGCCTATCCTCTGTGGATGTTGGCTATCACATTGGTCCAAATAACCTTATTCACTGCTGCTCTGAATAGGGCTGTCGATGTCATTCCAGTCCATGTTCTTAAGTTTCGCAGCCAGGATATTCGTCTTCGTCCTGCTGACCTTCGGCCCTCTATTTTTCCCTGCAAGATGAGTTGAAGAAGGTGGTATTTTTCATTTCGCATGATATGTCCGAAGTATTCCAGTTTTCTGCATTTGACACATTGTAAGTGTTCCAATTGTCCATCAATGCGTTGCAATACCGTATCGTTTGACACGTGGTGTATCCATGGGATTCTGAGCATGCGGCGATAACGCCACATCTCAAATGCATCTATGCGCTTACATGAGGCATCAGTAAGGGTCCACACTTCTGCTCCGTACAGGAGGGTTGAGAGCACATAGCATTTTAGAATTCTTATTCTAGTATGAATGTTGAGGGCTAGGTTGCATAGTACTTTACGCATCTTGTTAAATGTACCTCTTGCTTTTTCGATTCGGAATTTTATTTCTCGAGAATGATCCCAGTCCTTATTCAAGGTGCAGCCCAGATATGTAACTGTTTTGGCCATGGTGACGACTATATTGTCAGCGGTAAACTGTATGTTGTCTATAGCATTTTTATTGATAATTAATGTATGTGTCTTCTTACAGTTTATCTTCATACCATATTTAATGCATGCAGTCCCTATACGGTCTATAAGTCTCTGAAGTCCTTCAGCAGTATCTGCTATAAGGACGGTGTCATCAGCATATCTGAGGTTATTTATTATTTCACCGTTTATTACAACTCCATCTTCTATGCTGTCCAATGCTTCCTTGAACAGATGTTCTGAGTAGACGTTAAATAGAAGGGGTGACAATATACAACCTTGGCGTACTCCTCTCCTCATGCTAAACTCCTCTGATGTTTCGTTTCCGACTCGAACAATGGCTTTTTGTTGTAAATATAGCTTCGATATTATGTTTGCGTCTTTGTCATTGATTCCGGATTCACGTAGGATTGAGATGAGTTTATATCATGTTGGACTTTATCAGAGGGCTTTTCAAAGTCTATGAAGCACATGAAGACGTCTGTGTTGACGTCCCGTGCTCGTTGAATCAGGACCTGTATTGAAAATAATGCCTCTCGGGTGCCCAGTCCCTTTCTGAAGCCAAACTGTGTGTTACTTATTCTCTAATCGAGTCTTCTATATACGCGTGCCTGTATGATATTGAGGAAAGCTTTTAGGATGTGACTCATCAAGATATATCATCACTCATCGGATGATAAACCAGGTCTATTAATGGAGCCGTATTTTAATATCATTTGCGCTCATCTCATTGGCTATAACAACGTTTGGCTGGTGAACTTTCTGAACACCCCAGAAATAAGAGAAGATGTACGGAGAACCACCTAGTCATCTTCCACATAGCACATTTTTATGGAAATATTTAATGGCAAGCACTTCAAGACCTCTGACTGAGTAGAAATATTCGTGAACAAGTAGTTATATAACTGTTCAATTCACGACATCAAATAATTACCAGAAACTTCGACATGAAAGGAGGTTGTAAGTAGAAGAGACAATTAGTTTCAAAACTATCGTTTGAATTCTATTTTTTAAATTAGTTAACATTTGGAAAACTATAAAGGAGCAGAAGTTTTGCATGGTATAGGGAGATGAATTCCACATAAATAATTGAATCTTCAGTTATAATTCTCAACTCGCAGATGTGTAAAGAGTTATAATTCTTTTCAAAGTCATGGCAAATGTTCATATACTTGAATATTTCGTGATTTTCCATTTCTTCGATAACAAAATTATATTCGAGAAAGATCACGAAATACCTGTTTTTATATAAATCAATTTTTTGTATTGAAAAATGTCAGCACAATAATTTTGTTCCATTTTCTAGAATGCCAGAATCACGGAAGAAACGTATAATGAATTTCATTGCTAAGAAAGGAAAATACGATACAAATGAATTCAAAAGAATTCTTTGGTATCTTTTTGTAGAAAGCATGCAGGTGAGTATAGAAAGGTTTACTTTTTCACGTTAGAGTAGACGAACAGTATACTAGGGGTTTGTTCTGAGCTTCTTCTTGGGCCGTTCGGAATGGGCGTTGAACTCTAGGTCCAAATAATCGAGCTATATAAATCTCTGATCTCTACTCCTTGAACAATGATAATTTTATTAGGTAGATATATATATATATATATATATATATATATATATATATATATATATATATATATATATATATATATATATATATATAAATAAATAAGCAGTTCTTGGAAGAAAAAAGAAGAAATCGTAAATGAACAAGTAGATTTTCAATTATCCACCCTACTCACATCCATTGTATAGATATAAATTTGTTGTATGTTCCTTATAGTAGTTTAGTCTTGAAAATGAGCTAACGCTCGAAACATGTTGACCATTCATAGAGTTAAATAAATCGTGAAACATTAAGCCAAGAGTTTAATTTATTTTAATATATATATATATATATATATATATATATATATATATATATATATATATAATAAATTAAATTTTTTATATATATATATATATATATATTTTCTTGAAATCGATTTATTGCCTTTTAAGAAATTTTGAAAGTTTTTAGCAATAACAGGCTTTTTTTGATATGAAAAAGTTTATTTTTTTCAACATTTCGTTGTTATATTACAACTTTGTTAAAACATTAAAACATTAAACATTCCGAGTACTTTTTATATATATATATATATATATATATATATATATATATATATATATATATATATATATATATATATATATATATATATATATATATATATATATATATATATATATAAGTAGTAAATACTGAGACTCTCAATTAAAATATCGAACTATTTCAAATTAAACTCTTAGACAGCTGTCCACACAAATGTTGTCAACGAGAACGAACCTATCACTTTCGAGAGTGAATATTGAGTGCACTTCGAAAAAAATCATGGATCTCGTTGAATGATAATAGGATACAATTGTTTCATCATTATTATGAGTCATCAATCTGTATTTAATCAATATATCAAGAATCGATGACTGTCGAAACGACGACAGGTCCTAAGTCCGAATAAGGGTAACAACACTTTGTGAAAATTCACGTGAGATCCCTCTATCGAAGAAAAGACAAATAGACTCTCCCTAGCGTTCTAGATTCCTACTCATGAAAACATTAGTGCGAGTACGTGAGGCTTCGTGGACATTTCATTGAACACCACAAAAATCTGTCTGCAATGTGTAAGAAACGTCCCATTTCTAATTGCCCCAGATCACGCCCCGGCGGGAAAAAGGGATAGCTAGTTTCAAGATTCAGGAATAACTCGAACTAGTAATTACTTGAGTCTCTCGATCGAAATAACGAAATATTTCAAATGAAACTCTCAGGGAGCTGTCTACACAAATGTTGTCAACGAGAACGAACTTATAACTTTTAAGAATGAATATTAAGTGCGCTTCGAAAAAATCATCGATCTTGTTGAATGATAACAGGATACCATTGTTTCATCATTACTTTGAATCATCAGTCCGTATTTAGTCAATCGATCAAGAATCAATGACTTTCCACATGGCTCCTAGATCCGAATGAGGGGAACAACAATTGTAAAAATTCACGTGAGCTCCCTCTATTGTTAAATGGAGTTATTATTGTTAAATGATAAAACACTATTTTTTTAATTACTAGTATTATTATATTAGATTATATTATTCTACTACTATTAGTAGTAGATTCACTAGTATGTATGAAACTAGCTATCCTTTTGCTGCCGTGGCGTGATCTGGAGAGTCTAGGCATGGGACCATTCTCACACATTGCAGACAAATTTCTGTGATATTCGAATGAAATGTCCACGAAGCCTCACGTACTCGTACTAATGTTGTCATGAGTAGGAATCTAGAACTCTAGGGAGAGTTTATTCGTCTTCTCTTCGATAGAGGGAACTCACGTGAATTTTCACAGAATGTTGTTCCCCTCATTCTTATCTAGGACCTGTGGGCGTTTTGAAAGTCATCCATTTTCCATTGATTGATTAGATTCGGATTGATGATTCATAATAATGATGAAACAATTGTATCTTATGTATCCTATAATATAATTCAATATAATATAACAATACTAGTAAATAAAGAAAATCGTCTATTATCATTCAATAAGATTGACGATTTTGTCGAAGCGCACTTAATATTCATTCTTGAAAGTGACAGGTTCGTTCTCGTTGACAACATTTGTGTGGACAGATCCCTGATAGTTTTATTTGAAATATTAATAATATATTATAATATATTATTTATATATATATATATATATATATATATATATATATATATATATATATATATATATATATATATATATATATATATATATATATATATATATATATATATATATATATATATATATATATATATATATATATATATATCCAAAAATTCTTATTACTGGCATTTGGCCAGACAAGCTTCACAAAAAATTCATTGAGTTATTGCTTCAGAGTGTTACCCCAATTCCACAAGGTAGACAGTATATGTGTCTGGCTTTTGAAATTTTGGTAACGTCCCAAAACAGTTTTCAAGCAATAATTCAATGAAATTTGTGGGAAACCAAGCCAAGCGTTATTTATTGAATATATTGAATAAAGTTTCACCAAGAGATCAACGTTATTTTGCCACCAAATGTAATTTAATTCGAATTATCAATACATAATCAATTAAATAATGTGAATTCAATCAAAAGTTGTGATAATTGATAGATTCCTTTAAAACAATTCCTAATTTTCAAGTTTACACCAAATTTTCTAAAGTAATTATATATATATTGTCAACAGGTAGACTTAAAATACAGTGTTATACCTTTTTCGCTTTCCGATGAATGTGTAACCATTACTTTATTGTCACCTAGTAAAATAATTGGAACGGAATGTGTTTGCAAAAATTGAAAATTTTTTGTCTTGAATTCGGAGACCCAGCTTATCAATTAATAAGCTTCAAAATTGCAAGTTCTCAAATAATTCATCTCATTCTCAACCAATGAATTGACTTGCAATAACTTGCATATTGTATTTTTGTAGGGGAGCTCATTTTATGATTTAAGGGCCAAACTCTACAAAGTAATTCTCAAAACCGATAAAATAAGGGTGTGCTTTTTGAAGAAATCACTCGCGATGAGCACTATGCCTGAGGACTTGACGATAAGTATACGGATAACCCAAATTTTCGAAATGCTTACGTATCCTGAGCAGATGATCCTGAAGTGTTGTTCTGTTCTTGGTGATAGCTTCTCCCGCATGGTTCTGGAACACGTCCTCACCATAGATTATTACGCTCTTCTTGCTCCTGGTACGTCTTGTTATACTTAACACGTAGATCCACAACTAGTAAAAAACTTTAAGACGTCAAAAATGCTCGTAGGACTCGAAACTAAAGTCGAAGACTAATCATGCGGAGGTTTTGACGTCTAAACTCTTAGCATTTGTACATTTTTCTTCAGCTCTGTTTTCATAAACGTGTTGAGATTTATTCATTTTGCAGTAATTGAAAATTGAATCACATTATAATGATGCATGGTTGCCTTGAGAGGAAGTACTTCACAGGTTAATAAATTTAGACTACAAAGGCAGACCATTAGAACAATGATTGAAATGGGTTATCATGACTGTTGTAGTAAAATTTTCGAACGTTTGGGCATATTCACCTTTCCTTCATTACTCATTCTAAAAAGTTCGTCACATATCCTCAAAAATCGTCATACATATGAATCAAATTCTGATTACCATACTTATGACACCAGAAACAGTTGTTATATTCGTAAACCTCCAGTTATCTGAAGTAGAGAGGTCCTACACAGAGAGGTCCTACATATTATGCAATCAATTTATATTTAACAACTTGCCACGCATAAAAAAACTGGAAAGCAATGATTTTAAATTGAAAATTAGAAAGATTTCAAATGATAACGTTGTTCCTTCGTTTGATGATTATCTCTCATGAGGTAGCAGTATGTCCAATTTTCGTTCTTCTTTTACATATTCTTCAATTTATTCTTTTATCTTTTTAAGTACTAAATTTATATAAGGTATGCATTTACTTATTTATGACGTATCTGAATGAATGTAATATCACCAATTATATATGTCTATGTCATCTTCTGAAATATAAGCATATACGGAAAATTTATATATTAATTCATATATTATTATCAGTCTATTGCTGATAGGCGAATCAAAAATAGGAATTGAAAAACTTCACCTGTTGGTTCTTCAATGAACACATCCTAAAATTGCTTCAGAATGTTTAGGACATTCTGGAACATACATTTGTAAGCTCTAGAACTCCAGACTATGCTTGTATTTATATGTCACATACATTTTTTGCCATATTTTGTCACATACAATCTGACAGATGCTGAGGGTCAAAAGGAGTTTCACAACACTGTCATTGTTCGAGAACCCGCTATTCGAATTTACTCCAAAAATGACAAGGTCCAAATTATGCTTGACTGTGCAACATATACATATTCATATACCGCTAATATAACTCCTTCATTCATATATATCTTCAGTATAACTTACTGAAGCACTCTATAGCAATTTTACTATTGTGTGGCGTGATTTAGTCGTGAAATTTCAATTGAACGGCAAAATTCAAGCAGTTATAACTTATTTTCTATATAATTTTCAAAAAGACTATTATAATTAGTTGATTCTTGTGTTTGCGGACATTTTTCTTGGAGTTTTGCAATATGTTACATGTCTTTTGTTTCATGAATAATTTGTTAATCCAAAAATATTTAATGCCAAAAATATACCCTGTTGCCAAACCACAATTGAACCTCAAGTAACAACAGAATTTGTAGGTTCTAATGTGATAAAAATATTATTTTCAATATTTTAATTTCAGCTGTTCAGTCCTTTTTTGAAATGAGCATACTTTGTTGCGGACGTGGTGACTTCACAGAAGGCGCCCAGTTCACTGTGATTCGAGAAAAATGTGTAGATCCTCAGTTTGACGAAGACTTATCGTGTAAATGCAGAGCAATTTTTCAAGGTAGGTAACACATGCTCTATCACCATTTATATCTATTCTACATTTATGATCTAAATTTCACTCAGACCTCTTCATGTGAATCGAATATCGCTCACATGGAACTTCATTGTTTTTCCAGACAATATTCCAAATATCAGTCAATTATTTGTCAATATTTGGAAAATATCACAGGATGTAGGTCAACACAGAATGTGTTGACCTATATCCTGTGTTGATCTTGAACATTGATCAAAATATTCTGAGTAAAAAAGGACAAAAAATGCTTCACGTAGAGTTTCATAACTTTCTTAAAAGATTCCTCTACGATTTTTTTTCATTTTTGCTCAGCTTCTTAGATCAATTCAGTTTCCACCTGAGTATTCCTTTACATGAGTTAAATTCAAGGTTATTGTGCTTTTTGTGTTTTTCTACACTGAGTCTTTCATTATTCGTTCTTGGTCATTGAATCGTTAGCTGTTTTGTATAGTTCTTGCTTCCTTTGATCTCCTATTTCGATATAAATCGGATATAAATTTCGATATAAATTCTCCTATTTCGATATAAATTCGTACTGTGTCTGACTTTGTTTTGTGAAACCTACAAAGAGAGTGATTATGCGAACTTTTCTCAGATTATGTCAACTTCTCCTAATATATGGTGATATTGTAATCTCACTATGTTAATAATGAGGTTTTTTTTATTGTACGTGATCTTTGCATTCTGATCTGAGCAACTATCCCATAGTTGCTTTCTGTTTAATATTGGTTATGAAGTACTTCTATACGTCATTAAATATCTACTAATTTTCTTCAGATAAACCTTTTTGATATTCAATTTTTTCAATTGATATTGGAATGAAATCCTATAAAGCTATTCTACAGGATTTCATCACTCATACTTCTGAATACTGCATTATCAAGCAAGTACTGATAATACTTAATGATAATGATGCCCATACGGAGCCATATTCCGCTTCCGGATCTTCGACGAAAAGCGGCTCTTCTCCGGGAGTATAAACTCATCCAAGATAACACTCAACTCTCCATCCATCAGGACGCAGCTATACTGAAGATAAATAGGTTACGATTTAGAAAACCATCCATGAAAAGTGCCGTAGAACTATCTCATTTCAACCTGACAAACTTATGGGAACTAAACTGGATCCAGAACTGCCCACCACACTGTCGAAACCTGCCCTACATAAGAAATGAACCCCCCGCCTTCGACCAACCTAGCAGAGTATGGACGACACTGAATAGAATACGCACCAACCATGACAGATGCGCAGACTCGCTACTTATGTGAGGCAAGGCTCTGTCCCCAAACTGCGACTGTGGAATAGTCAAACAGACCGTTCGTCACATCGTTGGAGATTGTCCCAACAGAGCATATGGCGGACCTTTTGATGATTTCCTAAACTCAACGAATGCTGCTATTTATTATGCCAAAAACCTTGATATTTGTTTGTGAAATTCATTTATCATTACCATACGATAAATGAATAAATAAATATCAAGCAAGTATATACAAAAATTTCAAAGTGCTGGCACCTGATTGCTTGAGAAGAGTGGAAAAATAAGCGTTGAGAGTTAAGCATATTCTCAATGATGATGGTTAGGAAATGACCAAACATTACTAAACCCATAAGAGAAATAATTACACGAAAACTATAAAGATACCATCTTCAGCTACATTAGGAGGCTTAATGATGACGGGTGGCTCATTATATTACATAATTAATGTTTCACAAACACAAGGATAAAAGAAAGACGATGTTGAACAATCAATGTGCAAATTCTTCTTTTTCGTGTATCTTATCCGATTGTTGCCTTGCATTTTTCAAACTGAAAAGAAGATGACCACCAATATGCTTCACAAAATACTCCATTGAGGCAGTTGAAGAAAGAGAAAAGTGGAAAGCTATGTGGAAGATCTATGTCCAGCAATAGGTGACCAGGACTAAATTTTCATTTTCTTTGTATTGAGTTGTTAACTGAGTGACTTCAGATTTCAGTTAAAACTGTATCCAACTGAAAATTTTATTGAAACTGTAAATTTTTCGATCATCTTCTCATTTATGTTAGATGTCATCCTTACCTGTCGTACGAAAGAATGTGCTGTATTCCGTCAAAAATCTGATTTGTATCATACCTGATTTGTATGGAAATGAAGCCCTTAAAGGAAGTCAATGCTGGAATTGGTTCGAAAAATCTGTTGTTGAAATTTTAAAATTTTCGACATTAAAAGAAGATTTTGCTTTCAATATTTCGAACGTTCACTGCAACTCGACAAACTAAATGAACGTTTCAAAGAAAATCGTCTAAAATTGGTAAATCGTAAGTGTCATTGTTCACCAGGACAGTGCTAGACCAAACACTTTATTGTCAACTCGGCAGAAATGTAAAGCTATTGCTTGAGAATTTCATTTCGATTCTTGGAGAACTTGCTTCAAGTCAAAAAATTTCAGTGATGATGGCGCTGTACAATCGCACTTAACTCAGTTAATGGCTGTAAAGAAACAGACTTTCTACGAGATTGTGATATTTGATTTGTCAGAGAAATGGAACAGAATTCGAGATTCATCATCGAATGAAGGAAAATACATTATAGCTCAAACATTATCCCAAGTAGAATAAAATGTATTTCATTGAAAAATTCGGTAATTGGATATGTCAATCCATTATTCATTCGAAATATCCATATTTTCCTCTTCTAGATCTTCCATGGCATTTGCATTTTCGAACAATTCATCTAAACCCGCATATTTCTTACAGAACGTTTTCGAAATATACCCGATTATGCATACTGCGGTTTTCTTCGTTTCAAAAACCCTCGGTTCAGGGAGATTATTTACGAGCAACTGCGACAATCTCAAAAAGTTGATTGTCACGGCAAAGTCATAATTTTTCTTCACGAAGAGACGAAGAGATGTAGATCGTGCGGTAGAGATGCTTTCAATTGGGATACCAAGAAACGGTTGGACGATGTAAGTACTTTTTATTTGAAGAAAACTCGTATGATTTTTAACAGCAAGTCTCGAAATGAACAATTTCTTCGGTGAACCACTTATTTTAGTCCCTGTGACTGCAGATGACTCTCAGTCAACTTAACTTTGAAAAAAAAACGAAATAGAACTCCAGTTTTGAATTTCTGATTTTGAACGCCATTTCTTTAACTATCTTCCCAAAATTCCTCAGTAATACTAATTCTGCGTTGTATCGATTGAAGAGAACGACGGGCTCCCAACTTCAATGAGATCGATTGAAACACGGTGGCTCCAATCTCATTCGTTTTCGACCAAAAGCCCCCAATATGAGAAAACATTTATAAGATGCCGACCACTAAGTTTGTATATCTCAACTCTCTGGTCCAGATTTTCTCCTAAATATTTTTGATTGAAATTTTCCAGAAATATTAAGCGTCTGAACTGGGAATGAAATCTTTAGATCATTCGATTTTGATGTTCATTTCAGTATAATGAAGACCTGAAGAAGGAATGGTTGGGCAAAAAAAAGGCCAGAAGAGCGGAACGTGAATTCGATTCCCTACGAACTCCGATGCATGACCTTTTTTATGAGGACAAAATACCCACCGGTTCGATGCATAAATACTCTTCTATCAAAACCTCCAGCTTTTTGAGCTTAGATCTGTCGATAAAAACAGAAATGGATCCAACAGCAGTTGACAGTAATTATATATTCTTTAATACATATATTATATTTATAATCGAATACAGTAATACCCCGGACTTACGCGATTGGTGGGTCCGAGCGATTGCCGTAAGTCGAATTCGCATAAGTCGGGGTTCAACTTTGCATATAAATACATATAAAGTAGGTATGTTTAATCGGGACCAGAGGTTAAAGAAAAACAATCAATGTTTTACATTTTTTTTTAAAGAAATATGTGTTCACAATAGCCAGTCTAATATTATATATGCTATAAATACGAATTATATTTCTTATTCGTTCGCAATATACAAAAAGAGTTGAAATAACTCTTGAATCTGTGGGAACAACCACTAACTCAATTTTGGCAACACCGCCGGACTACGCTCTTCATGGCCTGATTAAAGTCGGCCGTGGCCGAGGATAGATCGTTCCAAAGAACTTTGAGCAACTTCGAGTTTCGAAAGGTAATTTCTTTAGGTGTAGTTGCATTCTGGACTTGAAGATGACAGAATTACTTCCGATTGTTTGCCAAGAGCCATTTTTGGCCTTCTGGTAGTTTCTGACAGTAGTAGTCCAGTTATTGTATTATTTGGCCTAGGTGTTCATCTACAAATTCTATGGTGGTGTTTTAAAATGTTATGGCTTTCTACTAGTTCATTGAACATGACTTCAGTTTATTTGAATTCATATTGAGGCCTAATTCATTGCTTGAGTGAATGACTGTATTCATTTGCTCTTGCAATTCTTTGGGGCTATTAGCGATCAGGACAATATCATCAGCAAATCTTAGATGGTTGAGATGTTCTACATCTATATTCAGATCTTCCAGGCTTCGGTCTAGGTTTTGGAAGACGTTTTCCAATGTTAATTTGAGGAGTTTCGGAGATATTTCATCTCTCTGTCATACTGTTCTCCGAGTTGGGATTTCTGAAGTTTCTTTCAAAGGTTTTTACAGTCACACTGGCTTCTTTATAGATACTCGCCAGATATTATTTAGGTATATTGTTTCTCGATACCTTGATTGATTGAGGGCTCCAATTATTGCTATTGTGTGAATCAAATCGAATGCCTTCTAGAAGTCTTTGAAGGCTAACTTTAGGGGTGATTTGTATTCATTTCTTCAACCCTCAGAGTGTGAATATGATCCATTGAGCTGAAGCCATTTTTGGACAACTCCATTGTTCTCGAAGTTCGAACAGTTCTGAAATTTAATTAAAATATTTGAGAATAAAGTTGCTGAGGATTTGACGTCTTAGTGTTTAAATAAGATTTCGTTATATAACTGTTATCATATGGAGTAGATAATTTATTGTATGTACAATTTAATCAGGCAGTTTTTATGTTGATGATTGATGAGGCCGATACTTGGAAAAAATTAATATCCATAATGAAACAATATTTAGAATTTTCTAATAATTTTGATACAACTACGCATGACGACGTTTCGAAGTACTACTTCTTCATCAAAAAGTTTGACTTTTTCTTCTTTATCTACTTCATCTACTTTATCTGCTTTATCTACTTTATCTACTAGAAAACTACTTCCTTATGAAAAGTTTGATAAAAAAGTAGTACTTCGAAACGTCGTCATGCGTATTTGTATTAAAATTATGAGAAAATTCTCTAAATATTGTTTCATTATAGTTTTTATGTTATGTCCTCAGGCTTCGTCTTACGTGGCAATGAAAATAATATGGTTTCGTTAAAGAAAACGCAATCTGTATATGACAATCGTCTTTCGGCTTTAAGAGAATACCTAATTTCACGTATTTTTTTATCATAGTGGATGTTTATTCGGTCAAGAAAGTATTTGGACCGATGCATATTATGAAAGCTAGCACGAATGTTTCAATGGTACGTACGTTTTCCACAATCGACTTTACTTTTTGCGAATGCCTGCAGATTTTGAGTGCTTACTTCAGAGACATGATAATTCACTGCAGAGGAGCAGGTAAGATTGAAAATCTATGCTGAAATTTTGTCCCACTTTGCAGTATATTTTGGAAGTAAAATTTCTTTAGGTGCGATTCAGGGGTAACCAAATGATTTAGACAACTATGCAACGGTAAGGCGTTACGAAAAAGACTTATATGGTTTGGAAATTAACAATTTGCGGTGTTGCTGTGTATCATTCATGCACATATACACCTCATAATATAACTGCTATGCGAAAGATTGTGCTCACTATAGCAATAAAAATATTCGATACAATTCAACAAATAGTTGATCGTCCTATTGTTCGGTGTTTCAACATCCGCCATTGATTTTTGATTATTATTGTTCTTCACATTTCTGCAAACAAACTGTATCTGATATCGTAAAATTCATTCATCAATTATTCTGATGAAAAATTCTTACTGATGATTTCAAAGTAAATTTTCGTTCAGTAGAATTTTCAGCATTGATTGGTTGTTTTTTTTATAAATTGTTTTCCGTTAAGTTGACGATAAACAATTCCGCAATTCGATATACAAGAAAATAGGACAATTTATTTGATTTTCCAAGAGAATTTAGGAAAACCACGAATTAGAGTTTATGTTTCTCATATCAATTTTCACAAATCTATCTTTTTATATTCAAAGTATAATGACTCATCCATTTTAAACTAAGTTATCTTATGTCACAATGCCGAAGAAATTAAAATTCAACGGCAGGTTAGAGTTGAACGCACTCATTTTTTGTATTTATAATTTATTTTCTAAATGAAAAAGTCATGAAAGGTGTTCAATAATTTGTACGAAAACTACAAGTGAACCGGAATTTAAATAATTTTTAATTTAAGTAAATAAATATATATGAATTCCGTTGTTACTGCGTTATAATCTGTTGACATATGTGAGTTTATCATCACAATTTATGAAAATATCTTAACTGCGATTGGAATTTCGATGTCATGTTTATCCGAACAACCATGCTTTAGCAACTTCAGATAGGAAACTGAACTAAAAAGATTTTGTTTCATTCTTATTTTCACATACATACATACAAAGGCTCACTATAATGATGATAATAATAATAACTGATATTGAATTCTCGCTTAACCCTTGGTGAAACATAATTGAATATTAAAATTAAATAATAAATTTAATTTTATTATTACCTCTCATTTAAAATAAATTGAACTGTCGGCTTAATGTTGCAAGATTTATTTAACAATATGAATAGTCAACATGTTTCGAGCGTTGAGTCTTGAAAATGAGCTAACGCTCGAAACATGTTGACTATTCATATTGTTAAATGAATCGTGAAACATTAAGCCAAGAGTTTAATTTATTTTAATATAATGTTAATAATAATAATAATAAGTTCTTTATTCTCGACAGGTATAACACCCAATTACAGAAAATAAAAACAATGTTGAACACATAACTAAATAATTAGAAAAAAGACTCAACTGAATAATTGAAAAAAAGATTTAGCAAAGAGCTCTATCTAATCTGAAAAAAAATAGTAACTTATAACTACATTATAGCATTCAATGAAATATTACAAATAACTCGATATGAATCAATTCATTTTAGTCAATGTTCGTTGTTCACATAACTCCTGATAATAAATTCTATGGAGTCAAAGTGAATGTCACAATTATTGGCAACTCTATTGAATGTAGACTCCATAAACCAAATGGGGGATTGTATTAGGGAGTTGGTCCTCGGAGTCTCTAGGTGGAATAATTCTGTATTACGAGAATTTTGTCTAGGAACACGAAATTTCAAAGCGGACAAGAGAGGAGGACAATCAATACTACTGTGCAGTAATAGTAATTTGTACAAAAATTTGAGTGATAAAGTTTCTCTCCTGCTCTGCAATGAGATAAAACTAAATCGACTCAATAATTCGTTATGATTGACTCCTCTCTGTGGATAAACTTCATCCTCCCTCCAAACTCCCTCCCTCCCGCCTGGGCGTGATCTGGAGCGATTAGGCATGGGATTATTCGTACACATTGCGGACAATTTTCTGTAGTGTTCGAATGAAATATCTACAAAGCCTTGCACTCGCGCTACTGTTGTCATGAGTAGGAATCTTGAACGCTAGGGCGAGTTTATACGTCTTTTCTCCGATAGAGGAAGCCTACGTGAATATTTCACAAGGTAAAATTCCCCTTTATTTGGTCTAGGACCAATGTTCGTTTTAAAAGTCATCGGTTCTTGATTGATAGGTTAAATATGGACTGATGATTCATAATAATGATGAAACAATTGTATCCTATTATCATTCAACAAGATCGATGAATTCGCTCTTGTATATTAGATATATTATCTACCTTCAGTTTCACACACATAAACCAACAATATACATATTCTGGATAAGTATAAAAAACTATATGTAATTATATATATATATATATATATATATATATATATATATATAAATCACACTTATTAGAATCACCTGGCTTACCATGAGTTTTTCAGAGGTTTTTTCATGGTGAAGAAGACTAAAACTTCCGAAGCGAATGCTAAGCCAAAAATATTCCTCTGATAATGAAAATCAATGATTGAAGATACAAAAAAACTAATTTGATTTTTCTGAAAAATAAGTTTGACATTTTGATATCTATAGTAACTCATAAATTCAATTATTCATTAGTTTTGACAAAGTTGTAATATAACAACGAAACGTTAACAAAAATAAACATTTTCATATCAAAAGAAGCCTGTTATTGCTAAAAATATTCAAAATAATATATATATATATATATATATATATATATATATATATATATATATATATATATATATATATATATATATATATATATATATATATATATATATATATATATATATATATATATATATATATATATATATATATTCAAATCGAATTTTTCGGGAATGCGGTCCAGTTAATAATGAAACTCTTTATTTTATATTCTCAATATTTCGTCATATTTTATGACTTCTTCAGGAGAACTCTATGAGAAGCATAACAAAATTGATTACAAGCATTAGTTTTAGAAAAGTACTTACAAAAACATGAGTTCGTAAAATAAAATAATTAACAGATATAAGACACGTCAACTAATTCCAGTGATAACGACAAAACAGGACTGGCGCTATTTGAGAGATTGAAAAACAGTACTTTTCTGTTCATGAAACTAATGCTTGTAGTTAATTTTGTTATGTTATTTATACAGTTCTCCTGGAGAAGTCATGAAATATGACGAAATATCGAGAATATAAAATAAAGAGGTTTTTTATTAACTGGACCGCAATCCCGAAAAATTCGATTTGAGTATTCATCTCACACGGTCCATAAAAACATCAAAACGAATATATATATATATATATATATATATATATATATATATATATATATATATATATATATATATATATATATATATATATATATATATATATATATATATATATATATATATATATATATATATATATATATATATATATATATATATATATATATATATATATATATATATATATATATATATATATATATATATATATATATTCAAAAAAAAAAAAAATTCAAAAATTCAAAAATATACAAAAGTTAATCAAATTACATAAGAAAAGCCAATACAGAACACTCCTGTCACAAGTAACAAGAGTATGTAATCAAAATTTATATCTTAACCTAGCCTAGATCTGGGAATATGATTTTCTTAAAATTTTTACAACCATTTACTTTTACATTGTTTGTCACCTAAACTAGAAGTTTGTGTGTGAACAAACATCCCAGATTCAAGAAACTTATGTAATAAGGTGTCAGCGTCAACCAAAGACCAAAAATAACATTAAACAAAATACCCAATCCGGGTCTACACAACAATCATCAGCATTGAGCTGAAGCAAAACTCCGAAGCAGAAGGGAAAAGGGAAAAGAGACCAGGGGACCGCACAAACAAACACGAATGCTCAGCAATACACCAGTCCGCTAAAAAAATTTCAAAAACTCGTCACATGTGCTGATGTATTTTTTCACTCTAATTTTGAACTGTTTTTGAGATGTAGACTGAATGAATTCCTTAGGTAACAAATTATACAGTTTTGGAGCATAGTAAAATATACTTTTTTGTGTAAAATTCTTCGTGTATGAAGGGATTTCGAAGTAGTCCGCTTGCCTAGTCTCATAGCCAGAGCATCTGCTGTTGTATCGTTTCCTTATCCATAGTATAGATTGATATATGTACAATTTCCTGACAGCTAAAACATTTGCCTCTTCGTATAAATCACGCGTAGGGTCCAGACGGTTTTTTTTCAGAGCAACCCTAAGAATACTATTTTGTGCCTTTACTAGAGGATCTAAAGCGTTTTTATAGCATCCACCCCAGACAATAATACAATATCTCAAAGTAGACTCGACAAGAGCGTTGTAAACCCTGAGCAAATATTTCTTAGTCAAAATGTCCCTCAATCTATAAAATTTGCAAACTATTACTCTGAGTCGCTTTGCAAGACTGTTTACATGCTTATCCCACTTCAAGTGTTGATCCAGTTCCACTCCCAGATATCGTACAACACTACTTTTTTGGATATAACCACACGAACAACTAGCGAAGTTTATGCAGCCATCATCATGAACCTTCAGGATATCAAAGTCAGGCTGACCAGCCATCGTAGCTGAGAAAGTTACAAATTTCGATTTCAATATATATATATATATATATATATATATATATATATATATATATATATATATATATATATATATATATATATATATATATATATATATATATATATTCGCTCATATTTGAAATTGTGAATAAATAAGAAGATGATAAGTTCATGTTGATATATCTCACATATTCAGTTTTCAACTCAAACTCACAGATGTTTTCGTTCACCCGGAATTAGAATAGTGGTTGAAGTTTTTTCTAATTTGTAATCAACGCAGGAATACATGGTTTGTAATCATTTGAGTAATTGACCGAAGATCTTTCTCGATTTATTTGAGAGCTGTTTTGTTTTGTGAACTACATTGAGACTGATTTCTTTTAGGACAACATACGAAATTGTATGATAACTTGCAGAAATATGCGTATTTATGTATATATAATAGGAATATATCAGAGGCCCAAACTATACTAAAACAAGCTTATCCCTGTATAAACGTAAGACTCTATATTCTCATTCAAGCATTCATTTGAAATTCTTATAGTTGGATGTATTACTTTTTCATAGGACATTTTCGAGATGGCAAAAGCACCTCCGAAATGGAAGAAGAAACTGTTCGAAGGCAAATTGTCCACAATTTCTGCCCTAGCTTATATGGAATTAGGATTGTTCGATGACGCTATAGTGGAAGTACGCATAGCAATGAAGAAATTTGGTAATTTTTCCATTTAAATGTGCCAAGGTTATTAAGGCCGATTTTTTCCCCCGAATAACCTCCGAGATTCAACTTCATAAGCTGCAGTTGAATAGAAGCAATATTTGGATGAGTCTAACTGATCCTCCAACCTTCAAAACACATGAATTCTCTAGTATTTTCTTAGTAATAGTGTAGTTAACTTTTTTCGATTTTTAGCAATCACAGGCATATAGTTCAGCTTAGTTCTTTCAGTTTTTTAGCAATTACATGCTTCACCATATAAAAAACTGAATTTTTTTTCTTCAATTAATTTTTACGAAGTTGTAATCAACAACGAAACGTTCATGACATTAACATTTTTTTAAATAATAGCCTGCTATTGCTAAAAAACTATAGATAATGAACAGGTTAAAACATCATGTAGAAATATATGTATATATATATATATAATGAAATGAAATTTTTTTGTGCTTATGGCACTGAATGAAATATTTAAGAAGATGAACACTAGAACATTCATTTGAAAAATTCAAATTAATCAGGAGAATGTTATAGTAGAGCTAACTATGTGAACGTGTACGATGTGATGCCTCCATTATCCTTCAAGGGATAAATGTTTGAGAAATATTGAAATCGATGCCACACCTGATGAAAGTGCAAGACATATATTTCGTTCTTCAAGGAACTCGTCAGTCGCACCACGTCCATCGAAGTGAGGCAACGATTTCAACCTCCAAGCATCTCCTTGTGACTTCAAGCGGAAGATCGTAGAGTAATGAATACTCCACAATTACATCTATAGAAATCAGTAAAATTTCTCTAACATTTATCCCTTGAAGGATAATGGAAGCATCACATCGTACACGCTTACATATTTAGAAATTTGGGTCTTGAAAATGAGCTAACGCTCGAAACATGTTGACTAATAAATATTGTTAAATAAATCGTGAAAAATTAAGAAAAGAGCATATATATATATATATATATATATATATATATATATATATATATATATATATATATAAATATATATATATATATATATATATATATATATATATATATATATATATATATATATATATATGACAAAAGACACATATATATATATATATATACAAAAGCCGTTGACACGTGTTTCGAGCTTATTGGCTCTCCTCAGAACGGCGTAGCCAAGTTCAAGGTGTACGAACCTGGAGATGGAATCCACAACAAAAGAACACACCTGCAAAGGAAGTCTCCACTGCTAGGCTTCCACGTGAACTCTCCGGGTTTGGAGATTTGATCAACGTATCGCCAATGTGGCGACTATTTATCCTTTACGGAGTCTTCAACCGACTAAGTAAATAACGAACGAAGAAGTTTCTTGCGGTGAAAAGTATAAATGACAAAAGACACAATTATCGGTATCTGCAGTGGAGACTTCCTTTGCAGGTGTGTTCTTTTGTTGTGGATTCCATCTCCAGGTTCGTACACCTTGAACTTGGCTACGCCGTTCTGAGGAGAGCCAATAAGCTCGAAACACGTGTCAACGGCTGCTTCCAATTGAGTTGCGGGCTATACCGATAATTGTGTCTTTTGTCATTTATACTTTTCACCGCAAGAAACTTCTTCGTTCGTTATATATATATATATATATATATATATATATATATATATATATATATATATATATATATATATATATATATATATATATATATATATATATATATATATATATATATATATATATATATATATATAATATCATCATTTGCAGCCATATTCTACCCGTAACTCTGTGTGGAACCTTTGTTACCTGTGTAATCTGTCGAATCCATTAAACTCTTTTCCAGTCACTTCTTGTTATACCTTGCGTTCCATATTGCTTTGATATTCGAGCTACCTGGAGCTTTCTTGTGATTTCGGTCTTGAGTGTCCAGGTTTCACTACCGTATGTCATCACTGGTAGTACGCATCGATCAAATCTCTTTTTCTTAAGATATAGAGGCATCCTGGATTGGAATATGATTGAATTTCTTCTGTATGCACTCTACGCTAATTTTATTCTCCGATTGAATTCTGGTAGTAGAGGTCCTGTATTATGTATAAGTTGGCCCGTTTTATATATTCGTCCAACGTTTCCAGTGTGGTGTCGTTTATCCGAATGTCTTGTTTATTTACCAGTTCATTATACATAATCTTAGTTTTTGTTAAGTTCATTTTGAGACCTACTTCATTGCTTTCAGTGTAAACTTCTTCAATTTGCTGTTGCAGTTTTTTGGGGTTATTGGAGCTTAGGATTATTTCGTCAGCGAATCGTAACTGGTTGATGTATTCCCTGTCTTTGCGTTGACCTTTGTTGTTCCAGTCTAGGATTTTGAATACTCCTTCTATTGTTGCTCTGAAGAGTTTTGAGAATATCGAGATTCCTTGTCGTACTCCTTTGCAAGTAGGGAATTCTGGACTGTCTTTATATATCATGACTCTTGATTTCGCTTCTTGATATATGTATGCAATTGTTTTTATATAAGGTCTTTCGACTCCCTCTTTTGTCAGGACTTATGTGATTGTTATCGGGTACATTTAGGCGATGGCCTTTTCAAAATAAATGAAAACAAGAGCCAGTGGCATTTCATACTCTTCAGTTCCTTAGTGTAGGTATATGATCAATCGTACTGAAGCCGCTTCTAAAGCCAGCCTGCTCTCGAGGTTGTGCAGCGTCTAGTGTGCCTTGTATTCGGTCGTTCAAGATCTTTGTGAAGATCTTGTATGCTATTGGAATAAGTCTCATCAAGCTGTAATTTTTGATGTCTTCTTTGATTCCTTTTTTATGTATTAGGATTATATTAACGCTTTTCCATTCTTGCGGTATATGTCTTGCCCGCAGACAGTTGACAAAAATTTTTGCTAGAACTTTCCAAGTTGTTCTTTCAGCGTATTACAGTAGTTCGACTGTTGTTCCGTCGTTCGCTACTGCCTTTCCATTCTTCATTTTCTTAAGCGCTTTTTATACTTCCTCTACCAGACTTCTTTCCTCTACCATTACTTCTAATATGTCGTCTTGCGATGGGGGTGGTAGTTTCTAGTTTTGTTCTGTTTCTGGGGATTTGTATAGGTCGCTGTTGAATTCAGTAACCAAGTTTATTATTTCGGCTCGGTCAGTTGTTCTTATATTGTCACTCCTTATGGCTATTATTTCTTTCTTGCCAATCATGCGAACTTTCTTATAGCTTTTGTAATTTTCAATTGCTGTCTACACAAGTTTTTCATTAGTTCTTAGTGTCATTATCATAGTTCTTAATGTC
The DNA here is from genome assembly GCA_030704895.1 of Henosepilachna vigintioctopunctata. Taxonomy (NCBI): domain Eukaryota; kingdom Metazoa; phylum Arthropoda; class Insecta; order Coleoptera; family Coccinellidae; genus Henosepilachna; species Henosepilachna vigintioctopunctata. Next base: position 7,913,519 of record JARQZJ010000033.1, on the reverse strand, counting down.
TTCTGAAATCGATTTTCTTATTGTCTTACAGAGTTCTGTATACTCAAGTCTCTGCAGAAAGCTGCCATCGATTTTCATCTCTCTTCTTTTCTTGAGGAGTGAATTTGTCTTATCTGATTCTTCTTGTTTTGCTATAGCGTCTGTGACCGCCTATTTCCTTGGCACAGCTTAGTATTGTTTCCATGAGCTGCTGTGTATATATATGTATATATATATATATATATATATATATATATATATATATATATATATATATTTAGATATATATATATATATATATATATATATATATATATATATATATATATATATATATATATATATATATAAGGAAATGAAGTTTGTGTGCTTATGGCACTGAATGAAATATTTTAAAGAAATTGACACTAGAACATTTGAATTTTTCAAATGAATGTTCTATTGTTCATCTTCTCAAATATTTCATTCAGTGCTATAAACATAAAAAAATTTCATTTCCTTATATATATATATATATATATATATATATATATATATATATATATATATATATATATATATAAATGAAATTTATTGTGCTTATGGCGCTGAATGAAATATTTAAGAAAATGAACACTAGAACATTCATTCGAAAAATTCAAATCGATCAAAAGAATGTTATAGTAGAGCTAGATATGCGAACGCGTACGATGTGATATCTGCCTTATCCTTCAAGTGATAAATGTTAGAGAACTATTGAAATCGGTGCCACACCGGATGGAAGTGCGAGACATATGTTTCGTTCTGCAAGAAACTCGTCAGTCGCACCACGTCCATCGAAGCGAGGCAACGATTTCAATCCCCAAGCATCTTCTTATGACTCCAAGTGGAATACTGTAGAATAATTAATACTCCACAATTCCTTCTATAGGAATCAGTAGAAAACATCTCCCAGATTATAGACACACCAAGCATCGAATTTTCACATATCTTCTATACCCGTAGGTATCTACTAAATTGCAAGGTCTTTTTGACAAACATCATCATATAATGTTTTCAAAAGTCAATAGGTTGCGTTAGTAGTGCGCTCGCAATTCTTTCTGCATTTCAGGGGTCTATAAATATAAATACTGGAAATTGTTGCCTAACTTCGATGGACGTGGTGCAACTAACGAGTTCCTTGCAGAACGAAACATATGTCCCACACTTCCATCAGGTGGTGCATCGATTTCAATATTTCTCTTAAATTTATCCCTTGAAGGATAATGGGGACAGGTTCACAAATCTAGTTCTACTATAACATTCTTTTGTTCAATTTGAATTTTTCGAATGAATGTTCATTTTCTTACATAATTAAATGAATTATAACTAAGTACCATTTTTATTGGAAAAAACAAAGTATCGTCCTGAACGTTTTTCAATTTTTGAAAAATTTCGTAGTAACTACTCGCAGTAAAATCTTGCTGAGTAGCTTACTGTTCTTCAGTCATTTTACTACACTTGGTATATTCATATCATGATTTATATTGCAGTATTTTAATGTTTCAAAGTGTATATATCTACGTGTTTCAATGTTTCAACGCTATTCAACATATTTCAACTACTTCTTTTTCCTGTTTATCTGAGTACCACCAAACTTCATTAAACCATGAACAACAGAAAATACAAAAATATTTAAAGCATACAAAATACGAAAGTATTATCCTTAAAATTAAATTTATTTTCAGAGATACAGTGGCCTGAGAGCAATATACGAAAAATATTGAATTTAGTCACAGAAAAGATTAAACGATTGTTAACTTTCTTTGCATTTCCCGAAATAAACACAAAAAGTCTGAGTACCTGTATTTGCGAATACTACGTTGACGTTGCGGAAGCTTTGAACTTATACGGAAAATTAATGATGGTAAGCATTATTAATATTGAATATAACAAAGATAAAAACTTAGTAGAAACTAAGGAAGTTAGGAACTAATTGTCATAAGAAATTGAAAAAATAATCACAAAATGTATAGTTCAACAGCAATGGAAAACAGACAAATTCATATAAGATTAGTGAAAAATCACAATAAGATTCACCATTCTAGAACAGAAGGAAATGTGATTCCACTTTTCACAAAAGTGGGCGGGGTTGTGTGAAGGCGGTTTTAGAAGGCGCGTACTCACTCGCGCACCAACCTCGCATCCGACTCGCTCTCAACTCACCCGGAAATAAACTCATCCTGGCCTCACTCTATAGAAGACAGGCATCCATTCGCGGGGAGCGAGGTTAGAGACCGAGTGTCCTTTGATGCGCGACTAAGAACCGACTGACGAGGGTTCACCCCGAGTTGGCCTCACTGTGAATGGCTTCGGAAGGAGGGAGGTGTTTACATTGTGCGAGGGACCGGAAGTGAGACGGGTGCGCGCCGTCTAAACCCACGTGTGCGTGACCACTTGGAGGATCGAAAGAATTATTGAAATTGTGCATTATAAACAAAATTAACAAACAGTTTATTACTTTACTCGGTACACTATTAAGCGAAAGGTTCAAGTTAGTTACCATGAGTTTTATTTCTCGTCCCTGTAATAGTGCACTCCGGAGGTCAATTGTATGAGTCAAAAGACGGTTGGTGAAGGCTAAACTGTGAATTACCAGTACGGGTTGAGGATATTCGGAGAATAGCTGCAATTGAAAATGCAAAATTTTACCATTACTAAACGGGAATGAGAACCGGAAAGTAGCGGCCACAACATCCGAAAATTACAATGATAAACACTCGAAAAAACTGAACGCCATGTTCAAATTTCGGATTGACACGTAACAAAAGTAGAATCGTCTCGAAACGATTAAGTTTAGTCTTACGAAACTATTTTTTTTTGTTTGTTTTTGGGTTGGTCATCTTTGAACATTACCCATTCATATCATTTATTTATTTAACCGCTGAAACTTATTTACATACACAAACATCCATGTCTTACCCGGGATTCGGACCCAGATTTCCCTCGTGAGGGTCCGTCACTCTCTTACTACGCTACAGAGACGACGAAACTATTATTTTTCTTGGGACCTCTTTCCATTTCAATTGTCCCATCTTCTAATATCTAGAAAATTTCGCATTCAAATACATAATGAGTATAATGCAATAATAGAGTATGTCATGAAGTATCCAATTTTTATTTATTGAACAAAAAAATTATTATGAGCTTATATTTAACAAAAAATTAGAAAAATTCGAATAAATAAATTGAATTGAACAATCATCAGTTTACCAATATCTAACTTCGCTTCTATTTTAAACACAGTCGAAATTATTTGGGGCATAGTTTACAGTAATCCTTGGAAAAGTTCTGGGTTAACCAGTCCTGTATAACTCGAGTTCAGGTTGGTTCTTACAGGATGTTTCCGCGCAACTTTTCAAAATTGTACTTTTGAATGCATAATCGAACATGTGACATTCTGTGCCACTTCGTCGAAACATAAAATCATTACCTGAACTATCTCGAGTTGATTCACAATGATTTATAACTTTTTACTTGTCACTTTCATGCCACCATTCTCTCATCTCAATTCTGATCATTTCTAATAAATATATTTCCATGAACTATGAGATGAAAGCTCAAACACTTGAGCTTTTGATTCACACTTTTATTGAATAAATAACGTGACGCGTTTCATCAAATTAGCGATTTCTTCAGACGCTTACATAATTTATGCGAAACAAGTAGAAATTTGGGTACTAGAATCAAATTAAATTTTATGAATAATAAAAGTGATTCCAATTATTCAAATTATTTCTCAAGAGAAAATCATGCTGTCGAACAATTTATTTGTCCACAAAAAGTAGACAGATAAATTTCTTGGGACTAGTGAAAATCAATAGAGGCAGAAGTTCTAAGAATTAGTTCAATAAACAGTTGGAATTAAATGAGTACCCAATGCTGAACCTTTTCAGGTGAATAGCCTAATCAGTATGAGAATAATTCTATGATCAAAAATCCCCCTTGCTCATAAATGCACGGATATAATGCACTTATGACAGCGCTTCTTCCAATCCTCAAAGCACTTCTGAAATGCGCTTTTCGGAATGGTCATCAGCTCGTTCTTCGATTCCGAGTTTATCTCATCAATTGTGGCAAAATGATTTCCTCTCATTGGCCTCTTCAGTTTTGGGAATGTGTTGTTATTTTTGTCCAAACAATCACGAACAAGCATTGATGTGCGACCTGGTGCATTATCGTGATTTGTTCATCGTAATCCATGAATTGTTTTTCCACACTTCCGGGCGTTTGAGCAGTATTTCTTCACGCAATTATTGCTTAACTTATTTGTAGTGTTCCGTATTAACCGTTCGACCTATTGGCAATAACTCATGCTGCACCAAAACCCTCACATTTGATCGAACTTAGCGTGCTTTTTTCGGTCTTGGCTCTTCTAGTCGCTTCCATTGAGATGATTGGGCCTTGGTTTCAACGTCATAACCATATACCCACGTTCCGTCACCAGTTATGACCTTTTTGAGCAAATTTGAGAGATACTAATGCGATATTGCTTCGTCTCAAAATTTAGCAATTTTGGAACAAATTTCGGTGCTACGCGTTTCATGCCCAAAACAGCCGAGAAAATTGCATGGCATGATCGGATGAATACGCCAACATCCTCTGAAACTTCCCTAATAGTGATTCGACGATTTCCAAACAAAATTTCTTCATTGTTTTGATGTTGTCTTCGTTTGTTGACGTGGTTGCAACTTCAGAACATTCATAGTTGTCAACATCTTCTCGGCCTTCTGTAATGCTCTCGCACCATTTACATATAAACACTTCTTTGAAACGAAGTGGACTCTCCGAATGTCACAGTCAACATTTTGAGTGAGTTGCAGTAACTTATTCCACTTTTAACGCAAAATTTAATGCTTTAATGGATTCTTTGATCCATATTTTTCAAGAGTAAAAAATCGAAAAACACACAAAAAGGTGCTAATTCTTTCAGTTGTCAAAAACAAACTACTAATCCAAAATGGCGAATAACGCCAGATTAACAAAAATAATGTCGATAATCAAATGTGCACAGCCAGAGAGAATTCAAAAGTCACCTTTTCTCTTGAACAAACCTCGTACAGTCAAATTTGTCGTTAACTTATACCATTTTGGCGTCTGCAGAAGGCAGTAACCCGACGAAACAGGTGTCGTTACTTACCACTAAATATATAATAGAGATTTCAATTGTTTGAATTTATCTTACATCCATTAAAATTGTAGAACAAAAATTACGATAAGTAGTGAAAAAACTACAAAGAAGTTTAGATAAAGAAATTTTGGCATGCCGAAAAATTCTTTATACGTGAAGAATCAAGTAGTATTGAACATACTGTAAAAATGCAGGTGGGGGAGTCGTCATCCACCACATTTATGGCATTTTTCAGAATATCCTTTATGAGTATTCAATTTTAACTGTGAAAATTAATTCAATTTCAGATAAAGAAAAAGTGGAAATCAGCTGAACTGGCATGTTCTTGGGCTTTGTGTAAAGCGCTGAGTGCCCAAACAGATTTCTCCATTATATGCGACTGTTTCTGTAACATGATCATGGTATCCATACATAGCAAAAACCTTTACATGTGCGATGCCCTACAAGTCCACGCTTTGAGATTTTGTTACCGGAAAACGAATAGAATTGAGAGTTGGGAACTGGCCGCGGTGTGTAAAATGTACTTTTCGATTATGATTTTCAAGTAAGTCAATTGCAGACATTGGCTGAAGTTAAGTCATCTAATTTTGGGATTTAACGCTATGATTAACAGCTTTTCTTCTACTGTGGACATCATGGAAAATGTGTAGTCTCATAAAACATTCGTGCAACTTCATATTAGATGTATAACACGGTTAAAAAAAATTGGAAGGTTCAAACGTGACGCTTTGAAAACAACATTCTTCTTATGAGAAATATACTACGAAATTCGAATTCAAAATTCCATCTGAATGAAGATGGAATGCGTTATTCTTTTAATTCTCGAATCCAACGATCCGATTTTTGCCAACAGCATTCAAATTGAACATTTTTGAAGCCCCAAAAGAATTTTGAAGTCGATTTCTAATTAACTAGGAACAGTTCGTGTTGGAAAATGTGCAAACGAGATGACAGACGGTTTCAGACGTTCAATGATGTTAGTTCTGTTATTATCACTACAGAAGCTCTAATTGCTGATAAACTCATCACTTTTTTGCAGATTGTTCTTCTACTGAAGACGACACAAAGAGTGTCGAAATATCGAGAGTTGGAATGAATGAATGAGTTTTCAAACATTTATTTTAACCGATTATTCCCGTTACCTGAATTATATATATATATATATATATATATATATATATATATATATATATATATATATATATATATATATATATAAGGAAATGGAATTTTTTGTGCTAATGGCACTGATTCAAGAAAATGAACACTGGAACATTCATTCGAAAAATTCATATTACCATACATATACACACATCTACTAAATTGCAATGTCTATTTGTCCATCGTATGAAATATCACCATACGATGTTTTCAAATGTCAATAGGTTGCGAATTTCAGGGGCCTCTATTCGGCAATATTTTTGAGGAAATGGAATTTTTTGTGCTTATGGCACTGAATGAAATATTTAAGAAAATAAACACTAGAATATTCATTCGAAAAATTCAAATTAACCAAGAGAATGTTATAGTAGAGCTAGATATGTGAATGTGTACGATGTGATGTCTCCATTATCCTTCAAGGTATAGATGTTAGAGAAATATTGAAATCGATGTCACACCTGATGGAAGTGCGAGACATATTCGTTTCTACTTGGAGTCACAAGAATACGCTTGGAGGTTGAGATCGTTGCCTCACTTCCATGGACCTGGTGCGACTGACGAGTTCCTTGCAGTACGAAACATCTCAGATGTGCATGTTACAAATGTACAGACTTCCATGAGTACAATGTTACAGTTCGAGATTCATTTTTTTTTTGAACTGTATATGAACTCTGTACAGGATATCAAAGGAAAATTCAATGTATTCATCTAAATGTTGCTGATATTGAGAAAATATGTGAGGCCTTGATTTGTATCTGCAGGAGAGGGCGTGATAGCTATGAACATTTCGGTAATGGTTTTCATAAAAAACCCTTCACAAGTTGATGATCATTTGTTTCTTCAAAAGTGATGAATGCCAAAGAATTATGAAAACAACGGAGCCAACTCGAAGTGAACTAGTGAAGTGCATTAAGCGTCTCCTTTGTAGGTAGTTCCAATCACGACCGCAACAGCAGAACGGTTTTCATTTAGCGCCCTCAGACGTCTGAAGTCATATCTCAGACCAATAAAGCACTCAAGCGATTGAACAAATTGACTGTTCTTCTTACCCACTGAGATGTTTCGGATGAATTGGACATCCGACCAGTCATCAACAACTTCATATTCTGTAATTCAGTCAGACGGTCAACATTTGCCATTCTGAACGCACTCTAGCCCTAACAATGGTGTTTAGCAAGCATGGGCTTACTACATCCAGTAAAGGATTCGATATAATGACATATAATTCCAAATAAACATCTATATCTGCTTCATATATGCGGCTCATGCGCATGCGCAACCTGTTCATATTCTAGCCCCAACCTCGTCCATATTCGTCTTAATATATAATTCGTATTAATGATAAAATTCTATCGTACGTAACTCCTAGAGAAGTATATCCACAAGATATATATTCGCCAAAAATTCATATCGGGGAAAGATATCCGTAAAAGATCGCTTTACGGGCATTCGAACAATTGAAGCCTTTCCATTTTTTTTTGGTTTTGAACATCTACATCTTACTGTCATCTCTCTTCTGTTACGATAAATCATGAAATGTGAAAGACTAGGTCAATTCGAAGAAGGTATAGGATTGAATTAACTGATTGTCAAAAGCCAGATAAAAATATCGTAGAGCTCCTACTCTCAAACTGCAAAAGCTGAATAAATTTGCCATCAAAGAACTGAAGTAGGGATATTCGTCGTTCCAACAACTACTGACCTGAAAGAACTCATTCTGATTTCGTCCACTCAATCCAAATTTAAGTTGTCTAACTTTTTTGTTAATTTTAACAACAATTTTAACTAGAACTGCATTATTTTGATTACACTCAATACCCTGTGCTGATATACAGGTTAACTTCTAGATAATTTATAGATTCATCAGATCTCAAGTCGCTTTTGGCATTCATTTGGGCTACGTTATTATCAAAATAGGATCATGTATGAACGATACAGAGAAATTGTTGGTAGTGTCTACTTATTTGATGACACTTCTCATGTCAAAACTGTTGCTACAAGAAGCCTCCAGCCTTCTGTATGAGATGGAATTCTGTTCCGAGGAAATGGATGACTTTAGAGGTGAACATTGAAATATTTACATTGAAACGTATTTGAGTTTTAAATATCAACACTATACAAAAACAAGTGTGAAAAAACTTTACTCAACTATCATTTTTGTCTAATTATTCATCAAACAAATAAACAGAAAGTATGGAGTGATTATTGTACAATTTTTTTCAATCAGTACATCAAACTATACCACATGTAGATTATTTGATCCCGAAGGATAAAGTTGTTTAACCTGAGGTAGCAAATGATCACGCTTTCCCAATTCGTTATTGAGGTTGGAACTAGTGATCGTTCTTGATTGAACTGAGAATCAATTAAAATTTATTTTTGTTTTATTTTCAGCTCAAACTTGGTTCCATTCGCAGGCGTTATTTTTCCACATAGAAACAGGATATTGCATAGTGCCTTTTCAACAATGCGTGAACATGTTCGACATAAATACAAGAATCAGTGATGATTCCGATTTTATAGACATATACAGACGTTATGGAATACTCATGTGGTTATGGTGGGTATATTTGTAATACTAAAAGGCAAATTGATTGGACCTTAACTTTTAAAAAGTATATAAATTTCACTACAGAAAAGTTCTATTCTTCAATATAGTATTTTCAAGTTCATACATTCTATGTTGTGTTCTCCAAAACATAGCACTGAACAATTGAAATTGTTGTTGCAAAATTGTAGTAGTACCTATCTATTAAGACTCAGTTTCAAGGATGCTTGTTTAGGAGGAAAACAAACAAACATTTGCTCAACCTGGCATAGGACTTTTTTTCCATTTTTTTTCAAGCATTACGGGGCTGTCTGCGAATAAAAACCGAATGACGGATCTTTGTCACAATTTAAAGTTGCTCAATAATGAAGGCAGTTGTGATCAGATGTTTGAACCGTAATGCTCATGATTTGACTGCGCATGAACGTCACTGACTTATCGAACAGTATACAAATGTGAATCATAAAAACAATAACACGATCCAAAATTCACTTATTCATGAGAATAATTAAATTTATTGCTGAATGGAGCTTGAAAAACCGTACATTTCATGAAATTCTCAATCATGAATTATTGTACATGTGAACTACTGCTTTTTAGCCGGTTTCTGCAGATTAGTCGGTAGAACACCCGACTATGGTGCGATATAACTCGGTTTCGAGCCCCGGTGAAGGCATGGGTGTATGTATTTGTTTATGATTTAAGAAGTTTAATTAATGATATATGCTGGGTAATTTACATCGATTACAAGCCCAATGGCCGTTCGGAACCGGCGTTAAATTGTAGGTCCACTGCGTTTCAGCAATAACATTTAAAATGCTAAGTCATTCTCGCATTGACATGTAAACATACAATCTGTATAAAAAAGAAAGAATAATTAAATAACGTCCAATTTTATGAAAGCTCCATTTTGTTTGATGGTCAAATATACGGTACCTTATTCCTTCAAGTTTACTATATTGACCATGTGCGGCGAATAAGAAATCAAACTGAAGTGTGTGTTATATTTAGAAGGAATTTATTGTCTGTAATTACACTATAAAAATTTTTCAATGTCTATGATCAGGTTAGATAACATATTTACCAACAATTTCAATAGTCCATAAAACGCAACAAATGGGGATATTTCTATATGTCATAATGTTTCAACAATATCTTGTGTATTGCTGTCGCTATGAGAAATATTATTGAAAAGGCCATTCAAATGAATGGCTATGACAATTCTGTTGAATGTATTCACAAATCAATTTCCCAATATTTCGATAGCTGTCAATGTTTTCTGTGGCCATTCGCCATTCAACACTTCCGCAAAAGTTGAATCACGTACACTATGCTGGACACAATCATAAGCTTGATGTGTTTGCTATGTGTGAATTATCTTTGCTACTGCTGGCTTCATAATGTGTGAATTTGGATTTGAAATTCCTTCAAATTCTCTTTCTTGTTAACTGAAGCTCCGTTTTGTTATACCTTCTGTAATGATAGTGTATACATCCTGCATCAGGCTCACATTTGAATACTTTCATTTTTCTCGTGTGAAACTTTTAAAATTATTTAGGATCTAAGTTCGCATGCTCTACAGAATAACTGAGAGTTATTTTGTAGAGCAGAGTTTAATCTGAGGGTGGGCATTCACTACTGGGTGGGTGCTACTGAAGGTGGAGACTCAGAACGTAAACTCAAAGTTGCCAATCCTGATTCAGAGTATGCATAGGCTGTCTAAATATGGATCTTCATTTCCTAACATTTTGTGAACAATATTCTCAACATAACAGCTCTGATTGGCTATCACCAACACCATAACAAGTCAAAAACTTAAATAACTAGCAAACGTTTTTCCAGTGCATTGATAGTAAATTTACTAACCAAACTGATACGAAACCGTGATTTCAAACATCACATTCTAAAATTATATTTTGTCATATTTGTACGCCATTTGAAATGGACTTAAAAGTTGGGAGATTTTTTCTCTCTTCTGTACTCTCTCTTCTTTACTGCTCGAGAAAACATGGTTGCCAACTTCAAACTTTAGACCGACGGAAGTCGGTTTTTATGCCTTATGGAATTTGTGACAGCGAAAGACTGCATCACTCAAATAGAGATTGCGATGGACTGATTTTTTTTTTAATTACTTGTTTTCTATTTCAAGGTTTCTACGCAATGAGCAATGGGAAAGTGCATCGCATTTCAACGAATTCATAGAACAATCAACTTCTACTAAAACAGTGCTCGGAAAGGAAAGTATTCGTTCAGTGATCAGCCAATTATATATCATGGAGGGAAGACTATTACTACTCGTCAACAAGTTGAACAAGGTATGGTGACACTAGGGTTGCCAACCGTACTATAATATATAGTATTGTACTATATTTCGGGTCTGCGTACTATATACGGTTAAAGTAATATATAATACGCAAAAATACTATATTTTCACAACGAAATCTAACAAACAAATTATCTATTTTTTCAATTCCTTATGAACGAGCTTTTAACATTAACTTTTGAGTGAGGCTCGCGTGTATCCGAAATCCGAACGCACCTATAATCCTTTCTCTTTGGTTCTGATTTGAGCAAAAGTAAAAGATTGTATTGATTTCACTGATAAAACTACAAGGCAAAAATGGCAGCATATTTTAAAAAATACTAAAAATAACTTACCCAGTTTATTTAAAGTAGTGTCATTCCTGCTCTCTATTCCTGCCACTTCGGCATTCACAGAAAGGATATTTTTGGTTATGAATTCGAAATGGCGGGAAGAAAGAAACAGATGTAGTATCTCATTAATAAAAAATGAGCTTTTGATTTACATTAATCTAAATATTGAATGTAATAAAGTATATGACACTTTTATAATAGATAAAAAATTATTGAACAATGCAAGAAGTGCAAAAAAATAAAACTTTTATAAAAAATAAATAAGTAACAAATATACCAATGTCTATTCTTTTATTATTCCATAAAATTTTATCATTTTTCACAAGTGTACTATTTTTTTAGAGCAAATTTTTTAAGATACTATATTTCGCCGAAGAAATGTTGGTAACCCTAGGTGACACATCATCTTCTATGGGATATCTCTGAAATGAATGATAGAAAACTTGTTATTATCAAGGTTTTACAAATATTTCAAAATCACATAACCTGTATTACTCGAGAATCGGTTTTATATACGAAAGCTCTTGAGCTGAAATTTAAGATTGGACAATTTCTATCTATATTCAGAAATAATGAACAAGTACTGTTGAATCAAATGATATCTATTATATAGATCACCTTCTTACATGTAAGGCCAAGCCACATATAAGAAAGCCGCTGAAGAAAGATTTGTTACAGGGTAACATTTGGGAGTGTCAAAAGCTTGAAAATTCTGTGAAACAGATGATGAAAACCTTATTTCTAGAAAGCAAATTTTTCACTTGGATGATACCGAGGTAACTATCTTCTTCAATTCAGTATAATTATAAGGAAATATCTTATTTGCAATCCAACTCGAAATGATTTGTATAGATGCGTAATTGAATAATTTTAAATATTCAATTATTATTATTGTAATTTTTCATTATAAATATAACATTGATTGGAGTGTCCAATTCAAATGTTCGTAACCATATTGAGAAAATATCGCTTTGTCATAGCAAAAAAACAGAAGACTACCATTAACACAGTGAAAATTATCCAATGGTCATCAGAATGTGGGATCCAACCTAGGACATAACGGGAATCCATGCTTTAGAGACCATTATCATGGCCATGGTACTGATGTCTTTAAAATAGGTCAACTAGGAGCATTGCTTTCATATGAGTATTTATGTACTCTTCCTTTTTGGAAGAGTAGGAAAAGCCTAACACTTGAAATTGAGGGTGCTAACAGGATCAAACACTACATTTGTCGAAACATTTTTGAACGTCATTATTACTTGAAAAGATGGTTAGGTAAAGAAAACTACAAATGCGACTGCACAGGCAACGACAGTGTAACACTATCAAAAGTATTGTAATCGTGCGTCTCTTGTTCAACTCATCACTTAATATGTGTGATATCTGATGAAAGCACTGACCATTTGGAGCGGGAGAAAGCGCTAAGGCTTAGTTCCGGTAATGATTGTAGCCTACGTGTAGTGTGTATCCTTCATTTATGCGAAAAAAAAGAACTACAATACGCATCGGATCATTTGATACATCCAGGTTTGACATCTCGATGTTAATTATCAAGGAATATCAGGAACATGAAGACAGTAGCTAAAGATGTCAAAATTAGTGTCCAATAATCATTGGATCCTAATTGAAAATTAATTATAATTAATCTTCAAGAAACCTTTCAAGTATTTTTTTGGGATTCACTTCCATTGCACCAATCACTTGGAAGGTTCTCCCACCAGAACTAAATACTATTGATATTTGCATTATCAAGGGCTCAAAAAGAGTAATAAAGAACTGTTAATACAAGATTAACAACAAGTTAGATCTGAATAATAGTCCATTAGTTAAACATTTCAATAGATGACGTTCAGGTAGCTAGTCAGTAACTTTGCATCAGAAAAAAACAGAGTAACGCAATGAAAGCGTGCTGGACTCATACCCAGAGCTATATAAACTATAAATGAAGAAGCACTTCGAAACACGAGTCATAAGTATTTTTTTCAATATATAATACAAATTTAATAATCATTTGTCTATATATATTGATTTCGTCAAGATACACATAAATTTCATTTGACAACTTATAATTTCAAAATCAAGAAGATCAGCCGCATAAATTGAGTTAATCGGAATTGAGTGCTCACATTGGAGATCGGGATTTGTCATAGGAGAAAGCAGAAGTTTCAGAATCTCCTGCAGAATCATGTCAGGATCACCTAGTACAGACAATAGCTTTTTTCGCGGTAAGGATTCTGAACTGATTCAGAACTAATCGCATGCGCAGTTTGAATTTTGGCGTACGCGGATCACCCAGTTCCGAACTTTTATTTACAGTTCTGTGTTCGCGGATAAACTGGAACTGATTCGGAATCGATTCGGAATTGGTTCTACCGCTTCGAAGGATCAATCTAGAACTGTAAGTTCGTGACTTGCGCATTCACGATAGCTTGGCAATTGGTATCATAGAAAATTATTCGTATGACTTGTTTATACACGCCACATGGTAACGAAACGTAAACTAACAGTTCGTTCACTTAAGTATCCTGTATTTCATTTGGCTGCAATTACCGTGACTACATATTTCATATTTGAATTCATACCATCTGTTTTAACAAGTAAGTTATACGATTGGTCTACTCTTAAGTTTATCTTCGATAAAAATATACATATTTTTAGGTCAATATTCCAGTCATGCCTGATCATTTTTCATCTTCCGATGCAGACTTGTGAGATATGTTGGATATTGTTGAAATTCCAAAAAATGTCGATTACTTTGAGCAAACTGCAGCCCTGTTCAGAGCAGAACAATATATATAACAATATATTGATACAATTCCAAGAGAATAAGGGTGTTTTGGTGGGTCCATTTATAACTATCTTCTGGTTGTTGGGGCATTTCTGAAATCTTACTACTAATAAATGACTAAACGTATCTTGCTATCTTGTGCTTTCCAAAATAAATAAATTGAAAAATGGTTGCTTACTTATAAGTCGACCTCCATAGAATAATGTGTTATTGTATTGTTCTCTGATTAGAATGACAATTGCAAGCGGTACACGTCATTTTATTCGATGAGAGCAACCGTGATTTGAAAATTTCCTAGACTAGTTCTAGCTAGTAATAGCACTCTACATTTCTCATTATGGCTCGATCCAGCTGGAAGGACCATGACCATGTTCCTTCATGTTCCTTCACATCAGGAGGTCAATTTGAGGCCCAATTCTCCCGATTCCTGGAAATCAGTATGAAAGGGTTTCGGTGCTGACAAGGCCTCAATCTGCCTACTCCTTGTCAGGTGGATGAATTGATGTAGAACTGATTTTATTAAGAAAATATAACCGTATTTATACATAAACTAAAACTGTTTACTCGCTAAAATGAAGTTCATCACACTCATGCGAGTATGGCGAACCCACGATATTCGCAATTGGTGCGTTAACCTATATACTTATTGCCTAATACATTATTATGAAATATTTCCCAAATCTAACTATGTAAATCTGTTTAAAATCTTCAAGATTCTGAACACTTCTTGAAGTTATCAACTGCTGAAACTGACTTAATTAAACGACTTTACTAACGTTGCAATGTTTTCATAACATATTGAATACAGTTCATTCATTTCACAAATTTTGAAATTTTCAAATATTTCCTGATTATTCAGAAAAATGTTTCTCCACAAATACCGTACATACATTCTGGCATATATAGATACACTTCTACTGAGCTACAATTCTATCTATAATAGAACGGAATAGAGTGGAAATATGTTTCATAATTTTAGGTTGCTTTTCCTTGAAACATACTATTACTACATAAAAAACAATGAAAAAAAATACAAGAAATATATGGCCAAAACTAAAGAAGCATCTGCAAAGTATGACTCACAAATGATCCAAGAATGGAGCAACCATAACAGAAAGGTTAGTTATTCATCATAAATTAAAAACTCAACTAACTGAAGAATTTGCAGGCATGGAAAAAGGAACTTACAAGAAAACAGAGGACCTTCTGGAGAGATCATTGCGAAGAAAACAATCTTTTTTTCTTTCAACAGTTCGATCCAAACTCTGATGAAATTGGCTTCTTCACCTTACCTACGCCAATGTTTATTTAGCACTATTACATTTTAATTTATATAAGTTTATATCATATTTCTATTTATTTAAACATAATTTTCAATATATTAACTTTTTCTCTTTTATAATTATTTCCATTTCAAAGTTCGAAAATACGAATACGTTAAGAAGACTTTTTCCAATCCAATTTTTAATACCTTTTATATTACTCTTATCATCATTATTTATTCGAATGAGGGTTGAGGGAAAATGTCCCATAATAACCCCAGACAAAGATAAAAATATTTTTTTAAATTTTTCAAAAATTACATAATCAAAAACCTAGTTATAAAGAGAATAAAAAATAATAAAAGACTATGATGATGTACAACAAAGCAGAAATTATCATATTATACAAACGAGAAATAAACACAATTAAAAATTTCATTGTGAAGAATGAAACTATATCATGAAATTAGATTACAGGACAACTGTGTTCAACTTCAATTTGTGCTTCAAATTTTCGAATCGAGACAAAGATATGGAGCTATGTTCTTTGTCACTAGTAGCTCTATGAGGAATATGAAGGTTCTGTTGTAAAATCGGATGTTCTGCGATACATTCAGGATGAAGTCTGATGCTTCATGTAGAGGCAAATTTCAAAATTGTTTACTCGCAGCTAAAGTATCACATCCAAGTAAATCTTTTTTTTTTTCGAAAAATTTGTAGCTGTTTCAACAAAAAATCTGGTTATAGTACAGGAAAAACTGTTATAAATACTTTCCTAAGATACGATTACGTCTTCCTCCAAATATCATATCGAAAAAGAACATAAGCAGATACACGTCAAATGTATTTAGGCTGCTCGTTAACACTATAAAGTTCGTAGAAATTAACTAGTTGTTGGAATATTGTTATGTGTA
Organism: Henosepilachna vigintioctopunctata; assembly: GCA_030704895.1. NCBI lineage: Eukaryota > Metazoa > Arthropoda > Insecta > Coleoptera > Coccinellidae > Henosepilachna > Henosepilachna vigintioctopunctata. Next base: position 7,897,060 of record JARQZJ010000033.1, on the reverse strand, counting down.
AGTATACGGACATATTTGTTCTATTGATCATTGTTATATTATTTACAGTTATATTGTTCTCTTGTTTTCTAGAGAGTGTCGTCTTGAAGTCCGCCCAATCTACGATTTAACTTGAGATTTTCCTTACATATTCAATGAGTTATCGAGAGGAAATTCAAGCATTTCAATGGAAGAAATAATGGGAAATTCGCATGAGAACACAAATGTAGTACATAAAAATGAACAGAAACTTGAGACGAGGTGAAAAATAAAATCTAGTAAAATAGTAAAAGAAAATAGTTCTAGAAAAAGTAATTTTATCTTTATGTAAATATGATGCAATTAAGCGCTCTTTCAGTCTTGTAGGAATGAAATTTTTATCTGCCTAATACATTGGCATTGCAAGATACACGCATTTATACATAATCTGCCATATTGCTCATATATTGCTCATCAACTAAATTGATTGCTGAAAGGGATTCAGTTTCGTAATCTTCGATTTTCGTGAAAGTAATATAAGTAAATTGATTTGCCAGTGGACGTAATGTATATCCGGGTCACATGGAAACGAACAAGGCAAAATCGAAAAGTAGATAGACGCATGAGCAGCATTATTTCCCTAGCGACAGTAAGTGTCAAAACAGACATCATAATGAGAATGGAATTATGACCAACAGACCATCCGAGAATTGCAATAAGTGCTACCTTGAAACTTGCCGAAACACGAACTAATAATTACATATTTGCAGGGTTCATTCCCGTTAAAGAAGAGTTAATTTGGTCTATGAGAAGTTCAGCAAGAGAAGCATTAGAGGCATTTGAGACTGATCAGCGAGACTCGTTAGCATCTGCTAGGGATAGCATGATGAGCAGGGCGTATTCTGAAGGGGAAGTGTGGGATCCGGTCAAACAGAAAGCCAACATAATGGCTTCCTTCGTTCCCGACGAGGTTTTGACAGATGACTTCCTCGAAGAGGACATTCATGAAATCCAATGTTGCCTACTATATGGAAGAGTGTCAGGTGAATATTTAACAATCATAGACAATTTGACAAACGTCTGTGCAAATATTTCGGTGTCTATCCTGAATTTATTTTAAAACTCACAAAAGAGTCAGGGAATTGGGTCATGATAACATGTGTTGTGCGAAAAAAGTATTATACAGACAGGCGTACCGTGAGTTTCACTGTAGTCTTCTCATGATGAAAGTAATTTTGAAAGTCAATCAAAGTAATTTTTTTTGGAAGTATTGTCATAGCTACAATTTGTAGCACGAGGTTAAACCTAATGAATATATTTCAAGCCTCTTATTGGTGAGAGTGAAGATATCATATGAGTAGATATATATGTATATACTTAGTGTGTTGCATTCAGAATGCAACATGCCCAAATTTTCTGGGTTATTTAAAGAAAAACAGATTTGAATCTTGCACAGTTATGTCCAGGGGTGGGTTCATATCGGGAGATTTTTTAAGAGTTAAGTGTTTCAGGTTGTCGGCACTGGTTGGTAAATGCATCCAAACGTCATCTGTCAAAAAATAATGTTTTCAGCATACTCTGCCATTTCACCATGGAAAGACTTGAAAACGAGCAACTATTGCAAATTGTTGAAATTTACTATCAAAATTCGTGCTCTGTGAAAATGTGTATCGTTTGTTACGACCAAATTATGGTCGTCATAATCGACTTCGTGAATCAACGATTCGTACTGTTTTCACCAAATTTCGCACAAAGTTTAATTTGTTGGATATTAAACCATATTCTCGCATGCATACAGTGCGTACTGAATAGAATATTGCAGCCGTACCGTACAGAGTTAATGAGGATCGTGAAATGTCAATTGGGCAAGTGTTACTCAACCACATAGAAATTTTTACGTGTTGATTTGGGTTTGAAAGCCTATAAAATTAAACTTCTGCAAGAATTGAAGCCGAATGACCTACCACAACGTCTAGTTTTTGGTGAATGGGCCTTAGAACAGCTTAATGAAAAGCCGCTGTTTTATCGAAAAATTGTGTTCAGCGATGAGGCTTCTGGCTTAGCGGATATGTAAATAAACGAAACTGTCGCATCTGGAGTGATGAACATCCACATGCTATACAAGAACTACCGATGCATCCCGAAAAAACGACAGTTTGGTGGGGTTTATGAGCTGGTGGTATCATCGGTCCATTTTTCTTCGAAGACGACCGTGGAAGAAACGTTACCGTCAACGGTGAACGATATAGATTCATGATACACAATTTTTGTTTGACCCTGTTGGTCGAGTTTAACTTGATTGGCATGTGGTTTCATCAAGACGGTGCAACATACCACACAGCTCGTGAAACAATGGATATGTTAAAGGATGAATTTGGTGAGCAGCTTATCTCTCGAAATGACCATGTGAATTGGCCGCCAAGATCATGCGATTTGACGCCTCTTGCGGTGTTATGTGAAGTTTTTTGTGTATGTGGACAAGCCGAACACGATTGAAGCCTTACAGGATAACATAACACGCGTAATTCGTGGGATACAAGCCGAAATGCTCGAAAAAGTGATGCAAAATTGGACCTTCAGCATGGACCATTTGATAAGGAGCCAAGAACAACATTCACATGAAGTTATCTTCAAAATGTAAATGGCAAAAGCCAAGTTATCAATTTCAATGAAAATCTTGGATATATGATGCAAATTGAGTATTTTATTCGATTCAAAAAAACTAATTGATGAAATTATGAGTTTCAATTCTCTATTTGGATAGATATTAATAATAAATACCAACTTTTCATCAAGAAATCATTATTTGATTGAACAAACATGTAGAAAATGCATGGATAAAACTTGAATGAAGAAGCGGGAATTTTGAAGTTTGTGACAATGAAGTTCTATAATAAGTTTATTCTATATGGAATCTTTATTGACAATAGATTTTCTGAAAGCGCAGATCTCGAAACATAAATGACATTCAGCACAAACGTCCTCTGTAAATCATCTTCTGCATTTTTATAATAGAAGAAAGATTAAAAAACCCTAAAGTGGCTCTATGCCTCTATGTATCTATTTCAATGGAGAGAATCTAGCTCTTTGTGTTATTTTGTTACCATATAAGTTACATGTCTCTTCCAATTCTAGGTTTAAATAAGTTAGTTACGAAATATATGAACCAGGGGACTGAAGTAGTAAGTGAACTAACAGAAATCATCAATAAAATTCTGGGTCAAATGGTTCAAGAAGTATTGGCTTACGGTGGGGATGTTCTGAAATTCGGAGTAAACAGTTTAGTAGCTATATGGAAGGGTCAAGTTGATCCCTCGATGGGAAATCATGTCCATCTAGCTCTTGATTGCGCCATTGTTATCAACAAACACTGCACCAGTTACATAGATGAAAAAGATATTCCTCTTTGTGGTAAGTAATTCCAAGTATGAAACTTCAAGAATGAAAAATTTTAAGATATTTTCGAATAATCAATGTTTATTTGAAATATAAAATTGAAATTAAACACACTTGACTTAAATTTCACTGAATAAATTAAAAGTTCATTGTTGGTAATTAACAAGGACAAATTTGACTTATTTTCGAGAAGTGGCGTTTATAAAATATACTACAGTGAATGTAATAGCTGTTACATAGGTCAAACTGGACGTTCTATACAAAAAAACAATAGATGAACATAAAAGATCAATACTGTTGAACAAACATAATACGGGTTTTTCTGAGCACTGCATTAAATATATAATAAAAAATTAATATAATCATTTTTTGGATCGCAGAAAGACCGAAATAGTACACTCAAGTACTAAGGGCAAAAGATTAGATACCCTCGAAGTCTCGGAAACTTCGATAGCGAAAAAGAAGAATTTATCTATTTGTAATGACCAGGTAGACTTTTCCCTGAATGCAGTTTTATGTTCTGTGGTTTAGGATATATAAGTGAAAGTTAAATATTTCGAAATTCAGTAATATTGTACACTTTTGATAATGGGTTAACCATCCGAAATATATTTAGAGTTTTCAATATATTCGGTGAAACTTGAGTCAAGTGTGTCCATTTTTAATTTTATAGTTTTTAACATAATGTTTCACCAAGAGATAAGCGAAACCTCCGTGTCATTTAGTGTTAATTTACTTGGACACAATGTTTATTTACTTGACATAAGGTTCACGTTATTGAAGCAGAGTCAAGAGTTGATATTGTTCGCGGAAATCCTCTTTAAGAGTGGATCTATACGATCATAAATTATCTTTCTCCATGTCCATAACACTGCTCTTATAGTCGTGAATGCCCTAAGACCTAATCTATTTCTATTCGTTGAGTGATGAGTTTTATATTGGAAGAACGTTTAGAAGTTTTCAAATAAGAATTTCTGAACAGAAACGTAGCTTTGATAATCAGAAGACAGATTCACATTATGCAAATCATTTGATTGATGAAAATCATATATTCAATTCTGATTTCGAAATTTTGAATACCGCAAACAAGGGAATGAAGCTTAATTTGTTAGAATCACTTCAAATCAATAAATACAAATATTCTGGCAACCTTTTGAACAGCCAAATCGATCATACCTCAGGCCCCCTTCTCAATATTTTCAAAATTACTTAGTTTACTCTATAGTAGCTCAGAATGAATTGATCCCTTCTACCTGTTATCTACTTGTTTTCTCTGTATTCATAATTTAAGTTTATATATTGTATGTATTCGAGAAATGTCATTTCTCGAAAAGGTGAATCTCATCGAAACGTTCGTCATGCAATATTCTTGTTAATATATGTGTAAATCAGTTTAACAATTGTTTCATTAAATTTAATTATATTTAAACCCAATATATTGAAAAATAAATAGTTTCAAAATTCAAACAACAAATGTACCTTTGGAGTCATCTCGATGTAATTGTGAAAATAGTTTTCAGTAGTTCTGCGTGGTCAGATAAGCTGTCGAAATTTTACAATTTTAGCACCGAAGAAGAGAATAAACACTTTCGAATGATTGAAAAATATTAGAGAAGTAACTCATTTCTCAATACTGGACTGAAATCCCAGATCACTGAAAATACATATTCACAATTGTGAAAAATTCAATTGTGTATATTCATACAATTATTACATATTTTTTTCAGTTCATCTTGCAGTCACTGCTGGCGAACTTCTTGTGACATTTATTGAGGGTGAAAATAGTATAAATATGATAATTTTTGGAAAAATGTTAGATGATATTAAGGCCATCCGAAAAACCGATAAAACTGAGGATGTTATAAGTTCAGCGGCATGCATGAAGTACGTTTATTTGAATGAATATATAAATGAACCAATGGCAGATGGAAATTGTTTCAAGGTAATAAAAGAAATTCATTTATCTTTCACTTCAATTTTTTACTTTTCGATTTCGATGTACATTTATCAGTATTGACATTCACCTGGTGTTGAATGATACTGATGCAAACTCTCGACGTTTATTAGCCTTATAATAAAAATGAGAATGATATCTAACAGTGACACGGCCAACTCCTCCTGTATGGTGAACATTTCGTGCGAAACTTATATGCGGCATCATAACATAATACATAACAGGGATACAAAAGGGTTTTGATAACATCAAAGGTTTCTCAAAACATAAACAGGACACCAGGATTACATTTGAAGGGCACAGCGGAAAAACATGCAATGTCACAAACAAAAAGTCAATGAACTGAAAAATTGTTAAATAAATATTTTGATCCTTGAAAAAAGGTACATTAAAGCCTGAAATGAAACGGAAATATATAATATATAAAGAAAACATATTTCTTTTGAGTTTACAGTACAAAAAACCTTCTTGGTTGTATTTATTGAGTTAAAAGAAAAAAGTGAACAAAGTCAGAAAATACAGGAATAAAGTATGCAATCTCCAGCAAATTGACATAAACTACAGGAAAAAAATATGCAATGTTCGCGAAGTCCATAATGTTTAGGCATTATTATTTTTTACTTTTGAGAAATATTGCTTAGCTCTTAGTTCACAAAACTTTGACAAGGCCCGAATATCGATGAATTTTGCCTTTGAAACTGGTAGGCTCTCATTATGTGATTGTTCTGGAAGTAAAAACTCTGAGACAACAACGGTATGAGAGGAGTTCTTCAAATTTTTTTTAGGTCTCATAAGAACAGATGACGTCCAAGCGGAATTGTAATGTTCTCTATGAAAAATTAATCTAGGGTGATCCTTTTCAACCCTGATTTCTCTTATAGGTCGAGATAAGAAAGGGCATGCCTTCTTATACATAGGTGACAAAAATGTTGTCCATTGTCTGACAAGTGGTTGATCAACTTCAATCACTTGAAAGGGGATGCGTCTGTCTAGCTTAATGAATCACTTTTACCCAGTCATCAGGTGTTTCGCAGGGTGATTTCTGGTTTATGCAACCCATATTTCTGCCACATTCTGAGTATGAGTGCCTTGAATGGGAAACATTATTATGATGACATCCAAGCGCTTTGGATTGTGTATAACATAGTGTATGAAACGAAACACGGTAGAGTTTTTATTTTGCCCACCTCAAGAATCACAGAATATCACCAGTTCTCGAGTATTTATATCAAGCATATTAAGGATATAGTGATGAAGCAAGGAATATACTTCATCAGATTCTTTTTTTGCTATTGTTTCTGGGTAACAGAAGAAATATGATTATTTTTCATATTATATCATCTGAAATATTATGATTTATATGATACGAACCTTCTTGTTAACATCCGACATTCAACCGTAAAGTTTACGTTTTTTGGTAGACTGCTTTAGATCAACACCGTCTTCCTCGTCTTGCAACGACATATTCGAAGTAGTACGAAAAAAGAACTGAATTTTAATTTAATAAACACAAGCAGAACAACACAACAGATGAACGTAATAACTTCAAAAATTCAAACGTAAACGTCAATTCACTGACATAGACAATGCTTGTTTTTTTCCTGTTCGACTTGGACATTGCTTGATAATGCACTGTATCAATATTTTTCAATGAAAATTACTCAGTGACTGTGCATGGTATTGCAAAGTGTGTTCTGGCGTATCGTTCTAACGCGATTGTACAATAAAATTGCATTGCCAGTTGAAAAAATATAAAAATGTGACATTGCATGTTTTTAGCCCTGTGCCCTTCATCTGGAATGCTGAGTTGTCAAAGATTTGTCGAAATAATTTCACAGGAGAGGGAATACTCACCTGTACTTTGGCTTTCATTTCCGCTGTCGTGGTTTATATTTACCAAACCGTCAATACGTCTTTGAATAGATTGGAGAAAAAGCAGCGATGTAGCAAGCAAACCACATCTCACTAAATCGAACTATACCAAGATTAATATAACGAAGAAAAAATTCAGTTGGATAATTGTTGGCTCAGTCTTCGTCTTTATTCTTAGCAGCCAAAATATTGCCCGCTCTTAACCATTTGTTATTTTTGTGGTCAGCAAGAATGTTCGGGACTTTGCTGATGAGTTCGTAATCAATCAACTCAATTCGTCAATCCCCTTTCGTGTTCACTGCAAGTTGAAGATTCTCCACAAAGTAGCACCACAAATTCGATGATTTGAGCAGTAGATCTTATAATAACTGGCATTATTTGGCGGAAATGACAGATGTTAAAATACTGCGCCACCAAAAATTCCCGAGTTATTGCGCATATCTTTTATGTTCGAACAATGGATTTCCATTGGCGTTTTTGCGCGGTTGCGATTTGTTCAATAGTTTTGGCATCCTTCTTACTACAAGGCCTCGATTACAGAATTATCAATTGCTACCGCGATGTCGGATCTGGCACAAGTAGTGGCCAAATTATTGACATGAAGAATGTCTTTTTACTTTCAACATGGGCATCTACCAAAAATTTCAAAAAAAGAGCCATCTTTTACATCATCTATTGCATTCATTTATTGCATTCATAGATAGTTGATTCAATCAATTGTATCAACGACTTATTCAACAGAGGTACATTTGTTAGTACTGATTTATTTAATTTATATTGGCTCACGTTAAAGTTTCAATTCTCTATTGTATGATAAAAATAAATTTCCTATGGTAATTTGAATTTTCTGTTTGTTATTTGCTATTTTTAGTAGTGATATTCAATTTGTAATTAGAAAGTTGCAATTTTCAAATTCTATTTCTTACTTGTACTTTATTTGTTTCTAGTCTAACTGTATAATTGTATAATTTGTTTAATTACATTTCTGGTAATGTGATTTGAAAATCGATTAAGTAGATCAGCATTGTTAATCGTTGCCGAGAATTTTGAATGTAAAGACCTTCTACTTGTATTATTATTTCAAGCAAGTGGGTATAGACTCTATGGAATTAGCTAATGTAAAAAAAAAGTGTATTATATGAAAATTTGTAGCGAATATTCTGAATGTCGATTTTAATTTTCAGATATCTGGTCTAAGTCCAGCGTGGAGGCAAGTGACACGAATGTCTTACCTTGGTATGTTATCAATATGTATTAACCATGGATATCATAAAATTATACTTTCCATGTTTTCGTTTCAAAAAGAGAACAATTATCAAAACATCTGTATTCGCCAAAATAATTCCTAATTTTTCATTTCAATAAAAACGGAAAATGTTCTCTGTTCTCTCTTCAAATTTATTAGATATATTCGAGAATACACACGCACACATGCCTATATATATATATATATATATATATATATATATATATATATATATATATATATATATATATATATATATATATATATATATTTGAAATTGATTTATTGCCTGTTTGAGATATTTATTTTGAAAGTTTTATTACATAATTGAATTTATGAGTTATTATGGATATCAAATGTCAAACTTAATTTTTAGAAAAATCAAATTAGTTTTTTTGTATATTCACTTATTGATTTTCATTATCAGAGGAATATTTCTGGCTCAGCATTCGCTTCGGAAGTTTTAGTCTTCTTCACCATGAGGAAACCTCTGAAAAACTCATGGTAAGCCAGGTGATTCTTACATATATACAATTACATATAGTTTTTTATATACTTATCCAGAATGTGTATATTGTTCGTTTATGTGTGTGAAATTGAAGGTAGATCTGGAAAGAATGAGTTGTGAGATGTGATGTTTTGTGATTGTTGTGTGTTTATTTTGCGAGTGTTATTTGTGAGGTTTATTAAGTTGTTGTAGATAGAATTTAGATGTTTAATGTCCGTTCTTTCATTGACTGTGTTTTCCAAATTTTTACGAATGTGTAACATTTCTAATATTTCTCTACATTTTTTGTCTCTTTCAGTTGCTAAAATTTTCGTATTTTTGTAATCGAAATCATGTTTTTCTGTTATTTTATGTTTATTTAAGGCTGTGATTTGAGTTTTCGCGTATTTATGTGCTTTGATTCTTTCTTCGAGATTTTGTGCTGTTTGACCGATATAGCTTCTATTGCAATTGTTACACGGAATATTATAAACTGTATGAGTTTTTCTCTGAATTACAGTTTTACTTTTTAATTCTGTATATATTTCTTTGATTTGATTTTTGGCAGTATGTGCTATTCTTGAATTATAAGGTTTTAATATTTCAGCAATATTTGTACTTAGTTTGGATTATTTTCATATTAAAAAAGCCTGTTAAAGCTAAAAACTTTCAAAATAAAAAAAAAATATATATATATAACGCCTTAGAAGGCTGAAGTCGAAACACTAGTGCGTGGGGTGTAGAATGATTTGCTCGTAATTTCTATTAAACCACTGCCATAGGAAATTGTTTCGATTTATTCTATTCAAATTATTGTTGTTATAGATAGATGATGCTCAATTTTTCAATATGTGATTTCCCGTTAATCGTATTGTATGTGTATATGTGTCATTTCCAAAATTAATCTCTTTTTGTGATTACTCTCTCTATCCGAAATTTCAATATTTTCGTAATCAAAATTGTTATCAGTCTTGGACGTGACACGCACAAGACTTCACGCTTCAAACTTCTTTTGTGTTGTTTGACTCTTTGCTTTGAATTTTATTTAGTTTGACCTATGTAGCACTTATTACCTACATTGAAGACATGGTATATATATATATATATATATATATATATATATATATATATATATATATATATATATATATATATTTGGAAGTTTTTAGCAATAACAGGCTTTTTTTGATATGAAAAAGTTTATTTTTGTTGACGTTTCGTTGTTATATTACAACTTTGTCAAAACTAATGAATTTAATGTACAATCAATTTCAAGATATATATATAAATGTATATATATATAAATGTAAAGGTTATATATATATATATATATATATATATATATATATATATATATATATATATATATATATATATATATATATAACCTCACAATTAACACGCATAAAATGAATACACAACAATCACCAAACATCATACCTCAAAATTCATTAGAGTTACTGGCTTATCGGATATGTAAATAAACGAAACTGTCGCATCTGGAGTGATAAACAGCCACGAGCCATACAAGAATTACTGATGCATCCCGAAAAAAAGACAGTTTGGTGTGATTTATGGGCTGGTGGCATCATTGGTCCATTTATCTTCAAAGACGACCGTGGAAGAAACGTTACCGTCAACGGCGAACGATATTGAGCCATGATACGCAACTTTTTTTTGCCCCAGTTGGCCAGGTTTAACTTGATTGTCAAGTGGTTTTATCAAGACGGTGCCACATGCCACACAGCTCGTGAAACAATGGACATGTTGAAGGATGAATTTGGTGAGCAGCTTATCTCTCGAAATGGCCCTGTGAATTGGCCGCCAAGATCATGCGATTTGACACCTCTGGATTATTTCTTGCGGAGTTATGTAAAGTCGTTAGTGTATGTAACACGCTTAATTCGTGGGATACAGACCGAAATGCTCGAAAAAGTGACGCAAAATTGAACCTTCCGAATGAAATATTTGCCGCGGACAACATTTACATGAAGTTATTTTTAAAATGTAAATGGCAAAGGCCAAGTTATCAATTTCAACGAGAATTTTGAATTTACGATGCAAATTGAGTGTTTTATTCGATTTAAAATAAAACTACGCTTAAAAATTCACTCATTATATATGTGTGATTTATATATATATATATATATATATATATATATATATATATATATATATATATATATATATATATATATATATATATATATATATATATATATATATAAATCACACTAATAAGAATCACCTGGCTTACCATGAGTTTTTCAGAGGTTTCCACATGGTGAAGAAGACTAAACTTCCGAAGCGCATGCTAAGCCAGAAATATTCCTCTAAAAATGAATATGTGAAAATACAAAAATACAGAAATACCAATTCGATTTAAAAAAAATAAGTTTGACGTTTTGATATCTATAGTAAATCATAGAATTCAATTATTCATCAGTTTTGACGAAGTTGTGATATACAACGGAACGTCAACGAATATAAAGTTTTGAACATTAAAATAAGCCTGCTATTGTTAGAAACATTGAAGATATATATATATATATATATATATATAAATATATATATATAAATATATATATATATATTTTGAAAGTTTTTAGCATTAACAGGCTTTTTTAATATGAAAAAGTTTATTTCTGTTGACGTTTCGTTGTTATATTACAACTTTGTCAAAACTAATATTATATAATATTATATATAATTTAGTTGTAATATAACAACGAAACGTCAACAGAAATAAACTTTTTCATATTAAAAAAGCCTGTTAATGCTAAAAACTTTCAAAATAAATACCTCAAACAGGCAATAAATCAATTTCAAGATATATATATATATATATATATATATATATATATATATATATATATATATATATATATATATATATATATATATATATATATATATATATATATATATATATATATATATATATATATATATATATATATATATATGTATATGTGTGTGTGTCTTTGTATTTTATGCATATTCACTAACAAATTAATTTCATATCCACAGCTTCAGAAGATCATCCAGTCCTTGATAGTTCATCATCCAGTTCATCAGCAACTGTACAAGTCGAAGAGCGAAACGTTTTTTCCTGTAAGTGTTGAAATAAAAGCTAATAAAAAAACAGTTAAGTTTCTAAATAGTCAACTCTGGAGTCTGAATTTTGAAAATGGGGTAACACCCCGAAACAATTGTCAAGTATTTATTTATTACAAATTTTGTGAAACCTCACCAAGTGATTTTTATATAATATGTATATTAAACATTGTTTCACCAAGAGATCAGCGAACACTCAGTCTCAGTTTATCGGAAGATTTTCTTAGCTCTTTTATATCCGTTGGTGCCCATTATTGCCTGATATATTCTCAGTTATGGACATAAATGAGCATGTCGTTAATCAAGAATATGTTGTTTGATGAGTAGATGTAGACACTAATAGCTACAGCTTGATTATTTCGAACTATGACCTCATTTTAAGATTTGGGAATATGGAACTATGACAAATTCATTTATTAACGTAATAGTAAAGATGGCAATAAATCAATCTTTCCTATAGCAATAGAAGATTCAGTATCATGTTAGTTTTACAAACGCATCTGTCATACATGCAGCTATCGCCGCTGTAATCGCGCTACCAGAATCATTGCCAAAGCTCTCACTTCTCCAATTTCCGCCTAGAAACTTCCTCCGATGAAAGTAATAGTGCCACACACATCCATCACTAAATACAATACCAAAAGTCAACCCTGGCAAAACGTACACCGTTCCTATTTTGATTTCCATAGTATTCATTGTCGTTGAACGTAAATATGCAATTGAAATAATCAAATTAAAGCAACACCATACTCATTCAGATATTTGAGGACATCAATTTTAAACGAGAATTGCCAGGCTAGAACTGAGCCCATAGTTGCACCCCTTTGGATTTTTCGATTGTAAATGAATTCAGAAAGCAAAACCAATGCTTCCACCAAAAATACTTCGCACATATTTTCATCATTTTACATATCTCACATCTTTTTATATTTTCTCATACTTTCAACAATAGAACAAGTTGTTCAGCAGTAGGTTTTGAGCACTCAGTGACTCAAAAGATGGACCTTTTCGTCGTTCGTCTTTTTGTAGCTACGGTGAGTAACGCTGTCGAGGGAAAATAGAATGAGACGGAATGAAGAACCCTGAAGCACTCATAATACAGATAGCCATGTCGTTTTTACGTATAGGCGCTATAATTTTTCTGTTTCCTGGTCCGTCGTTAGGCCAGTCTCACCCATACCGTAAATATGAGGTGGCTGAAAATGGTATTTTGACATTTTATTTTCCAAATCTTCAGAGAAACAATCCAATGCGGTTTTATTGAATCCAAGTATCAAATATCCTATTGATGCTTGTCGCTTCTCTCATTCTTACAGTTACGTAGGTCACGATATCGTTGGAAAAGGTTAGTTAGAAATTCTCTGCCCGCAGACTTCTAGGCTTCATTCTATCTCCTAAACCAAACTTTCCAGCCATGTTGTAACATTCCTTACAAAACATAGCCCGTGTCAGTCCGTAAAATTGGTTTGATATTGTGTGAAGACGATTAGCCAGAATGTTTTCTTGTTCCTCAGTGAACACAGGATGCCCTTCTAGGTTTCGAGGACGTCTGTAGCTAGTCTCGTTGGTTAGCTTATCTGAATTGCTTTTTTTTTCAAGGTACTGTAGGGTATTACAATCTCTTTTGATACCTTCTATGCTGATGTACCGCCACGCCGAAGTTTTTTGACAGCATTTTCTAAGGTTTCAACGGTCCAAGGCGCTTTCCTAGTGGTGTGTTCCGTTTTTCTTGGCATTTTGGCTTCTGAAAAAACATATGGGGTAATCGAAGCTACAAAGACCAACAAAGCTACCCGACTACCACCATTTTAGAATTAAATTATATATTGAATCTAGCTTATGACGAAATTATACACAAAGAACCTTTATATTAGGTTCTTAATGAGGATAACATTAGTTATAAAATAAAAAAAAAAGTTCGATTGTAACAAACCTATAACTTCATACATACCTGGTCGTGAAATTCCGTATTTTTTATATGAGCGGACTGTATAGAAATATGGGGTGCTAATCCCTTACCATAAATCTAAAAATGTTATTAAAGTATGAATATTAGTAATGCCCAATTCTCCAGATTCCTGGAAATCGGTATGAAAGGGGTTCGGTGCTGACAACGCCTCAATCTGTCTACTCCTTGTCAGATGTTGATTAATTATCTACCAGTGGACAACTAATGTAGGGCCCATACACTCACAATTTTAATATTCACTTTCTAATGAACAAAACCTTACAATACGCAATACACTTGTCGAATATAAATATCGAATATTATCTCGTAACTATGAATCGTTAGATAAAACTGTACAAATCAGCTAGATAAATAGCGCATATGCACACGTTTTCCATAAATATAAAAGGCAGACATTTAGAATTACATTTCTCTAATGTGGATGTGGTTGGAATCGGTCAGCCCATATGGTATGAGTCGTCGTTTCCTCGAGGATCAGAGCTTGTACAGCGTGCTTTCAGATGAGTGGAAGTTTCTTTGCGGTAGGAGAATATTCTAGAGAAGTTCGCACTGTGAGATAAATATGATAAATATAATATAAATAAATATATAATATAAATATGTTTATAAATATGATCATTGAATGAGATAACTTCGTGGAAATCAGGTAACACATTGACGCAAGAAGCATAGCTGTTACAAATGGCGATTTTCGAACGCCTCTATCAGAGAAATTAGGTGCATTTAAAATTGATAACCTGAAGATAACAATTGAATTTATTTGAAACCTTACATTTAACTGAAATAAATGAAATAATTCTTCGATTATACCTAATTTATTTCAATGAAAAAATCTATTACCTTCATCTAAAATTTATTAATACAATGAATATCTTAGAGGCGAGAAAATCTTTAAATTCAAATCTTAAATTTCACATTCAATAACTGGGAAACATTTTATTTCAGTACGACCAATCACAATGAAATTATACTTCGAGGAAAATTTAGTGAAGAAAATGAAGAAGTTTGTGAAGGAATCAGTTGCGAAAAGCATAGAATTCGAAGAACCATTACAAAATTTGACAGAGATACGGCACATTATCATGGCAACTGCTTGTATAAAAACAAAAGATATTGGTTTATGGAATTTGCTCACTATAGGTCAACAAAGTGTGAAAATATTTCAAAGGTACTAGGCTACCTTTCAATTCCCGAAAAATTATTTTCAGAACTGTTTTGTAGAAACGCCCTAAAATTTTATGGAAATATTCAAAGTATCGAATTTTTTGATAAGGAAATTTTCATTCTAATGGTATTTGGACTTAGAGGCTTCAGGCACACATTGGAATGTAAACATTGCTTGTTAGTATGCCTAAAATCGAAGAATGAGGTTAAAACTAGTTTTCCTGACTTGGAATCGGTTTCAGTTGGAGTTTGTAGAGGTAACCACACCGCTTTTTATGGAAGGATGAACTTGTAGTATTTGTGGCATTAATAAATGACACGAACAGTGCTGTACTGTTAGTGAGAACCCATAAAAGTAATCCCCAAAATATCGATGATTGTAATCGAATAATTATAGTATATAACATATATCTGTCAACAATTATTTACACGATATATAACACTGTGGAAGAATTTGTAACTTAATTTCTGTTGACTTCGATTTTTAGACTGTTTTAGAGGTGAATTAACATACTGATTCCATAACTTTGATCAGTTTTTTTCAATCGCGTCAAGTTTTTTTTTCTACAATTGTTGCGCATACTATTACGTAGCTCGAAGTGGGTTCTCTCCCACAATGAAAATTTATATGGTTCACTCCCAATAGGTCATGCAGTTTCTTTGCATGAAGAATACGAAGATATAAAGAAAGTCATTGACTTGTTGCAATATAACTTACACCAATGGATCATCTGAGTTGACCTTAAAATGGTTTGTTTCCTTCTTCACCAGCAACGCGGATATACCAATTATCCCTGTTTTTTATGTATGTGGGAGAGCAGAACTCGTGAAAAGCATTGGGTCCAGTCAAAGTGACCACCAAGATCTGTCTTGAAACCTAAAAAGCCACTTGTGGACGAAAAAAACATTATATTTCTCCCTTTGCATATACAACGATGTCTCATGAAGGACTTTCTTAGAGCTTTGTCAACTCAAGTGGACTGCTTTGAGTATATCATTTTGGTATTTCCTAGGTCATCATATGAGAAGATAAAGGCTGGTGTCTTTCATTGGCCACAGATTCGGCAACTTATTAAAGATGAACGTTTCATTGAAACAATGACCGAAAGAATGCTTGGTTGGCATTCAAAATATTGACAAGGACTTTCTTTGAAACACACGAGCCCAGAATTACGTAGAAATTGTTCAACAACTCTTAGAAAGCTTTCAAAAGCTTGGCTGTAACATGAGTATCAAAGTGGATTTCTTACATAGCCATGTTGCTAACATTCCAGAAAATCTGGCGATGTTAGTGATGAACAGAGTGAGCGATTCCACCAAGGTTTGAATGCCATATAGGTAAGATATCAAGGTAGATGGGATGTTAGTATGATGGCTGACTATTGTTGGATCATCAAGCAAAAATGTCCCCAGATTGAACATTCTAGGAAAAGTTCTAAGCGAAAATTTTTACCCTAATATCTTTATTGTTTTCGTTAGAACACAATTTAACTTTAATATTATAATAAATTTCGTATAAATAAAATATTTCAATATGTGTGGTTAGTATCCTCTTCATTTTCCTCTGTATGCTCATATTGTATGACTTTTAGGTTAACAAAATTACTCTTCCCCAGTGTAATTGGTTTCTAAGCCCATCTAGATTTTCATAACTGATTTAGAAAGGTAGAAAAATGAGGGAAGTTGAAATGAAAAAAGTCCGAAATTTCGAAATGATAGTCGGGCGTTTTCCTAACTAAGCTACAGCGAAGTCAATTTCATTTCAATCTGTATTGTTTAGAATTATTAGAACGACTTTTTCAATAATTAAGTAATTTCACTGGACACTAGTAAGGTACTAGTAGTAACGTTTACGATTCGATTGTTTTCATTGACTGATGAATAATGTGAGTAATTACAATTTTCGGACTGTTCTTTATACATTTCTCTTTTGCCTATGATGTTTGTGGTCCCGATTTTGACAAACCAAATTAAAAACTACGTTTCCGATTTCGGTTCGTATATAACCACCTCCGTGTTGTCTCTACTGCAATTGCACACTCCACACAATCGGAATCCAATCATAATATGCTTGTCTCAAAGTATAAATTTCACACTGAAGTTATAATTTCAAACAACGTGTTTTCAATATTTAATAGTGTTGGCGTTTACTTGATGTATATCCATTATAATTGAATATAAACTTAAATTCAAACACTCGAACTCATGATTTACACTTTATTGACTCCATAGCACTACGCGTTTCTGTCGTTACAAACAACTTCTTCAGATGCTTACTGAATAATGATTATTCTGTAAGCATCTGAAGAAGTCTTTTGTAACGACGAAACGCGTCATGCTTTGTAGTCAATAAAGTGTCAATCATAAGTTTAAGTGTTTGAATTTAAGTTCATATTCAACGTGTTTTCAGGTAAAAGTTTTTGCACAACGGTGGGACACAGCTTGCGAAGAGATTACATGTTGATGGGAAGTACTGGTGTGAGATCCGAATTGTTGTCCCTTTCTTATATCGACAAAGTAACTTGCGATGAAACAGTTTTCATACATTCCAAACTCGAACATGGCTCTTTCAAATTGCAAGAAAAATGTGAGAAGTACAGCAAGTTTTTTCCAGAAACTATCTACGAGTTTCTACAAGATGATGCGTAATTATCCACATATATTTATATATGTAGATATATTTATATATCTACATCAATTGATATAGGTTGATATACATATAGTAGTATATATAGAATAAAATGTTTTGTGCTAATGACACTGAATGATATATTAAGGAAAATACTAGGTAATCCATACAGAAAATTTTCAATCAAATATGAACTTAAACGATATGACGCATCAATCATCCTACAAGGGATAAATGTTACAGAAGCTAGAGATGCTCGATGGTCATCGATGTTGAAAGCTAGAACATCGATGTTTTTTCATCGATGTTGGGCTTTCGATTATGACATTGATGTCAACATCGATATTCTTCTATTATCAATCATCCCCAATGAAAGCACAGACTGTCTTGTTAAACAAGGAACTCATCAGTTGTGCTTGGTCCATTCAAGTAGGGTATCGACTTCACTCTCCAAACACCTTCTTATAACTCGAAAGAGAATAATGCTCATTTTTTAAAAAAAATATCGCCATTGCGATATTTCTTGTTTATTGGTCGCTGAAATAAGTTTTCCGTAAATATTTCTATTTATGTAGCCTATTGACATGTGATATGATGATTCCTGCCAAATAGATATTGTAATTTAGTGGAGACTTACTCCAAGCATATTTGATGCTTGGTGTCTATGATTCGAGAAATGTTCTCTATTGATTACTATTGATGTGATTGTGAAATATTCATCAATTATTCTTCAATTTGGAGTCATAAGAAAGTTTTCGAAGGTTCAAGTCGTCATCTCACTCAGTCATGGACGTGAAAATAGTGATCAGATGTATGTATTTGTTTTCTCGTGAAACCCTCGATATTTTCGAGGCTATAACTGAGTTATATGTGAGATGACATATAATGTTGGCCAGAAAAGCTCAGAATGGCAGTCAAGCTTTATTAATCGAAAAAATATAATTGAAAAAAGTGGATGCAACAGTAATTCACAACGAAAAACGCTCAAAACATGCTTCGTTTTTCTTGCGGAGTGTGGCCTATCAGTTATTAAAATTGGAATAAGAAATCTACTTTTCTTCTCAGGTTACTATTATTCTTCCTCAGGTGACAAAATTCACTATAACCGTCTATAGTAGCTCTTGTAGTTAACAATCAGGTTTATAGAGTTTCTGTTCTGGTTTTTAAAGCCTAGTCACCTAGCGCGCTGGAACCTTGCTGGTTTTCAAAAAATCATTTAATATAAAAGTAATTTATCTTAGCCTATAATATAAGCCTGTCCTTTTTTAGTAGGTTTTCGACAACAGTAATTTCTTTCATTTGACTTGCATTGACGCCTACCTTTTATGTATAGTTATCTATCTTTGTTCAAGTGTTTATTTTCTGTTGTTTTAATAATTGATGAGTGCAAAAATTGAGATTTTTTCCAGTTTACAGCCAACGGTATTTATTGCGTATCCTCATCCCTCTGTTGGTAATAACGTAGAAATAGACCTATTCAAGATGCATCTTCAAAAATGGCTACATGGATCTGATGATATCCTAGAGAATATACTCCTCATAAAAGGTTTTTCAAAGGAAGGGAAAACCAGAATGATACGTGATATGATTTCTAATGCAGAGCCTGGAGTTCCAGTCAATTATTTCAGGCTGCATATGGGCGACGAAGATGTAAGAACTTTATTATATTTATTGAGGTTATGAATTCTTATTTCGGGTTTTTCGTTTAAAACTACCTCCAATGACTGAAATCGTTTATTTATCAAATGAATCTAGTAAACCAACTACTTCGCTCAATCCATATTATCGGGCACGTGGAGGCAGTCTCCTTGGCGGCGATCTCCATGGAGTTGACTGGACCGTAATTTCCCAGAAACTTCCTGACACTGTAATTCCTTATAGACATATTCGCCGAGTTCTAGTTCTCTGGTGTTTTTCAGGAGATTTTTTGAGATTATACAAGTGGACCCTAAGATGATTAGAAAAATCTTGACGATACTAATGTATCTAATGATACTAATGTAATGCGCCTCTGTACTCGCATCAGTATTCTTCTCAACTAGGCATTTTACTCATTGATATTATTATTATTAAATGTTTTTCATTAATTATATGTTATTAAAATTTATATTACATTACTCATTAATTAATTTATATTATATACATTACTAGCGACCCGCCCCGGCAATTTTTAAATCTGTAATATCTTCGAAAATATTCACTTAAATCATACGGTGTAAAGGGCCATATATATCTATATTAAATGAACAATGTATTCAAGGTATTTAATTGGTTAAGGATTAATGCTGTATGGGTTAAAATCGCTTCGAAAATTAGCCATTATTTGTCGCAAAAAGTAAATGACAAAAAAAAGTTATTGTGGGTTATCCATAAGAGATAACCCCAATAAAGGTCTACTTTTCTGTAGACCTTTTCAATGTGTACAATACCTAGTACATTATTTTGATAAAACTCGTAGGGTTCAGCCTGCGTTTGCAATGTAAGCGGAAAAAATGTAATTATTTACGACATCACATTAGAAACCTCAAAAATAACAGTACTTCTCCACTATTTAGTGGATGTTATTATACATATAAACCTTCCTCTTGAATCACTCTATCTATTAAAAAAACCGCATCAAAATCCGTTGCGTAGTTTCAATGATTAAAGCGTACAAAGGGACAAAGGGACAGAAAAAGCGACTTTGCTTTATACTATGTAGTGATATGATGTCATTGTTATTCTTTAGTTTAAGTTGCTATAAACTGAAGTATGTCATAAAATTATTGGACTGTATTGCTACATAATTTGCAATCCGCTGAAAAATATTTTAACTTTATCATAATTATTTCTTTCTTCGTGCAAATAACTTTGATATTTATTGAAACACTTCGCTATATTATTTTTGATGAAATCAATTTTTTTATTCAATCATTCTACTGTTTGCTGACAAACAGTAGTTTTCAAGCAATGCGAACGCTCCAATTGGTATCAGTCAATAAGAGGATTGATTAGAGATTTGTAAAAGAAACCTCCAAACTAGGTAAAGCAATTCCTCTTTGACCTTGAGGACGCTGTTGTAATTTATTTTCAACACCAAAAACAAATCAGAATTGAAGTCACAAAAAAAATAAGATAGTAATTTGTGATTCTTTCCTCTACTTACAGCAAGAAAGTAGCCAGAACTGCTCTTTCGATGTTTAAATTTACATATGTTTCAGAAACCGTTCTTTATGTTAGCAAACCTGTTTGCTGCTCCGCTTGGTCTGAAGTCGAACATGAAGACCAACCAGAAAAAAAAGATTATCAAAAAATTTCTGCCTACAGTTAAAGGTTTGAAAAAATTGAAAGCTGTATACGAAGTTTTTCAACTAGTTCCACCATCTACTAAAATTACGCCTCCAAGGTTAAGGATGATTGAAGATTGTTTGAAAAAGCTGTGCACTGAGGTGAGTTGTAAGATATCGATTGGGAATTAACAGAATTCGTATTTAGCCGTCAATGTCCGCAAGTTATTTATAGAAAGGCAGTTGAATTTGAATTGTGAATCTTATAAAGTCTTCGTGATAACATTTCAGAAGTAATAATAATTGCTTACACGCGGCTATAAAATTCATACCTGACCAACAACTTACTGCGAATTCATCTGTGTGAATCCATATATATTAAACATTATCACTTTTGGCGTTAGCTTTCCTATCGAGAATACTTATCTCAGAAACAACAATCGGTTGATAAGCGCTAAAATATAGACATTGACATAAATAAGTAGAAATTCTGAATTGAAGATCAACACGAGAAAGACAAAATAATTGATGATCATCAGATGGAAGATCATCAATATACCACGGCACACGTGGAGTGGATGTTAAAAACAAAAGAATTAAACAATTAAACTTTTTTCTTCTCAGTCGTTTACTCTCGATCGTGTATCGGTCTTCTGCCACTGCGTCCCACGCAATACAGCGCCACACTGCTCTATGCTTAGCGGATCTAGAGTTTTCATTGATGACAGATTGATGACAGAGATACATGGTGGACAGATTTTATCAGATCTGTCCACCTTGTTGGAAAGCACCCATGCGATCTTTTGCCCTCGACTTTCCCTTGGACCACCACTCTTTCGATAGAGTTTTCGTTTCAGGTTATGTGTCCAATGAAGTTAAGGATTCGCAGCTGCACAGTCGACGATAACCTGCGATGTGCAGTCCACAGAATTCTGCGCAAGCGTCTCCAGCACCACATTTCTAACGCATCAATTTTGCGACGATCTTGCACCCTCAATGTCCATGTCTCAGCTTCGAACAAGAAGATTGGAAAGGCTAGACATTTCATTAGTCGAATCTTTGTGTTTTTGGTTATTCTGCGGTCCCTCAGAATGTTTGTGAACTTATCCACTAAAGATCTTCCTATGGCGCAACGCCTCCGGATTTCGTCCTAGCAGCCGCCAGCGTTTAAGATCTTGGAGCCCAGATATACGTAGCTGTCGACAACTTCACATCCCGCAATGTTTCGAATGTTCACCTAGTTGTTATTAGGGCGGTCCACGATCATAATTTTGGTCTTATCGCGGTTAATAGTGAGTCCAAACTCCGTAGCTTTGGTCTCCAAACGCCAAAGCAGAGTCTCTATGTCATCTTTGGTTGAAACTAAGAGAGTCGTATCATCCGCATATCGTAGATTTAACAACTTACGGCCTCCTATGGATATTCCCTTGCCCCAGACTTCGAGAACTATCCGCATGAT
Organism: Henosepilachna vigintioctopunctata; assembly: GCA_030704895.1. Lineage (NCBI taxonomy): Eukaryota > Metazoa > Arthropoda > Insecta > Coleoptera > Coccinellidae > Henosepilachna > Henosepilachna vigintioctopunctata. The sequence continues at coordinate 7,874,543 of JARQZJ010000033.1, read as the reverse complement.
GTATTCAGTGCATATGTTGAACAATAGCAGACGCCGGCTCTAGTTTTAAGTCGTTCAGATTCAACACCATCAATTCGGACCGCGGCTGTGCCATCTTCAGAGAGACGTTCAATAAGGTGTACGAGGTGTTGTGTTGTTAACAATTGAAATATCGTGGCACAAAAAAGTTCAGATATAGAAACCGCAACCAGAGATTATATGTACGATAAGTCTACCTAACAGTGTTCGAACTAATCGAAATCATAAATGTGAAATAAATAACCCTTTCTTCAGGAATACACTTTGTCCTTCTTAGAATACACGTTTTCATTTTACACCTTCATTTGCGCTGGACATGTGAGCAGTAAAATCATATTGAAGTACTCGTGATGTCCATTTTTTCATCATGAAAAACAATAGCAATGAAGATGTCTTGAAGGTATATGAAGCAAATTTGAAATTCCTTCAACTGTTTAATCATTCAATCATTACAAACTCGCATAGCTACAGCATTAAGGCATTGTATAGTTGAAATTTGATTGAAACGTGATTTCCTCGGACCACTATAGCTCAAAACCTTTATAAAACAGTAAATCAAAAGAGCATTAGATATTATCATTATAAAACATAAGTATCTAAACTAAAATCATTATACAATAGACTAACCCTGAACGCCTTTAACGAAGCTATTTGTGAGATACACATCGTTTTCAAAATTAAATCACCTGAAAATTTTTTTAATCCTTGAGATATTATCTTTCAGCGAATGAACTACTCTCTTTAAAACTCAAATCGGAATACCAAGGTAGAAAAGGACTTCAATGCCTTTCAAAGAATAATATTGCTGATGTTTTACTCGAAGGAGGACGTTTGTTCAAAGTTTTTCTCAATATCAATATTTTCTTGATAGAAGACATAGTAAATATGTGTACACATAACCTTTATTCTGTTTTAGTGCTTCAAAACTCCTTGGTTAATCGCCATTGATGATGCTAACTTCATGGACCTTAAATCGTGGGACGTTATTCAACCATTGATAGAAACCAATCTGTTTTTCTTATTGATGACTTCTCAGAGGGGTCACCAGTTTGTAGAAACAGAAACGTATAAGAAGCACATCGCGGCAGTATTACGACTGAAAGGTTTACAGAAGAAATACATCGCAACTTTTGCCTGTCAGGTGATGAATGTCTTCGGAATTCCATCTGATTTAGAATTGTAAGTACTCGTATATGGATTTATCACGAATTTTTGCGTTCTAATTGAAAATAATTCTTTTCAAGTTGTCTACATAAAAAGAGCAATGGAAATCCAGGTTGGATATCGAACCTATTACTTTTTCTATTGGAAGTTGGAAATTTGGTTATAAAAGACGTTCCTTTCGGGACCCTTCAATCTCTGGGTTTAGTTTGTCCCCCAATCTCTTCAATTTTCAGGTACAAACTTCATATAGCTCAAATTACCAATAACACTGATAGATGAATTGTTAATTTTTGACGGTAGTTTATTCTACTTGAACCTTGAATGTAATAAAACAAGTCTTAGAACCCAGTAGCGGCGTCTAATAAAAAAGATTTGGGGGCTAAAAGGGTGGTCTTGCCTCGGAAAATTTTATAAATTTTACATGAAAAATAGTGAAAACAATAAATTAAAATTAACACACTTAGCTTAAGTTTTACTGAATATATTGAAAACTCTACATATATTTCGGGTGGTTAACCCTATTATCAAGAGTATACAATATCACTGAGTATGTAAATATCATGTAAATATCAATTTAAATTGATAACGGTCATCACCCAAAATTAGATAAGATGGCTAATCAATACAAATTTCAGTGATTTTCAAGAGGGATCTAAATTTTTTTAACATGAGTGTGGCCACATTGACATTCGAGTATTTAAGTTCTTTTAGGACTGGTACAGTGAAATAATTGACAGTATAAGAAGTAATCAACGCTTATAAAATGAAAATGGTTAAGCATTTTGGAAGAAACAATAAAACTGACTCGAATTTGGGCGTTTCCGATACTTCAATCAGCCATCTTCAAGAGTTTTCAGGCGGAAACCGTACTTCCATTTCAGCTCAAAATGCCCTTAACTGTATTTCAAATTTCTAGAAAGTTGCTTCTGAAAGTTTTCACTCTTATCCTTCTTATTACATGCTAAAACTAGCGTTTGCCCTCGGTTTCGTCAACCTCTCTGTTCATTTTTGAAACGAAAAATACACACCACAGCAAATTTCATGCAAATAAGTTCATCTCGGCTCAATATCTCTCCTTTCATCTCCCCAAAATTTTGATTTTCTGAGAAAATCTTTGCTATGTTTTTTCCATATTTCCATTATATCTTCACACCACATTTTATGTAGATATGTTCAGCTCTACACCCGATACAGTCGGGACTTTCAACCATTCAAGAAGTTGAAGATTGATTTTTCGAAAAAAAAAAAACATTTATTCGATATCTTTCGTTCAGCCTTATGAGCTTAGCTATCCTCCACTGAATGTCTCGTCTGAATCGGTCGAGCCATTTCAGAGATAACGTGGAACAGAGAGACTGAAAGGAATTTTGAAAGCTTTATTTCCTTCCTTATAACCTTACAATTTGATATGCTGCTACGTCCTTTTCAACACTGCGAACGGCAGCTGTTCGCCGGTGAATAAGGGGTCGTGAGTCGCAAAAAACTCAACAAAAATCTCTAAACCGAAATAAATTTTGGGCGCCACTTGGTTTTCGAATAACGAAATTAATTAGTCTGATAGTCTGAACCAAGAAAAGATATAGACTCTTTTATCTTACTAATAGAACCTTCGGACGAATAAATACTTCAATATTAAATTTCATAAGTCAATATACTCTGAATGAAGAGTTAGTAATGGTTAGTAGTAGTAATTTTACAAAATATATATAATAAAGTTTTTTTTTTAATTCAGTGGACCCACAGTTTAACGCCGGTTCCGAACGACCATTTGGCTTGTAATCGTTGCAACATATTTCATTATTTGAACTACTCAAATCATAGACAAACACAAACACCCATGTCTTCAGAGGGGCTCGAACCCGAGTTCTACCGCAGCATAGTCGGGAGTTCTACCGAATAAGCTACGGAGACCGGCTCCAATAATGTTCTAAACTTGTGATATGTGATAATTCAAATCTAATGTTGGTAGTGCTAAAAATATCAAAAAAGTGGTCTGCATTCAGACGCACCAGGCGTTGTTATGGTTTCCTTATTGGAGGTTGGAAATACCTCGCTCGAAATAACGATCCCTCTTTTAGTTTTCGTTTGGAAGGAATTTGTACTTGAATTTCTGTATCATCTGCAAAATTTGGCTCTACCAAAAAATGGAAAGTAACAATGAAAGGAAAGTCGTTCCAAATATTAAGGATGCTCCAAAGAAAAGGATTGGTACTCTCTCAAAAAAAGGAATCTCCAAAAAGGATTTTCCACCGAAAAACTCTGAAAATTCCAGTCACTAAATTACGAATGTTCTTCAATGTATTGAGTGAAATTGTATTTCGCATTACTTTCTTTTAAAAGACTCACCTTGTTTTCAAGAGTTTGCTCAACTACTATATTCACAATAAAATCAAGGAAATTCAAATCGTTCAAATAACTTATGACGGAAGTACTAGATCACGACTGACTTGTTCTTGCTCAAACCACTACCAGAAGACACTGTGAGTAGAAATTGAGAAATTTGCAGGCCACCTGTAATTCAATGCACCAACAACATTATATTATTCAGAAATCTTGCATATTTGTATCGGGAGTGATTGCTAGATTCAGTTTCCGACTATAGATGGACTGCATCTCATAAGGGTTATTCCAAAGCAATGAAAAGGGCAAATGTCATATTATATTGCTACAATGCATATACTGAAATTTTTTTATCATGATAATACAAACATTCCAGCTCTATTCATTTGTATAGATTATTCAATATTCATAATTGAAATTTGTACAGTATCTCCAAAAAACAAGAAAGTGAAATATATTCAATAGCAAATTTGGATTCGTCACTGGGATACCGAAGAAGGAATATCGAATTGTGGAATGTTATATCAGACACATGGGGGGTGAGTATCAACCTGTGTTCATAATTACCTACTATGGATAATAGATATGCATCCAACAAATATATGCGATATTAGAAGTATACTATATATTTCTTTCGATAATTTTTTGACAAATTATTCAAGAGAATATCATATCAGAGCTGGCTATGTGAAACATGAACAATGCGATGTCTACATTATGCTTTTAGGGATAAGTCTTAGAGAATATTCAAATCGATGCCTACATTTATTGGAAGCGTAAGACAGTAATCTGTTTCGTTATCATTGAAAGGTTCACACGTCCTTATCAATTAAGGTACTACATTTTACAACTCTAGTTTTTGAGCAATTTCATTGCTAGATTTCAATGTTTGATGTATTCATGTGCTTTTCATTGACACTTAAGAGTTTAGATTTAATAGATTCCTATAAGAGTTGTGCATTAATATATGCATTATATATGTATGCATACGACGTTTCCAATAAATGTAGGTACTTATCGTTTTAAATATTCCGTAACATTTAAACTTAAAAGGATAATGGAGACATCGTATTGTTCATGTTTCACATAGCCAGCTCTGCTATAATGTTCTTTTGAATAATTTGTCGAAAAACTATCGAAAGAAAGTTGTAGTACCTATACTTTCAATATCGAATATTTACAAGTGCGATAATATAGCATCAGAACTACAGAATTCTTTCTCTGGTAGTATATATATTTATATATATATGTATATATATATATATATATATATATATATATATATATATATATATATATATATATATATATATATATATGTATCTCTGGTAGTATATGTTTATATACTAGCAAACCCGGCGAACTCCGTTTCGCCACCAGATGGCTTCGTTTTATGTAACATTTCGTTTGGTGATTAAAAGATGAAGAAAAATTTTCTTTTTGTTTTATATTTGAAAAGAAAAAATTTTATTTCATTTCACAACAGTAATGAATCCATTCCGATTACAAAAATGAAGTGTTATTTAGTTGAACTTCTCTAAGTAAATGAAAGTGAATACAAAGTAAATACTGAATCGAAGCGTTATACGTGTCCGCAAATTATCCGTTTCATTGAAGTGCTCTTTGGTAAACCACATTTTTTGTTTTTTGGTCTGACGTTAACACAAACGAAGCGGATGGTTTCCCAACTCGTGAACACGCAACGTATAATAGCCCATGTGAAAAACAATGATTTTCTGAATTTATCCCGCAAACACTAAGCGATTGGCCTTGCGACTTGTTAATTGTCATTGCGAACGCAAGGCGAACTGGAAATTGCAATCGTTTGAAGTCAAACAGAAGATCAGTCGGAATCATTGGTATTCGAGGAACACATACATTTTCACCTGCTTACTTTTCGTTAATAATGGTTGCCTCAATCAAATTCGGCATAAGTCTTTTTACCGAAAGTCGAGTACCGTTGCAAAGTCGCGGTGGATTCAAATTACGCAATATCATAATAACTGTACCAACTTTGAGTTGCAAGTTATGTGGTGGAAATCCTGGTGACTCCAGAGAATTCAAAAACTCCGTTGGATAATTTACTACATCATCGGGATTTGTTATGCAATCAACGGATTTGTATGTCACCAAATCGCCAGCAATTTTTGATTGTATGGTGAAATTCAGTGCGTGTACATCATTATTCTTTGCGCAGAATAGCTCGTTGGCTTAACCAAGCATAATTCTGATAATTCTCACTAATGTTTGGGAAAACATTTTCAATAAGATCTAATTGAGAGTCTACAAATCGGCAAAAGTCGTTGGTAAGAGTAATTAATCCAGATGTCGCATCAACTGGGACTTTTCCATTTCCAACAGCTAACAATTGTTTGGAAAATTGTGCAGCACTTTGATCATTTTGAAGTTGAACTCTCACATTAGTGGTTAGCGATAATGTTTTCACGTTATTCCATAAAGGTGATGCCTTCAGGGAAGCATTCAATTCATCTGCAGGCGTTCCACGGGGAATTACTGGTAACGTCTGCCTGAAATCCTGAAATGCCTGCCAACAATATCATCAAGCCGCCAAAGATGTTGTTACTTCGCCGAAGATCCTTTTCAGTGTGAAGTTAAGTGCTTCAAGTGATTTCTTATGTGCCATATTGTGCACTCATACCAAACAATGAGCTTGCATTGCATCAACAATTTTTCCATTGCACTGGATCGGGAAATATTGCATGTTGGAGTATTAATTCTGTTCAAATTGAGTGGCAACTTAAGCGCAGAATGTGCAGTACGACCGCCGTCTAAAAGAGTCACCACAATTCCATATGATGCTAACAATAAGTAGCTATCAAACAATGTATCACGCACCGGCGCCATCTACTTGAAATATTGATTTGTAGTACATACTATGTATCAGAGATGGCGCTGTATGTATGCGATGTATGAAAAATGATTTTCCCGCTTTTCTTTTGAAATTTTTCCTAAATTTTCTTTTCTATAAACCTCACGGATCCTAAGACCTTTCCAACGAATGCAAAACCGTGAAAATCGGTTTGTGCGTTCTGGAGTTATAGCGTCAGAAATGAAAAACCGACCTTATAGTAGACTATATAGTAGATATTATATATATATATATATATACATATATATATATAAATATATATATATATATATATATATATATATATATATATATATATATATATATATATATATATATATATATATATATATATATATATATATATATTTCTTGAAATTGATTCATTGCCTGTTTAAGATATTTTATTTCGAAAGTTTCTAGCAATAACAGCCTTTTTTTGATTTGAAAAAGTTTCTTTTTTATTCATTAGTTTTGACAATGTTCTAATATAACAACGAAACGTCAACAAAAATAAACTTTTTCATATCAAAAAAAGCCTGTTATTGCTAAAAACTTTCGAAATAAAATATATATATATATATATATATATATATATATATATATATATATATATATATATATATATATATATATATATATATATATATATATATATATACATATATATATATATATATATATATATATATATATATATATATATATATATATATATATATATATATATATATATATATATTGACTGTATGAGTCTCAGCACCTAGTATCAATCTAAATTCAGTAAAATTATAATGTAATGAGTAATGATCATTTCAATACGAAATAGCCCAAACTCCACTATCGATATAGTCGACTTTTCGACTTAGATTTCCTCATAGGAGTAAATTAGAGGAATGGCACAGTAATTCGCAGTATCTTCAAAATTTACCTTAAAACTTATTCCTTACAATAGTAACAAATTTGTTAGTTCCATATTTTAATTTCAGGATCCCGAAGAAAGAGATATTATCACAGAACACGCCACTTATACAGTATTGAAACTCAGAAATTGCCGGGTTTGTATGCTCTCGGAACAATTCTCTATAGAAAACTTCGATGGGGAAGAAACCGAAACTATATACTTTGCCCAAATTTTAGATTCGCTGACTTATAACGAACAGATTTTCCTTAAGTGTTGTTCTATACTGGGTGTCACATTTCTTCGAGACGTTTTGTATTTCGTGAATCCTGGCAGCGTCCACTATGAGTTTGCAGAAAGTAAGTGCTGATTAAAGCTGAAATTCAGATAATTATTGTTATCATAATATATACACTTTCCACTCAAATCAACCATACTTCCCATCACCCTGAAATTTATGAGCTGCGTGAATATCTGGCTGATAATGAAAGCGAAAAAATTAACGATCACCATAGAAAAAAAACTGAATGCGTAGAACATAAGAAACGACCTAGACAAGCTAGTCATTCTAATAACTGATTTTGAAATAGTCATATAGTTAGCTATAGCTATCGCCAACTACGATGATTGTACTAGGAACTGTTTCAAGAAAAAGAAGCTTGTAATTATCGTGCCAGTTGAACTGGAGAAAATTTTGTGATAAGAATCCCGTTGCGGTCTGATCGATTACTCATATATTGGCTCCAGATTCGCGTAATTTTGTAATATTGGTTCCACGTAATAGTAGGAGAGACCAAACGAGGCTTATCAATAAAAAAGAAGCTTCGTGCTTCGTGAAAAGCGATATTGCAAAAGAAGAACTGAAAATTACAGATTCTCATAACGCATCTCCTCCTATTTCTTATAAGAAACTCGTCAGTGAAAATAAATCAACCACTTGAGTTGAGTTGAGAGGAAATTTTTTTATCCGAAAAGGAGACAAAAAACAACTCAAATCTGATATCCGAAAAATTATAATGAATTAGTGAACAGATGTTCAAAAAAAAAATTATTAATAATAATAAAAATCCTTATTAAAGAATATGTCAACATAAAATAAAATAGTGTCACACAATTGTTCCGATAATTCAGAATATTTGATAAGTTTTTAAAATGATGCATTAGGTTAATTATTTCTATTCGCCGTTTTTCTATTGTCGGTTTATTTCTTTCGTAAATCTGCATATTGAAACGTTTAATTCCAACATTGTCTGGTCAGAACACAGGATTATATAGTTCATCCTTCTTCACAAATAGTACTTTTACTAAAACCTTCAAAACTTTTTTTTTATTACCTCTTTTGCTTTCAAATGCTAGCTCTTTTGCCTTTACCTGTACATCTATAAAGCCAGGTTTTTTCCGTATATACTCCTCAATTATATTTTCTGTTACGTGATTGTTTACTATATTTTTAAAGAACTATTTTTTTACCGGTAAATTTATTTTCGGTACTTGTATCATTTTCATCTACTTTGCAAGTTCCTCACCTTATTCTGCCAGACTTCAACAAGCTTATATAGGTATAGGTGTTTTTTTAGCGGTATAGAACTTTAAATTGCAATAAAACAACGATGGATCATTCGATTGACAAGAATTTTTTTTATTCGAAAGATAGTGTTGTGGCATTGAATTTTAAATATGATTTCTGGCATATGACCACCACGGCTGGCTCAGATGTAGTCCAATCTGGACGTCCAATTTTCGATGAATTTTTCCAACATTTGTGGCCGTATATCGGCAATAACACGGCGAATATTGCCTTCCAAATGGTCAAGCGTTTGTGGCTTATCCACATAGACCAATGACTTTACATAGCCCCACAGAAAGTAGTCTATCCGGTTTAAATCACAAGATTTTGGAGGCCAATTCACAGGTACAAAACGTGAAATTAGGCGGTCACCAAACGTGTCTTTCAATAAATCGATTGTGGCACGAGCTGTGTGACATGTTGCGCCGTCTTGCTGAAACCACAGCTCCTGGACATCATGGCTGTTCAATTCAGGAATGGAAAAGTTAGTAATCATGGTTCTATACGGATCGCCATTGACTGTAACGTTCTGGCCATCATCGTTTTTGAAGAAGTACGGATCAATGATTCCACCAGCCCATAAAGCGCACCAAACAGTCAGTTTTTCTGGATGTAACGGTGTTTTGACATACACTTGAGGATTTTCTTCACTCCAAATGCAGTAGTTTTGTTTGTTGGCGTAGCCATTCAACCAGAAGTGCGCATATGGATAAAATGGACGTAGTGCGCGACACGTATTCCGCACTGAACCATTATTTTCGAAATAAAATTGCACTATTTGCAAGCGTTGTTCAGGCGTGAGTTTATTCATGATGAATTGCCAAACCAAACTGAGAATAAATCACTTCTCAGCTGTTGAATCGATCGCCATCTTCATCAGTAATGCCAACTTAAAATTTTATACCTCTAAAAAAACACCCGTTACTACGTTTCACTTAAAATTCTTCAATTTTTGGGCATTGTTCTTCTTTGTTTGTTTCACTGTTTTTTTCGTTTTGTATAGTTACTTCGACAATACTAAGTGCTGATGTAGACAACTGATTACTATATATATATATATATATATATATATATATATATATATATATATATATATATATATATATATATATATATATATATATATATATATATATATATGAATAATATATATACGTGGATATCATATATGGGGCTAAGACACTGGATACAGCGTCTAGGTTAGCTAATTTCAACAGTTTCAACCAAAATTACAACCAAAATGGTGGTCGGATCTGACGATTGAAGCGTGACATAACAGAACAACATTTTAAAGCGATGTCAATTTCCTATTTCGAAAATAAACCATTACATCCGATCTCACTACACAATCTATGTACTCGTACAAGGTTCTGGATTGTTTGTGTTAATTGAGTATAGTGTATGAAATTCTGAATATATGTTTCAGAGTTGAGATAATAATATGGAGTGTGCTTTCATTGTCATTGTCAAATTCAAATCCAAAATTACAAAAAAACTATATGAAGGTACTGAAGAATGACAAATTGAAAAACTTCATTACGAACATCAGATTATAAATATTCCACAAAATACAACATTAACCCTCAAAAAAAATTCTATGGTGAAGCATTATAGGAATAACCTTCGATTGATTCTATAATATTTGAAATACATTATGCCTCAAGAGAGTCGGGTAAATCACGATTCATCATCTTAGACTTCCCAACTATACATGTTAATAAGTGTGTTATATTGGTCATGACTTGCTGGAGAATGATTCAAAATTCGTTCAAGTATATGAACTGGAGTACTATCAATATTTCTTCCTTCCAAGACACTTTACAATTTTCATTCTTAATGACTTTATTCTCCTAATTAGAAAAATTAACGAATACATTTCGATTTCATTTTCAGTTACTTATTTCAACTATATACGGTATTTTGTTTCAGTTGTGAAAAAAATGTTTGAGAAGCAAATACTTGTTTGTGCTGGAGGCGACTTCACAGAAAGGCCTACGTTAATTAGAAAAAAAATGAAAGATCCTAGCTTTACAGATGTAATCTCGTGCAATTGTCGAAGTTTGATAATTGAAGGTGATGAATAATAAATATTTCAAATGCTCAATAAAGATGAAGCATTGATTAGTATTGACACCATCCAGCTCAGGGTCAACTGCTCTATATAAATTTTTCTATTCATTTCCAGCATTTATCCACTCTGCAGCTGATATACAATATTCTCCTCCCTAAATTATTTTTCCAAGATTATAAAGCCTCTCTTCTTGACTCATTTGTCCTGGTATATTTGGTTGTATTATTTATTCGAAAATTATTCAATGAATGACAACTTGGTATTGAAATTAGATAATAATAAATTGAAAAAAAAAATTAGCAAAAACGTAATGAAATACTTACGTTCGCTGATAAATCAAAACTGAAATTAATTCAAAATATAGATAATAAATTCAAAAATTATATAGCTTACACCAACCCAAAAATGCAGATAAAAATACTCAGTTTGAATAGTGATGGTCATAAATTAAGTATATAAAATTAAGATTATATAAACCAATCGTAACTCCACACTTCTCTATCCTAATTTTCTGATTCAATTCAGTTAAATTAAATAGACTACGAGCCAAAATAGATTCCTAAGAATAAAAATTAAACGTACGATTTATTATTATGATTCGATTGAAGGAATTAGTAGCATAATGAATTATGCAATTCAATTATCAATAACTCAGTTATGAAATTCTTACCAAATTTAGCTAATAAACTTACTATGAGAGAATTTGAAATTTTTCAAATTATATTCATTTTGTTTTCTATAGCTCCGCTCTTTTAAAAACAATGTCTGCAGAAATACCGTCATCCTGTGTTTAGTGTACAATTAAATAGTACTTTGATAGTATAGAATATAATAATTCCTTCATTCCTGTTTAAAATTGCTCAATAAATTCATATTTTCGAAACTAATATGATTAAGAAACTATGTCATAAATTCCAATTCCATTTTTAGACGGTCATAAACATTTACCTAAATATGCCTCTTGTGGATATTTGAGATTTAGAGCAACATCTTTGAGGCAAGTCGTTTACAACTCACTGAATAAAGAACAGAGAATTGAGTTTCACACCAAAGCTATCACCTATCTACAAGAACAACTGAAGAAGTGCGTTTCATGTGGAGGAGGACAGTTCAACATTGGACCACCAAATCAGGCAGCATTGGTGAGTCAATAACTAAACAACAGTAATCATTATTTAGTTATCGATACAAAAAAGCTATAAACAATATATACATGTATATATATATATATATATATATAAGAAAACAAAATTTTTTTGTGCTTATGGCACTGAATAAAACATTTAAGAGAATTAACACTGAAACATTCATTTGAAAAATTGAAATTAATCAAGAGAATTGATTAATTTCAATTTTTCAAATGAATGTTTCAGTGTTAATTTTCTTATATATATATATATTATATATATATATATATATATATATATATATATATATATATATATATATATATATATATATATATATATATATATATATATATATATATATATATATATATATATATATATATATATATATATATATATATATATATATATATATATATATATATATATATATATATATATATATATATATATATAGTTTCAAGATTCACAAACCATTCAATACTAGTAAACACTGCGACTCTTAATCGAAATATCGAAATATTTCAAATAAAACTCTTAGGGAGCTGTCTACACAAATGTTGTCAACGGGAACGAACCCATCTCTTTCGAGAGTGAATATCAAGAGCGTTTCGAAAAACTCATCGACCTTGTTGAATGATAATAGGATACAATTGTTTTATCTATCATTATTATGAATCATCAGTCTATCATTTTCAATCTATCAATCAAGAATCAATGACATTCAAAACGCCCATAGGTCCTATACCAAATTGAGGGGAATTTTTCTCAGTGAAATATTCACGTGAGCTCCCTCTATCGGAGAAAAGACTTATAAACTCTCCGTAGCGTTCAAGATTCCTACTCATGACAACAGTGGCGGGAGCGTAAGGCGTTGTAGATATTTCATTCGGACACTACAGAAAATTGTCCGCAATGTGTACGAATAGTCCCATGCCTAATCGCTCCAGATCACGCCCCGGCGGGCAAAAGTATAGCTAGTTTCAAGATTCCACAAATCATTCAATATTAGTAAATACTCAGACTCTTATTCGAAATATCGGAATATTTCAAATAAAACTCTCAGGGAGCTGTCAACGAGAACGAACCCTTCGGGAGTGAATATTAAGAGCGTTTCGAAAAATTCATCGATCTTGTTGAATGATAATAGGATACAACTGTTTCATCATGAATGATTTCCGAATCTTGAAACTAGCTATACTTTTGCCCGCCGGGGCGTGATCTGGGGCGATTAGGCATGGGACTATTGCGGACAGTTTTCTGTGGAGTTCGAATGAAATGTCTACAAAGCATTACGCTCCCGCCACTGTTGTCATGAGTAAGAATTTTGAACGCTAGGGAGAGTTTATACGTCTTTTCTCCGATAGAGGGAGCTCACGTGAATATTTCACTGAGAAAAATTCTCCTCATTTTGGTATAGGACCTATGGGCGTTCTGAATGTCATCGATTCTTGATTGATAGATGAACTGATGATTGATAATAATGATAAAACAACTGTATCTTATTATCATTCAACAATATCGATGAAGTTTTCGAAAAGCTCTTAATATTCACTCTCGAAAGTGATGCGTTCGTTCTCGTTGACAACATTTGTGTAGACAGCTCCCTGAGAGTTATATATATATATATATATATATATATATATATATATATATATATATATATATATATATATATATATATATATATATATATATATATATATATATTCAGAAAGAAAATTATTGGGTTTTCTGGTTCTCATAAATATTTATTAAACATCTATATCACATAACGTTTCGGTCCTTTTCTTGGGCCTTTTTCAAATGAAATTTCATCAAATATATTGTCATCAACTAAAAAAAAGAGAAAATGACAGGCATGTAAACAACATTACACGATCCAAAACTTACCACACAAACAAACACAATATTTATTATTATATTATGAACCAATATTCAAATGAAGAAAGGTTTTCGAATTTGTTATATTTCTATATATATTTATCTTAATTTACACACGATGCGTTGTTGTTCACGTTCAGACAAAGACTAATTTCCGTCTTAATTACCTCGGTTTCTTCGGTGTCACTACGCGCACAGAATGTTATTGTAGATTTTACTAAGACCTTTTATATCTACCTTGTCATTAATGGCATCCGGGTTTTTTTTATATACATCATTTCATGATATTCTCGTTTTCTCTTGTTGTATTCAGATTTTAGGATTTTTGTTCTGGTGAAGTCGAATTTATGGTTCAATATGATTTAGCCTATTTTGTAGGTGTTGGCTGGTTTGTCCAATATACACTCCTGAGCAGTCTTGACAAGGTATCTGATATACAGTGTGTGTTTTTTTGTTGTCTGGTATGATGCTCTTAAGTTTACTAAAGACACATTGTAGCCAATTATGTTCTTCATGACATAATGTTATATTGTGTTTCTTGAAAAATTTATCAAGGTTTTCCGATAGATTTGGAATATATGGCAAAGGTAGACATTGGTTGTCAGTTGTAATTTTACTTTCATCAGTTTCATTGTTTATTTGATGTGTAAGGTGTTTTTTACAACTTCGTTCAAAAATTGCATGTACTAGTTTTCTAGGGTATGCGTTACGATATAAAACTTGTTTAGCCTTATCAATTGCCTAGTGTAGGTGGCTTGGGTTGCGTCGCTGAGCTTTATTGCCCGGTCTGCTAAACCAATTATAACTGCCTTTTTTTGTGAAATGTGATGTTGTTAAACTGAATATATATTAGAACAATTTAACAGTTACCACGAAAAGCTAAAATTTACAATAGAATGTGAAAGCGAAAGTCAGATAAATTTCCTTGACATGACAATTTTTCACAAACATAACAACCTAGAAACAAAATGGTATAAAAAATCAACGTGGTCGGGACGTAACCTCAATTTTAATTCACAACATCACATTTCACAAAAAAAGGCAGTTATAATTGGTTTAGCAGACCGGGCAATAAAGCTCAGCGATCCAAGCTATCTACATGAGGCAATTGATAAGACTAAACAAGTTTTATATCGAAACTCATACCCTAAAAAACTGGTTAATGCAATTTTCAAACAAAGATGTAAAAAACACCTAACACATCAAATAAACAACGAAACTAATGAAATTAAGAATACAACTGATAACCAATTTCTACCTTTGCCATATATTCCAAATCTATCGGAAAACCTAGATAAATTTTTCAAAAAATACAACATAACATTATGTCATAAAGGACATAATTTGCTACAATGTGTCTTTAGTAGACTTAAGAGCATCATACCAGAAAACAAAAAGACACACACTGTATATCAGATACCTTGTCAAGACTGCTCAGGAGTGTATATTGGACAAACCAGCCAACACCTACAAAATAGGCTAAATCATATTGAACCATAAATTCGACTTCACCAGAACAAAAATCCTAAAATCTGAATACAACAAGAGAAAACGAGAATATCATGAAATGATGTATATAAAAAAAAAACCCGGATGCCATTAATGACAAGGTAGATATAAAAGGTCTTAGTAAAATCTACAATAACATTCTGTGCGCGTAGTGACACCGAAGAAACCGAGGTAATTAAGACGGAAATTAGTCTTTGTCTGAACGTGAACAACAACGCATCGTGTGTAAATTGAGATAAATATATATAGAAATATAACAAATTCGAAAACCTTTCTTCATTTGAATATTGGTTCATAATATAATAATAAATATTGTGTTTGTTTGTGTGGTAAGTTTTGGATCGTGTAATGTTGTTTACATGCCTGTCATTTTCTCTTTTTTTTAGTTGATGACAATATATTTGATGAAATTTCATTTGAAAAAGGCCCAAGAAAAGGACCGAAACGTTATGTGATATAGATGTTTAATAAATATTTTTGAGAACCAGAAAACCCAATAATTTTCTTTCTGAATATATATATATATATATATATATATATATATATATTTTTTTTTTTTTTTTTTTTTTGTCTCTATTTGTATAATACGAGTAGATACCTACTGCTATTTATTTACAGTTTGTTGTAAATATGTTACAGTAATAAATTAGTTACATAGTTGCAGTGACATCCTTGTAAATTGTAATAGATAAGATGCTAATTGCTCTCCAAAATATTATCAATAAAGATTACAGAAAATTTGGAGGTTTTATTCAAAATAACTGATAACCATTGTTTTATTGAACACAGGCTATTCATCAGATTAGCCGAGTTCATTGTCGAAAAAACAAAATACATTATTTTGTTATATATATATATACACATATATATATATATATATATATATATATATACACACATATATATATAAGTAGTAAATACTGAGACTCCCAATCGAAACATCGAAACATTTCAAATAAAACTCTCATATATATATATATATATATATATATATATATATATATATATATATATATATATGTGTGTGTGTGTGTATGTGTGTGTGACTAATAATGGGTTGATAACTAAGTGATTGCCATTTGTAGTTACTTACTCCCATGGATATTATATTATGATCGTCTTCTTCTTATAAGACAGTTGTCATCCATACCTGACTCCAGAAGTTTATTGTGTAGATATTTTCACAAATATTTTTCTACCTCAATAATGGGGTGAAAAAACTAACATTTCGCCATATTTTGCTTTGTTTTTTCGCAAAGGGAACAAAGCAGTGCAAGACGCCAAAGTTGGAAAGATTCCGTTGTGAAGATTCTGCTCTTAAAGGAATGAGGATAAAATCAAAACCATCGTCAAAGCGGATCGTCACTTAACTACACGGAAAATATGCTATTTATATTTCCCAGCTATTGAAAGCATTTGAAACGTTTCGATCTCACTAAAAAGCTGGGCTTCACAAGATTTAAAAAAAATTCACTTGACAAAACTCATCAACTCTTATTAATTTGGTGGGATCGTAAAGGACACCTGTATTTGAGGTGCTTGCAAGGAATCAAACCATCAATTCAAGTCTACTGTCGACAACTGGACTAATTTAACGCAGCGGTCAACAAAAAGCGACCATAATTGGTAAATCCTAAAGGTGTCATTTTCCACCAGAAAATTTTTGATCACACACGTCTTTGTCTACTCAGCAAAAATTCATAGGCATTAGTTGGGAATTAATGTCACACCCACAATATAGCATTGATTTCACGCTATCGGGTTATCAACTATTTCGATCCCTGGACCACTCCCTTCTAAAACTTCTAATGATGATGACACTGTGAAATCTCCCTCCCTTCATTTCTGGTCGAAAACGTTCACTCTCTGCGATCTTGGAATTTTCAAGTAATCAACGTTATCCCAAGTGGAGAAAATCGTTTATTTCTGAATTATTTTGATCTACTGACATTATCAATATAGATATCAATATATTTTTTAGATGAAGAAAAAGAAGAAGAAAAAATTGAAAAAGGAGAAAAAAATTGAATTTGGGCTAACGGAACCTATGAGCGAAAGGCCATTTCAATTATTTTCAGGCGATAGTTCCAGTATAAGAAGTTCCATGATATACAGAGTATCAAAATCTTTAAGCACAGGAAGCGCAGCCATACAGTCGTCTTATTTTGAAATATTTGATGATGTATCAGGTAGGTATGCGTCACACTTTTCTGAAAGTTATAGAATTTCATACTCACTTTCATTTATATGGACTACAACCAATAGTTTTTCGCTTAGAAAACACAGCTTAAAAGTCTACAGCATAAAAATTTATTGGACTGCGTATTGAGCCATTTCAAGAGATGATTTTTTCTTGTTTTTTGTATTCCAATCTTGCAATGCATCTGATCTATCGCTTTTGTCTCCTTCAGACACTTGACTCCAGTTTTTCAACTGAGCTAACAAAATACCGTTAGGTTTGGATTGCATGCAGTGGTCCCCAGGTGAAATGAAGCTCCAGGGGGGCCCCACCACAGGAAATTGTTTTAGAAGCTTAGTTGGAATCATTTCAGTCTAATTTCGAAGAAAAATGTTTAGATATTAAAAATCGCTGTCCAAATTGTAATTAAAACTTTCAAATACAAATGGAATTAATGACAATCAAATCACATATATACCAAGTATAACTGTCATTCTTCAAAAGTAGCACTCTTTCAATGTGTGCTTTATCTGTTTGTTATCAAAAAAAAAACAAGCAAACATAATACAAAAAAATGCGTTTACTTTTACTTAATGTCCTTGTAATTTATTCATGCACAAAATATGTTATCACCACATAGCTTGAATTGAATTTCAGTAGTCAAAAGAGTTAAGTAAGACAACTTCCTCCAGTAAAAGTTTATTTTTTTCATTACTTAAATCGTACTACTCCATTATTTATAATTAAATATAATAATTTAAAAATTTTCTTAATACCTTTCATACTTCTCACCGAATTAAGCAAGATATCACTGGAAAAGGATTAGTAGAAGTTCCAAACATTGTCTTGCATTGTCTTGCGGATTCGCATATTACGGAACGTCAACGTCACGTCACTGTCTGTCAACATAACATCACTGTCTATCAACGTGAAATCACTGGTCATCGGAGTCACGTGATCGACCGTCAGGATTAGGTCTAAACATTTTGAGAAGAAAATTTAACGTTACCTATATATTTAAACCCTCATGCAAAATTTACCAGAGTATTTTAACGTGACGTCAGTGACGTGGCGTTGGCGTTCCTGCGAATCAACCTTTATAAAATTTTACAAATTTTTGTTAAATATTGGCATTACATCTACTTCTAAATTCTGCTATAACAAAATACTGGGTTGAGCAACTGGAGTGACTGTGATTCTTAAATTTCCACACTGTTCCCTTTATAAACTTATAAAAGAAAGATCCATTGTAGCTACACCATCAGGTAGCCACAAAAGATTCCAGCAAATCAATTATGTTTCATGTTATTGTAATAAAGATATTTCATTTGACCGTCATCCATATCGTCAGGAGGAGTGGTCATACGCCCAAATCGTTGTTGAAAGGAAGTTGTGTTGTTTTATCTACATGTGGAGTGTCCTATTTCTTTCTTGATTTTGTGACGGGTGAAAAACATGTCCATCGGCTAACTGCCTCATATGAGAAGTACATTTTATTGATTTTCCCATTCGAGTCTCTGGCCTGTAACCATACAGAAAAGGTGTTACTTATTTGAGAGTATATTTTGAGAAGCTATTTCTAAATACCAAAAATTATCTGCTTCAATTCAAATAGAAGTTCATTCATGATTTATTCATTGAAAACGAAAATTTCTTAATCAACTGAAACAAAAGATTCGTATTTTTTATTCATTCCAGTGTTGAATTCTTGTCACGATTTTAACATCATAATAAGGAGAAATGTTGTATTCAACATTCTCCTCTATTTTGAACATTTAATAAAGGTTAAAAACAAAGTTATCATTGCTATTAACTTTATGGCGATGAAAGCATTGCTTCAATGTTAAATATTTTCAGATGACCAAGAAACGTTGTTATTCTCTAGTGTTGTTCAGCATTACAAAAATCGAGTAGAATTGACGAGGACCTTTTCTTACACCGATTTTTCGTTTTGTGAGTGTGACGAAAAACTCTGTGACTATTATTACCAAATGATACTGCACTACCGAGGAAAAGGTAATTTTTACATTTTCTCCATCTTCTATGACGAGAATTACGGTCTTGGGTAACAGTCTATCTCTCCATAAAACAATTTTAGCAGTGTTGCCACTTGTAAATAAAAGTAGAGGCTATTGTTTGAAATTTAAGACAACCTGTACATTGGATACTGTATTTTCAACTGATCTGTTTTTTCAAATACATTTGCATCTTACATGTTCATACATATATTTATCCGAAACACAAATTGAGTAGGTAGATATTAGAATATTGAAATTTTACTAATATTTGATTACACAGCCACCTAAAAAACTAATTTCTCTTTAAATTATATCTACTTCAGAATTCAATTTTCAGCTTCTGCTAAATGCAATTTTGAAGATTCAGGCATTTCATTTGTAATGACAAGATTTCTTCTTCTCAGTCGTTCACTCTTGACAGAGTGGTCGTGGTCGTGCCTCGGTCTTGTGCCACTGCATCCAACGCAATACGGCGCCACACTGCTCTATGCTTAGCGGCTCTAGAGTTTTCATTGATGCTGGAATGCGTCACAGATCTTATCAGATCTGCCAACCTTGTTGGAAAGCGCCCATGCGATATTTTGCCCTCAAGTTTCCCTTGGACCACCAATCTTTCGATAGGGTCTTCGTTTCAGGTTATATGTCCAAAAAATTCAAGAGTTCGCAGCTGTACAGTCGACGATAACCTCTCTTTGATGTTTCGCTTCTTCAGAATCGAGGCATTGGTTCGATGTGCAGTCCACGGGATTCTGAGCAAGCGTCTCCAGCACCATATTTCTAACTCATCAATTTTGCGACGATCTTGCATCCTCAATGTCCATGTCTTAGCTCCGTACAAGAAGAATGGAAAGACTAGGTATTTCATTAGTCGAACCTTTGTGTTTTTGGTTATTCTGCGGTCTCTCAGAATGTTTGTGAACTTATCCACTAAAGATCTTCCTATGGCGCAACGCCTCCGGATTTCGTCCTACCAGCCGCCAGCGTTTGAGATCTTGGAGCCCAGATATACGTAGCTGTTGACTACTTCACATTCCGCAATATTTTGAACGTTCATCTGGTTGTTATTAAGGCGGTCCACGATCATAATTTTGGTCTTATGGCGGTTAATAGCGAGTTCAAACTCCGTAGCTGTGGTCTCCAGATGACAAAGCAGAGTCTCTATGTCATCTTTGGTTGAGGCTAAGAGTGGTATCATCCGCATATCGTAGATTCGACAATTTACTGCCTCCTATGGAAATTCCCTTGTCCCAGTCTTCGAGAACTATCCGCATGATGTATTCAGTTCAATGTTCTCCGCATGATAGCGGAGATAATATACAACCTTGCCTGACGCCGGCTCCAGTTTTAAGTCGTTAGTATTCAACACCGTCAATTCGGACCGCGGCTGTGTCATCTTCATAGAGACGTTCAATGAGGTGTACGAGGTGTTGTGGTACACCCATTTCCGTCAGAATTATCCACGATATTGACATTATCGAAGGCTTTACTAAGGTCAACAAAGCACACATAGAGGGTAATGTTGAACTCTCTAGCCTTTTCCACAATCTGTCGCATCACGAGAAGTTGTTCTCTTGTGCCCCTGCTTTTCACGAATGCAGCCTGCTCGGGTGATATCTCTCGAGATAAATAAGTTTGGAACCTAGTATTCAGAATATGCAGCATGATTTTACTGGCATGAGATATGAGGGAAATTAGTCTGTAGTTACTGCACTCTTTTGTCGATCCCTTTATATGAAGAGGGATGAATATAGAGTGGGATCAATCGTTCGGTCAGATTCCACTGTTCCAAATGCGATGACAGATTGAGTGCAGCATACTCCGACTTCTCCCCTGGCCGCTATTGTTTCGATCGGAATGTCATCAAGCCTACAGCCTTATTCCGTTTTAGGTGTTTGATGGCTGCGCGCACTTCATCTTTGAGCATCATTGGTTCGTAATCATACGCTTTATCGTTGGTCGCCGTGGTTTCTGATGTTAAGTCAGCAAAGAGAGATACACAGTAGCATTTCGAGACGTCAACAGTATCTTTTATTTCAGTGATAGTTTTGCCTGACTCATTCTCAATGGCCCTTTTCTTTGGTTTGAACTGACGTGTTATAAGTCTGATTTTCATGTGCAAGTCTTTTGTTTCAAACTTTTGAGAATGACGTTCGACCTCTTCATATACTCACTGCAGTGCTGTGTTTCGATCTCGACGACAAGCGGCCTGTATGATGGAGCTCAAGGCATTAAGCTCTCGTGTCGTGGCTCACATAACCTTGAAGGAGAAAACCTTTACCATAACCTTGAAAGTTATTTGATGAATAACAATTTAGTAAATAATAATTGAATAATTGTAAATAAATTCTTAATAATGTGGATATGTGCTTTCCGGATCCACATACTGTGGACAGAAACTGAAAAAACGAGAAATAGAAATTTTGGAAAACCACACGAAATGCCCTGCTTACAAGTTAGGCAATGTGGGAACCTCTATTAAAATGCATGCTTCAACTGCATCTGATATACCATATCCAACTGTGAAAGAGTTTTGAGATTGTTTTAAAAAAAAGTCTGCACCTGCTAAAATGAAAATTGATACAAGAAATTCAAAATATGAAAAAATAAATACTTATTTATTTAAATTTCAGATGAGTTTGTACCTTTGTTTCAAAACATGATAGATTATATAAAAACTTGCCTTCTGTTCGAAAACATATCAGAATCAACAAGAGTTGCAAGAGAAGCACAAAAGGTTATAGAGGTAAGCAAGTTATGAAAAAGAAAATTATTTCAGTAATTCAAGAATTCGTAATTATAATTTTCAAATACACACACGCACATATAACAATCAACGATTTGTATTCATGATGGAAGAAAGATGTATACCTCCAGGAAAAAAACAGATTGATGCCGGTGTTCCACAGGGAAGTATTTCGAGCCCCTTCCATATTTTGCGAAAGTGGATCATTTTTGTGGGGCAGAAAAAGAACGTTCTAAAAAATAATATATTTTTTACAATTTTTTTTCTATTCGTACATTTTTGCATCCAAGTTTTTGAAAAATAAATTCAAGAATTATATTTGTTTTAGAGAATTTTTGCGATGAATGAGTTACAACAGTGGAAAAAGCCACTTCTAGAAGCAAAAGTTTATAATCTTCAGGCTCAAATTTTGCTTTATAACAGAAACCACGAAGATGCGTTGACACTGTTACTTTTAGCAATGAAAAAATACAGTAACATTCAAATAATTGAAACGTGTATCGCATTCACTGAATAACTTCAATTTCAGATAGGCCACTTCCAAGCACAAATATTACCAGAGTATTAAAGAACAAATGGAACAAATGGCGTATATTGATTTCTGGAATTTTATATGAAAACTCCTTGGATTCCGAAATTTCTCTTGAGCAATACCTATACTATTGTGACTTATCCGATACTTTGGGTTTGTTGTGCGATATTTATATGGTTGGTATAACTACACGCACATACAGTAGAGTCCTTTCAAGTAATACTTACGCATTATAGGGGCGGTAGGGTTTATAATGTGCTTATTGTTATGATATCTAGCTATGGTTCCTTAGCTTATTTTCTTATTTCTAGAATTATATATATATATATATATATATATATATATATATATATATATATATATATATATATATATATATATATATATATATATATAATGGGTATTTTTTTAAGCGTACTTTTTTTTTAATCGAATTAAACGCTATTGCAATTTGCATCATACATTCAAAATTTTTATTGAAATTGATAACTTGGCCTTTGCCATTTACACTTTAAAGATAACTTCATATAAATGTTGTCCGCGGCTCCGTATCAAATAGTCCATTCGGAAAGTCCAATTTTACGTCACTTTTTCGAGCATTTCGTCCTGTATCCCACGAAGTACACGTGTTATGTTATCCTGTAAGGCTTCAATCGTGTTCGGCTTATCCACATACACTAACAACGACTTTACATAACCCCACAAGAAATAATCTAGAGGCGTCAAATCGCATGATATTGGCGGCCAATTCACAGGGCCATTTCGAGAGACAAACTGCTCATCAAATTTATCCTTCAACATGTCTATTGTTTCACGAGCTGTGTGGCATGTGGCACCGCCTTGATGAAACCTAATGTCAACCAAGTTCAACTCGGCCCACTGGGACAAAAAAAAGTTGTGTATCATGGCTTGATATCGTTCGCCGTAGACGGTAACGTTTCTTCCACGGTCATCTTTGAAGAAAAATGGACCGATGATACCACCCGCCCATAAACCACACCAAACTGACATTTTTTCGGGATGCATCGGTAATTCTTGTATGGCATGTGGCTGTTCATCACTCCAGATGCGACAGTTTTGTTTATTTACATATCCGTTGAGCCAGAAATGAGCCTCATCGCTAAACACAAATTTTCGATAAAACAGCGGATTTTCATTAAGCTGTTCTAAGGCCCATTCGCAAAAAATTAGACGTTGTGGTAGGTCATTCGGCTCCAATTCTTGGAGAAGTTGAATTTGATTGGCTTTCAAACCCAAATCAACACGTAAAAATTTCCATGTGGTTGAGTGACACATGCCCAATTGCTGAGAACGGCGACGAATTGACATTTCACAATCCTCATTAACACTGTACGCTACGGCTGCAATATTCTCTGCACGAATTGTTGATTCACCAGGTTGATTATGACGAGCATTATATGGTCGTAACAAACGATACTCATTTTTCACAGAGCACGAATTTTCATAGTGAATTTCAACAATTTGCAATCGTTGCTCGTTTGTAAGTCTTTCCATGATGAAATGCCAGAGTATACTGTAAACTTTTCACTTGGATGGAGTGCCGCCAACCTGAAAAACTTAACTCTTAAAAAATCACCCGTTATATATGTTTATATATATATATATATATATATATATATATATATATATATATATATATATATATATATATATATATATATATATATATATATATATATATATATATATATATATATATATATATATATATATATATATATGCTGCTCTTGTATAAAAAATATATTAAAAGAGAAATGCCTATACCAATGTTTAGGAAAGCATGGCTGTGGGGTAAGTGCTTTCCCCACTTTTGGCTCAGATAAGAAATAATTGTAATAAATCTGCTTATCACTTATTACTGGAACGTCGTCGTATATATTCTAGGTCAATTGAAAAATTCGGTCTATAGAGAGATATTCATATTTTTTTTGTTATTTCGAATTATTTTCAGGCGAAACGAAACTTTGAATTTGCAGAATTAACCGCCATGTGGAGTTTAATCAAAGCCCTCAAAGCGAAGGCTAATGCAGCAAAAATTTACTTGGCATATGAACGCGTGCTTCAAGTTTACGAGTTCTTGCCCGCCCCTAAAACGAAGATCTTACTGGAAACAATGGCACTGTTACATTGTCACAAGAGAAAGAATCAGATCGAGTTCGAAGAGTTCAGAGCAATTACGAAATTGTATTCAACGCTGTCACGCATTCGGTAAGTATTTGTTTCAAATTTAAACGAAACTGCTAACGAACTGCACAACGGATAAACGTAATATTTTACTTAGTTAAAGCTTATATGGGGAAAAAGTGAGTAGACCAATTTTTTACAAAATGGTCAATTTATTCAAACAAATACTACACACTGTACTGCTTGAATCATACACAACATATATGCTCATTTTTAAATCATTAGATGCAAGATCTGAAGCGTCAAAATACAGAAATGCATTGTTATATACCAGGGCTTCTTAAACTATGGGTCGCGACCCCCCTGGGGGTCGCGAGACTACTGAAAGGGGGTCGCAAAAATCTGATACTTTTCAATCATTATAAATAAAATTTTAAAATTAGTATACACACTACGTATATATAGTTTTATGTTTTCTTACAAAAAATTGTTTATTTTTCTATTGAATAAATAAATATATATATATATATATATATATATATATATATATATATATATATATATATATATATATATATATATATATATATATATATATATATATATATATATATATATTTACATTGAAAATAGTGCGATATTACATCTACATCTACGGTTAATATATATTTCATTATATGGAGGAGGGGGTCGTTTAAAATTTCCTAAGCTTGAAGGGGGTCGCTATATAAAAAAGTTTAAGAAGCCCTGTTATATACCACAAATGTCTTAGCTGTGATAAATCCATAGAACTTGTGTTTTGGTCAGAAGGTATGTACCCAAGCTGCTTTATGAATACAGCTTCAATGTATGCACCAAATATTATATTTCTTACATATTATTTGATATCAAAACTGCCATAAATTTCTAATATAATCTCGGAACTAGTCTATAAACTTATTTACCCCTGACACTAAATATCCTAGTATAACTATAATAAACTCAATCTTGCAGTAACTAAACTAAAAACAAAGAAATCATAAAATGAATGTGCATAAGAAATGTTATTTTGATATTCATCAAATGATATTTTCAATTAATATTTGAGTTGATTACTTTTGGTATTTGGCGAGACTTTGATAAAACATACATTCCATTCAAGAAGTAGCGAAATAAACGCAGCCTTATTTTCAGGTACCTCTTACCATGTACTCTACATGATTGAATATAAAATAAAATTCAAACACTTGAACTTTTGATTTACACTTTATTGACAACATAGCTTGACGAATACTCTGTCTACGAAACGCGTCATGCTATGTTGTCAATAAAGTGTAAATCAAAATTTCAAGTATTTAAATTTTAGTTTATATTCAATTATAATGGATTTACATCAAGTGAACGCCAACACTATTAAATAATCTACATTAAATAATGAGTTTTGTGTCAGCATTGCTACACTACACACTCTTGATATGAAATCATGTCATTCCGTGTTACACAATAAACAAATTATCAATACTGAATCAATAGTAAATCACATAAACAATCCTTCGAAGCAGAAAAAATAAATAGTTCTGCATTTTACGATTACAAAAATTAGTCAAATCATTTCAACTTTTATTGAAAAAAAATCAAATGAGGTTACAATTTTGTGTCTTGTTCTTAAAATTTTTTATTATTATTATTATTTTAAAGTTTTTTTATTATTTATTTCAAATTTTTCTGTGCACCTACAAAATATTAACGTTTCAATGCCATTTTCAATCAATAATGATGTAGTTTTCAGCTTGGAGAAATTACCAATGCTATTGATCTTGGCTTTATTGCAGTGAAAATGTTCTTTACGCAACGTTTCAATCAACAATTTCGATCAATGTTAGTACTATTAGGCACGTATTTGATTTGGAGATGGTCTTTTCCAGAAAGTGCTCAAACTCTGTCAGAACTGGATATTTATACAAGTGAATGTGAAGAAATTGAAGGTAAGCAAAAATTCCCTGAAAATAGTTTAGCTTATCCTTCACTTGAAACACAGCAGAGTATTTCAAATTATAACTTCCTATAAAATGAACGAACCCACTTATCACTTAGCTCTTAATAGAATATATTTATATTTATACAATATTATAATATTAATATATTATTATAATTATAATATTATAATATATTTAAACAATATTATAAAATTTTAATATTGAGGACATGCATTAATAAACCCAATAATAATAACACTTTATTTAGCTATAACCTATTGATAACAAACAAGGTTATTACATACATCCACTCAATACTCAATCTCAACCAAAACATTTCGTGAAAATATATGTTACTAACAATCTTTTGAATTTTCTATACTCATCACAATATTTCAAATTTGTTGACAAGTGATTGTATAGACAGAACCCTATGCTGAATGTGGACTTGTTGATATATATGTAGAATTGAATTTCTCAACCTGAAAATCATTTGGACGTCTCCTATCGTAATCATGAATCTCATTTACGAATTGTATATTCTCAATCAAGTACTCAAGCAGCATATTATTTCTGAATTTATAAATTAAATCCAGAGTTCTGAATGCAATTTCCTGATGTACACTCATTAATCTTAACACCTCTAGCATTTGGTTTACAGGTGTTCTTTTCTTACATTTCAAAACTACTCTCATATCTCTATTCTTTATCTTTTGTAACTTTTCAATATGGCCTTTTCGTAAGTTGAACAGGATCGAAGAACAATATTCCACATGAGGAAGCACCAACGATCTCAACAACAATAATGATGTATTCAAATCAATCCTATATCTTATTCTAGCAGTGAAATTTACCTTTTTTGGACATTTTGCTACCAATGTTATTCACATGACTGTGAAATCTTGAATTTTCATCTATTATCACACCCAGATACTTAATTTCACCAACTCGTTCGTTGTTCTGACATTCTATTTTTACAAATGAACCATTTAAATTGTGATTAGACAACTTATATACGTTACTAAAAGTAAGAAATACTTATGCAACACTAAAGAGTTCATTAATAAACAGTCAAATCCAAGTAGAGAATACCTCTTTATGCTGAGCAGTAATAAATTCACACCAATATGTCCCTCATGGGCTGCAACAGCAGCACAAGTCAGAAAATCCTATTTTGAGATACTGGGTTTAAAGTATTTATAGCCAAGAAAAATCCATAAGAAATAGTAATAATAATAATAATATATTGATAATTATTAATATAAAAATTATTACTGGTATAATCCCGAAAAATCTCCTGAAAAATATCAAATAACTAGGACTAGGCGAACATCTCTATAAAGAATTACAGAAATCGGTGCTGTTTGCCACAGCAAGGACTGTCAGGAAGTTCTAGTTCATAACGGAAATCTGCGCAAATTCAATCCAATCCAATCAAATATCAGGGACAAGTGAAAGTTTCACACTCCCCTGTGCGGGAGTGTGAAAGCCGTAGGGCTTGAAATCTAGGATAATAATAATAATAATAAGAGGTCTTTATTTTTAAATCCTCAGCGAAGTCCAGTCTTAATGATCTACTTGAACGAGTTACCAATATATTTACAGAAATTTAACGTATATTACAGCATATACAATAGCTAGACAACAATAAAACCAAAGTAACAACTAGAAATTGAAAATTAGAACAAAGAAATACTGTAGTTTGCTTAAACAATAATATTGAATTATGCGTTGTGCTGGTATTGCTGCTTAAAAGAATGTGTACTTTTTTATTTGCACATGTTATTATCATTATCATATTAAGAAGAGGATTAGGGTGGAGAATAAATGAGAGTGGAGAAGTATCCCAATGACTTAATTAGGAATACTTTTGAAGGAATTATACACACAGTGAACATGTGAAAACAAGTAATATTAAATCTTTAATTGCCATTGAAAGATCAAATCTAATAAAGTATCTTAACAACCTTCTTGGTGCACAATAAGTGAACAAAAATGCGTTTGTGGTTACACTATGTTCTTATCTTAGTCCTAAAGGAGTGTTGCTAAGTTATGCCACTATTGCACCCCATGAGTTTCTCCTCTCCGTTTATTCTTTGGAAAAAAACTTGATGAATATATAATACACAATGGAGACGTTCTGAACGAACAATGCGCTATGAAGTCACAGACAGCCTAACATAGTGAACAATGGTCCAGGTAAAGAAAGCAAGCAAGCACTATTCAAACAGTCGGAAATGTAGCTTGATAATTATTTCAACTAATCAATGATATAAATATATCCACTAATACAATAAAAAAGATTTCATTATTTATGTATTATAGTACCTACCATTATAGTAACTACCAAAAGACGCAAAAAGTGCATGTGTTATGTACAGATGAATTAGTACCAATAAAATGAAGTTGATGAAATTACAAAATGAGCTGTAATTTGGTCATGTTAAATTATATATTAATCATTGTCATTCAAAGATTAGAACTGTGCACGGAAGGAAGAAAATTGAAATTTGTTATTAGAAAGCTCAAAAATTGTACTTTTGTTGCTGTTTGTTGTCAAAATCAAATTTTGACAGCTATAATTTGCTCAGGAATGTTCTGAATATATATAAAAATTTTATCAATCTTGTTTCAGGAAGAATATTGTATTATAGTCAAGCAATGTATTTTCATTCACAATTAGGTTACAGCCGAGTTTCCTATGAACAGTGCAAGGATTTTTGTAATCAACACTCCATTTGGCAGAGGCCTTTAAGAAATAGAATCGGAATAAATAGGTTAAACACGCTAATGTGGTTATGGTATGCACTTCTTTAATCCAAAGAGTCCTTTTTCATATCCCAATTAATCAATAATAAAACAGTTATAATATGTTTCAGGTGTATAAGAAATGAGTACTGGGAAGAAGCCAACACATTCATGTCTGAAATAAATAAAATTTTGGAAGAATTGCCATTATTGAATGCCAGCTCTTTGCATTCTGCCTTGCTATTGACAGAAGGTCATTTACTCTTTCTTGTACATAAGCTGGATCAGATGAACATACTTCAATTACCAAATATTCTCGAAAAAATACATTTGTTATTTCATGTACTTGACAAGTACACAAAATTGTATATCGTTGTTGAGCCAATGTAAGACATTTTTACTAAAGTAATGTTTGTGTGGGTAAGACAGATACATGGTGTAACACAGAAAGATAAAAATAGTTTCATGAATATACTCATATACAAAACGACTTAACCCAGCTATACATAATTATTATCTGAAAACGCATTCTGCAAACATTTTTTATTATATATTATTTCCTAAAATGGAACTTACAATGTGAAATGTGCTCTAAAATTTAAAGAATTAATATATGAGTGAAAAACAAATATAAACAAATAATCAAAAAGTTGAAAGTAACTATTTAAAATCAACGAAAAACACACTGACATTTCAAAATGGCAAATTTCTAACTTCTTTGAGGACGATTTGTCCAAAGAAGGTATATTGAGTGGTTGATGGTACGTAATGGTTGAACTTACATTACAGTTCTTCAATAAAAGTGTTAATTTTTTAAATTGATTCACGTCAAGTAACGGCCTCAAACATCCAAAAATTCCATTGAGATTTAAACAAAAATAAACTTTTGAATTCTAGATTCTATATATACTCAATATTAAATCTACTCTTATTATACTGAATAATATGCTTTCAGTTTTCAATAATAAGAATATTTAAGTAAAATTTGCAAAAATTTTATGATTTCAGTTTACAACCTTCTACATATACTTTCTTTATTTGAAGAATTTACATCATCTTTAATATTATTGTCTGAGCACGTATCAGGTTTATAAGTAAAACTTATAAGTAAAACAGGTTTATAAGTAAAACTATCAGAAAGAATGATTAGTTTAAGTAACTAATTCTGAGGCACTCAATGACATGAACAGTTAATAAAATGTTTATGTATTTAAAATGTTAACTTTTAAAACATGAACAATTTCAAAGCAAAAAAATCACAAAATAAAGCATCAAATTCTTCGAAAATGAAAAAATTATTTACAAATATTCAGAAGAGTACATTTCATCTGGTTTTGTAAAAGAATGTATTGCTATCCTTTTCAAACTGCACCATTTTGATATCTGACTGTTTTTTTTTGTTTGCTATATATATTTGTTAGGAATTCAATTTCATTAATGAAGAACTACATATACAGTGGGTTGCCAAATTAATAGGGACAGTCACATTTTTTATCATATTTTTTCTTTAGACGCGTTTGACTGCTATTTCAAGTGGCGTAAGTGGTCCTGGAATGTATTTTTACGTTCACAGCACCTCTACAAATCAACTTGAAAGTAAATTTCAAGTGTTATGGGATTTGTTTATTTTGTAAAAATATTTTATTATCAGGAGAGACGCACAGTCCTTCACACGTGTAAAAGTGAAATACGTAAATAATTATTTTTAAAAGTTATTTTGTGATTTAGTGACAGAATTATTGACTTAAGTAAGTATTACTTTATTGTTATTGAATTTAAAGTATTATGGGGCTGATTTTAGGATGAAAATGATTTATTTGTTATTTTTACAGCTTTTACTATGGTTCGAGGGGTAGATTTATCTCCAAGAAAAAAGTCTGAGGTTAAAACCCTTCTTTTGCACACAAGTCATTCCCAGAGGAAGATAGCAGAACTGGCTGGTGTTTCTAAGTCTGTAGTAAATAAAATAAAAATAAATCTGGATCAAGATCAGCCACTTTCGCCCAAAAGAAAAGGCAAATGCGGAAGAAAACGGATTACAACACCACGGTCCGATAGGAAAATCCGGGATATCTGTTTGCAAAACAGGAAGAAAACTGCTGGATTGTTAACACAGATGGTACAGGAGTCTGGAATACAAGTTTCTAAGAGAACTGTACAGCGAAGGTTGGCAGAGGAAGGCCTGACCTGTCATCGTCCAGCTAAAAAACCGCGACTGACAGAGGCGATGAAGAAGAAACGACTTGCTTGGGCTCGTGAACACCGTCTGATGAGTATTGAAGACTGGAGCAAGGTCAGTTTTAATGTCAATTTATATTTCATATTAATGTTGTGATATATTAATTAAAAACATTTTCATAAAAGTTATAAATACTTTTTTTTAAGGTGTGTTTCTCAGATGAATCAACTTTCGAGATTCTAGCCGATAAGAGCAATTTTGTCAGGCGGCGCCCAGGCGAGAAATTTCACCCTGACTGCATTGTGGAACCCGTTAAACACCCTGTTAAAAGTATGCTATGGTCTGTCATAAGCGCTAAAGGGGTTGGGCGTCTCTACATTGTCCAGGGAACCATGAGACAGGACCAATACAAGCAGGTCCTAGACACTCGCTTGTTGCCGCAACTCCGGGAATGGTTCCCAGAGGGGGAGGAATTCATGTTTATGCATGACTCAGCACCATGCCATAAAGCAAGGAGTGTGACGAAATTTTTAGCAGACCACAATATACCAGTTTTACCTTGGCCTGGTAATTCTCCAGACATGAACCCCATCGAAAACTTATGGAAAATTACCAAGGCGAAAATTGCCAAGAAAATGATAACCACCAAGGTAAAACTGATCGAAAAATTAATAAATGTGTGGCACCACAACCCTAAAATAAAGGAGAGTGCATAGAAAGCATGCCAAGGCAGATCGAAGCACTCATTCAGGCTAAAGGAAATGTGACAAAATATTAGCAATATCTCATTGCCATTTTCATACTACCTGCTAATATTTTTTAATTACCTAAAGATTATAATTTTTTTGTTTAAACTACTTATAACATGTGTCTAATATTATTAAATGTATTTATAACTTAAAACAACGTTTTAAATTTGTTATGGACCATTAAAGTGTAAAAAACCAATACTTTGCGACTGTCACTATTAATTTGGCAACCCACTGTACAGGAATTCATCGTAACTCAATTATTTCATTATAAAGTGGTTTACTTTTTTTGTCAACATCTTCAACTATGAGCCATATTTAATTAGATACATATTTTGCATCCTAAATTTTGGGCTCTTTTTATAGATTTTTTAATGATACTATGGACTGTATACCTTCAATATTAAGTATAATCCATGATTAAATACTTGTATGTTGAGGTTTTTATTTGAAACATTAAAAAAGGCATTTTGTCTTAATAAAGCATTAGCATAATAATTTTTCCCTACCTTTTTTTATTGGCCTCAAGAGTTTGTGAAAAGTAGAATACACTATGAGTCTTTTTGTAGTTTTGTTTTCCATTTCATGTATTATGCTTCTAGATCATCACCACAATTTAGCCAAATTAATCTCTACCTTATTTTTCTCAGTATTTCATCCATACTTAGACAGGTTGGATAGGAGCATTTCTTTGGTTGTTTTTCCTTGATTGTTTCTTCTACTTTGTTTCTTGGTACTAACTACTAGCAATGTGTTCCCATCATAGGTTTACAGCATCCATTTTCTAATAGTAAGGTATCTTTTTAAATTATTGTACAAAAACTGCTTTTATAATGGTCTCATTGTTGTTGATAAGTTGCTTCAGACAGGTCAATTGGTGTATTTTCTTCATGTTCTAATAAGATTCAATTCAAAATCTCGTTTTTGTTTTCTTTTTTATTTTATATTCTCTGCTTTTTTGGGTTTTATGTTCACATAGTCACAATTCTCTTAGATGAACTCACCCTTACTTAGTTCATTAATATTAACTACTAGAAGAATATGTTCTCTTAGAGTGTCCATAGGCATAGTGTAGCGCCTATGGATTTTTGTAGATTTTTATGAAAAGTTCAGACTTAGAATCTTTCAACTTTGGTGAAATTCCTGAAGTATTCATGGCTTCCTTAGCTCCTAGCTGGAGTTCAGTTACCTGAGCTGCTGCTTAGAATTGGCTTTTGAATTTTGCTCAAGAAATTCCTCCATCAAAAGTAGGAAATTCATCTTCATTCCTCTATCATAGTAACTAACGTTCTTTCATTCTTTTCTTTTAAATTTGGTAATCTCCCATTAATTCCGTTGTGTTCTCGACATTCTAGGGTATCTATTTTTCGAGTTGCTCATTTTTAGTATAACCCCCTTTCTTTCGAATTTTAGCATCTATTATTTTCAGTATCGATTACATTTTTGTTGTACCTAGTTACTAACATCCTATGCTCCTTTCGCCAGCTATTACACTTTAGGTTTCGGATTTGGATTTTTGCATCATAATTTTATTTCAATTTCAGCTAAAAATAATATCAACAAAAATAGTAGGCCGCTACTGTCAGAATTATAGAACGAAAGAACTACGTTATGTCACTGTTACGTTTCGCTTCACTACACAGAGCAGTAGCTCTACGTTCCTATTTGACAATTCACTTCAGTTTGATTACTCTTCCTCTAATCTTCACTTCACTCGACTTGAACAGTAAGGACTGTTTGAACATTGGCTATTTTGGACATCGTCTGAAATAGTCACTTTTGTAATAGCACTCCTCTTCCTATATAATCAAGGGAAAAAAATGACAATCTTGAGTTATACTCAATCGGCTACAACAATGAAGAATTATGCAAACAAAAAAATATATTTCTGTTTCATTTAACTGGCAAGTAGTTACTACGAGTTTAATATGAACTGATCACTTGCACCGCTCTCATTTATCCTAGTGTTAGATGTTACGTTACAAGATTATATTTTGAACATAAATGAAATGAGTCATTACATAAGTGACTCTGATGTAACTGCTTGAAAACAGTCGTTGTTTCAAAGGCATACTTATAAGTATTAAGGCCAGAACAACATCAATATCAGTATATGTTCGTTAATGACTTGTTACAATGCCAGAAGAATTACTCAAAAAACTTAGAATCCGAATCAATCAGTCCACACCAAGGGATATGAACATTTTCATAATTGATGATTGATGAGGCCGATACTTGAAGAAAATTAATATCCATAATGAAACAAGATTTAGAATTTTCTCACATATTAACAAAACTACGCATGACGCGTTTCGAAGTACTACTTCTTTATCAAATGTTGAATTTACAATGTAGTTATACAGTAACAATTTAATACAATTGTTAATTCAGCATTTGATAAAGAAGCAGTACTTCGAAACGCGTCATGCGTATTTTTGTTAATACCTATATGAGAAAATTCTAAGTATTGTTTCATCATTTTCAATATTATTTCTTTTAGTTTCATGAAAAAATAAATGGAAAATTTACATTGTGAAGTTAAAAAATTAAAACTAATATTTCTTCAGGGTTATGATCTTGAAAGCTTACTATCTCCACATAAAAAGCAGAGATACAGATTGTTTCCAAATGATGGAAGAATCGATCAAATTGAGCAGGAAACACAATAACCTGTACCACGAAAAATTCGCGGAGTATCTAATTAAGGTAATTAAGAATGTGATGAGGAGTAGCAATATAATCAGATATCTCTACATAACACTATACCTCTGATATTAACTTAACCTACTGTTTTATTATATTTTTTGTGAAATTTATTATAAGAGAAGCAGTCAAAACGAAGAGATTGAAATTCTAGAAGTAATGTTCTGTTAAGTTTTTTTCGTTTATGTTTTGTTCTAACTGTTGAATTGCTGAGATTTATTCAATTTTTCTAAAATCGAATCGGATTTATTAATTCGTGTAATATTATTTGAATGGGATAGATGGTAGGCGGAAATGGGAAAATCATGAAATTCTTGATCAAACATCAAGTTTTAAAGACTCATTAATCTTAACTTTTCAATTGTTTCAATATAAGGATGAAAAGTATCAATTGCAATCGACCAACCATGTTTAGCTAAATTACTTTATTTATTTCTTGATACATTTTCTACCAATAGATTTGCAATACAAATAACGGTCCAATATCAAGAATATCAAATCTTAAAAGTTAATATTTCCTCAAAGTATAACATCACATTTTTAAAAATGATGGAGAATATTTGTATGTGTTACGAGGATTACAAATGATTGGCTTTATTACCTAAATGTAACAATTTTTTCTTTGCAATTTTTTTTTTGTTCATTGTAGGTGCATAATTGAATATTATTCGTCCACAATAACTTGTAAATGGTAATACAATCGGAAAATATATTCTTCTCTTCTGCTATAGGTGGACATTTCAGACTTTTCGCATTTCTGTATTTAAGAGTAATTGTTTAATATTTATAATTGTAATATTTTGATATTTGGCATTGCGAAGATTCATTAGGAATTGAATGTTTTTTTCCTGGATATATTATGTTATGATTTTTCTAGGCTTGGAGAAAGCAACTGCAACAGGATGTGGTCAATTTTTGGAGAGATCACAGCAGTGAAGAGAATTTGCTTGATTATGTAATATTATTTGAGGAGGATGAAGAACGTGTTGGGTTCTTTACATATCCTACACCGAAATATATTAATACTGGTGTACTTCCCAGTGCGAGAAAGATGAACTGGAAAAAAATGAAAAGGCTCAGAAAAACGTTGATGAAATAGTATTTTGATTCAACATATAAAAAAATAATGAAGAGTCATTTAGTTTTTAAGTAAAACATATGTTGCATATTCACTTTGAAAATACATATAACATTAGACATTGTATTTTATTTTATTAAATGTGTATTTGCCTTTGCAAAAATTGATAATAATCGTGCATATTCTATTCCGAGTTAACTGAAATTTATTGAAGAAAATTCGTTTTTCCAGTCTCCAATTATGTAAAGAAGGAGGTACAAATTTAAAAAAAAATCTAACAAAATGATATTTAAATTCAGTTCCAGTTGTAGCAAAGTAAACTAGCTCGACCAGCGATTATTTGATTCACAGAGGGCATATAAAGAAATTAGTTGAATGGTAAGTGCAAATAGTAAGAATTACAATTACAATTTTCGAACCAATTAGAATAAATCAGTATTTATCCTTCATTGTTTTCTATTATGAATCCTGTGATACACAAACCACAATGAAATTTCCTTTGTCAAAAATTTGAACTGTCCTTCGTATATTAATGATGCAGTAAGAAATAATTAAGAATAACTTATTTGGGTGCCAGTAAACATATATCGAGGGACTTTTATTCATATACATACAAGATGAAACCTACAGCTACAGTCATCTTTATGATAATGGTTCCGTTGCATCTCAATCTTTCATTAAAATGTCAGAGATAAGATTCATAAAATTCAGAGAGGAATCCATTTTAATATAAAAACCTGCTTTCCCAATTATGTAAGCTTTCACTTGTCTTTTGAAGGTAAAATAAAATGTTATACTGATTTTACATGTAATACGATTAGCAACATGAAAAATTGCTGTTGATTGCTTTGTGTTGTGTTACTAATATGCAGCGAAACATTATATTAATCATTAACTGTATCATTCACATTATATCTCGTCACAAAGCATTTTCGATTTGCGTGGATTTCTTCATCATATTTTCTTATCATACATCTTAACGCTCACACTCATAAACTTGATGGCGCCACTTACACACTCCTTCCGATAGTATTGAGTGACACGCAAAAAGTTAATTGTGTTTTATTACCGTCAATTTTTTCAATAAATAACTTTCAATTTATCAATATGATTTCGTCACCTTTATTCATTTTAGTAAGTGTATTCAATTCAAACTGTTTTAAATAAGAATATCAAAACAAATTCCATATATATATATATATATATATATATATATATATATATATATATATATATATATATATATATATATATATATATATATATATATATATATATATATATATATATATATATATATCATCATCATAAACAACCTCTGTCTGTCCACTGCAGAACGAAGGCTACCTGGCCATGTCTTTGCCAAGATTCCCTATCGGCAGTCTCTCTCTTCCAGGCAACTCCCAGCCAATCCACAGGCTCCTTATCCCACCGAGGATAAGAAGCGAGGGCGCTTTCTTGGTCTTACCCTGTCTCTGGGCTCCTAATCACCAATCACAGCTGACCAACGCTCATCTCTTGTTCGGACTAGATGACCTGCCCATTTCCTCTTTGACCTCTTTACACACTCCACGACATCCTTCACCTTTATTTGACTTCTTATCCAGCTTCAGCGTATTCTATCTTGTATAGTTAGGCCCATCATATATACTCCGGTGTGAAGAATGCGGTTAAGTAATGGACCCCCTGACTTGATAACGTCCACTGTGAGATCGTCCTCACCTGAAGAGGTGCCGGCTTTCAAAGATTCAATTGCAGTTCTCGTTTCTCATGCGAGAATTTCCAGTGGCTCTTCATCCGATATTATCTCAACATGATTACGGTTATCGCTATAGAGTTGTTTGTAGAACTCAGTGCTGACTTTTAGAATTTCGGATTTCTTCGTAATTCTGTCTCCGCTTGAATTTTTGAGCGCTATTATCTGATGTTTCCCAATCATGTTCTTCAAGATAACTTTCTTATAGCTTCTTGCTTCTTCTATAGCTTGCCTCACTGTTCTTGTGTTGTATTTCCGCACAATTTTCCCTCTGACTTTTCTCTTTACAAGTGCATTCAGTAACTTACTTGCGTATGCGTTCCTTTGGCTTCTAATTCTCAGTGAAGCTCTCATTTGTCTGCGTTTATTCTGTAGTGCTTACGTTTCGTCAGTTAATTTGGAAATTTTGTGATCAGTTTAATATCCTCCCACCTTGAGAGCCGCTGATTTAATAGCGTTTACTAGCGCATCTTCTGTCTCTGTCGGTCCGAGAGGCAGCTGGTTAGAGATTTTTCTGTCGAATTCGTCGGATTTCATTCTCAGGTTTCCGATGTTGAATCGTTTCTCTAGGCACTTAAGAGCGTTCTCCTCTTCAGCTTGACATCAAAGCAGACTGCAGATGTTACTATGCTGTGATCACTTCCTGCGTCAAACTGGTTCAGCACAGCACAATCGCAAAGGCTTCGTCTTCTGTTCAGAAATGTGTAGTTAAATTCTTTTCTGATGTTGTTAGGCCCATGCCAAGTCCATTTCCAGGATGGCTTCTTCTGAACCATGCTATTCGCTACAACAAGAGAACAAGCCTCCGCAAACCCCATTCTTTTTCCTCGAACATTTCGCATGCCATATCCGAAACCTCCAACCTACCGCTCTCCGAGTTGTTTTTCTCTAATTGGAGCATTGAAGTCGCACATAACCATTTTGAAGTATGCGCCACTGATTTCATAAAGATGTTGTACCCCTTCGTAGAACATCTAGACCTGATCGTCAGTGTAGGAACCCGTTGTGGCATAGACCTGAAGAATCATGAGCTTGTATCTCCGTGATATGGTCTTCTCGATTTTGTAGACTCTATCTGAGGTGCGTAGCTGGTGATAATATGTTTTATTCGTCAATTCACAATGAAACTTGTACCACTGGTTCTTCCGATATCAGTTCCTCGCTAGCAGAACATGTGACAACTCCTCAACTCGATCAGACCTTCGCCCTTTCTTCTCATCTCAGAGAGACCAACGATATCCCATTTGATGTTACTGAGTTCGTTCTCCAATTCTAGAAGTTTTGCTTCGCTTGTAAGCGTTCGAGAGTTGTACGTGCAGATGTGGAGTTGTGTGTGTGTTGCTCCTTTTCCGTACTCGGACTGGAAATCAAGATCTTGCCTCCCCCAGAATCTATGACGCAGACTGAATTGTCAGTGTATGAATGAATTGTCAATAATACACACCATGTTAGTAAGACTTAACTGGGTAGACATTACATCCTACCTAGAAATTAACAGTCTGAAATTTATTCATAAGATCCGTTTAAAGTTACTTCCAGATTACTGCATTAATATGTTGAGTTCATTCAAAGACATCCACGATCATAACACAAGAAATAAAAATTTCTTTATATTAGACCATAAAAATAAAAAATCTGCTCAAAATTCTGTATTCTTTAAGGCGGTAAATGTTTATAAATCACCTAACAATTTAAAA
Organism: Henosepilachna vigintioctopunctata; assembly: GCA_030704895.1. Classification (NCBI taxonomy): domain Eukaryota; kingdom Metazoa; phylum Arthropoda; class Insecta; order Coleoptera; family Coccinellidae; genus Henosepilachna; species Henosepilachna vigintioctopunctata. The sequence goes on along the minus strand of JARQZJ010000033.1, from coordinate 7,834,607 downwards.
GAGTGCAAAAAATGGTAGAATTCAACAGCAAAGTAAAGCAATATTATCAAACGAAAGATTGATGTATGTTAAATATCTGGCATCTGATAAGTAGTATAATAAATGTTTAGAATGTTGTATAATTTGTATGTTAAATTTTATCTCTTGTAACAACAATATATTCAAGTGTATGTATGGCGATAACAAAATGCTAAACAAAATTTCATTAATTATTATCAATTAGGGCGATAATATTCAAAGAAAATATATATTCGCTACAAAACAATACCTTTTGAATAAATACTTTTAATTAACACTACGACATCACTGTTTCGCTACGTAGAATATGTTCATAATTTGAAAATTTTTACACTTTTCTTGAGTGATTGCAAATATAGGAGACAAAATCATGGAAAATTATTTTTGCACCGTGGTAGCGTGGTGCAACTAATACCAATTTAAATACGTAAAAATCCCAGTTAGTCTACTTCAATCTGAGCGGTTACTTCGATTTTATAATTTTTTTTTCTGAGCGTTAGAGAAAGCCATCAAAATATTTCAACTTATTTTATTTTTGAGTATTCTTAAATTACTGAAGTGTGTTTTCCTAGCAGTTAGTTCAACAGGAACAGAAACAAATTTTTGAATTGTCCGCGCTTTGGTTCTATTGATTCAAGTTTTCACCATTTGTGCCGCTAGTTTAGTTGAAGAGCAGTCGCAGTTCTCTTCATATAAGCATTTCCCTTTGACTGTTCACAAGGACCGTCAATTTCTTTCATCGCGTGAGGTGCTTCTTTAAAACAGTTTTAATGTAAGTATTACGTCTTTTTGTGATAAATTAAAGATAAAGTGCATGCATTTATATTTCGCAATTCGATATATAGTGCCTTTTTATATTGTTGAATCTGTAGAAATTTCATCCGAGTATGTTTTAGTAATGGTGGCCTCAGCATGCTTGATGGCCCGTTATAAATAACATTATTATTTTAAATAAACTTAATATATTAGCACATTAAATTTGTTTAATGAGGTTCTTTGTATGTTATATGTAATTTTGTAAATCATGCACATTTATGAGTAGTCCTTTTCTTGTATTAGTCCGTATAACGGTACATTCTTGCGTTTTTGACAACTGGTTTCCACATGAAAGCAATGAGCATTTTGTTGGGTCGTTGACTCATTTTGTCATTCCATAGTCATTTATCATTGTTTTCAAATATTTTTTAGAATTATTGCACTAGCGATGCCTTTCATATTTTACAATGAGTTTTTGTTTTGTTCACCTTGATATTTAAAACTGGTAAAATGGTAGGAGGTACGGTACATCTTCGCATTTTGTTTTGTGTTCGTTTACTTAACGAGGTCTTATTTGTTTTGTGTTTTTTTTGAAGTTTACTTATACTAGGTCTTTATTTGCAGAAATTTTTGTATGAGTCAAAAGGTAGAAAAACCAGTCCTATCCGGTCAACGCATAAAGACCAGAAAAAGAGGTGAGTTAACAAAACTAGTGAATTGATAAATATTTACCATATTTTGTTCTTATATTTGCATACTAGGTGTATTTCTACATGCAGGATATCGTTTTGAAAAATTTCAATAATGAATTTCGTTTTAATTCCTGATAAGTTTCATTACAAGTAAATGAAAAATTGGTCAATATTTTGAAATCTTTTGAATATGAATGAAAACCCAATGTAACTAAAACTGTGAATTTAGATGTGATATTTCTCTTAAATACTATTCATCCACTAGAAAACATGTTTTCCATCATTGTTAATCTATCATAGTAGTCTAAAATAACAGTGGTAAATTATTATTTCAGTGTCTCAAAACGAATTTAATGATAGTAAAAATAACATACTCAAGAATCATCAGTAAAAGCAAATTTAAATTGTTTCTTTTGTATACACTTTGAGTATGGTGTTTAAAAATTCATTCCATTTCCTTTTCACACATTTCACAAATTCTTGAGTGAACTTACTCTGCATTTCACAGTTCTTAATGTTTTTTTCAATTATGAAAATATATGCCAACAAATTTTTATTTTAGTGTATTTCTATTCTCTTCATGATTTGATCCAATACGATATATATATTGTATATATGTCTTTTAGTGCTTTACCTCTAACTGTTATAATGGTCTACATAAAAACTTGAATCTGAACAAAATTGAAAACTACATTCTATTTCCAAAATAGAGTATTCAATCTTAATTTGTAATGTATGTATAAACCTAAATGTATGAGATACAGATACATTGTTGTCACTGGATTGTGAAATTGTCACTTGTTGAATCATTTCATTAGCAATTAAGTTTATTATTTATGTTTATTCTTTAAATTCACATTGTTTATTCAATATTTAACACTCCAGGATAACAAAGTTAAATATTATTGTGACTAGGTAAGAGTAATATTGTATTCAGGTGAACTAATGATGAGATCTCACAACTGTAGTAAAATTTTCTTTGGAATTTGTTGAAATTTATCTTTTTTAATTTCCTAGAAAAAAAAGAACTTTTTTTGAATCAATCATCAATTCTATGAAGAAATTCCTTTGTCACAGTTGCTTTATTGTTGAAGTTAGTTTTGTTTGCTCAGAATGCCTTTAGATATAAAAATTTTAATTCTTCTATTTCTAAATCCAAATAGTCATTTCACAAAATATGCAAGAAAGTAAAATATCTTCTGAACTGAGCAAAAGTGGTGGTAAATTATTGTTGTTGATGTTTAACCTCTAAATTGAATTAGTCTATTGATTTGGAATTGATTATTTAAGCATTAAATTTAGTGTTTACTGTAGTCTTTAGAACTCTCGACTTCAAAAGTCGAAACAGATCTGGGTTCAAATAATCAATGTTTGATATGGGTGTTTGTGTTTGTTCACATATAAGTTCAGACTATATCTAATAGCTCATACTGGGGTCCCTCTTCTGCAGAAACCCCCCCATAAAAAACGAGATATGATTATGGATAATTGTAGATGTTATGGGTGGACCATTATTTTGATTCTATTTTCATTAAATTGTATTACTAATTTAAACTTATTACAGTTTCAGACTGTACAATTGAATGTTCAATTTAACAAAAGCATTGTATATACTTTTGTAGGAAAGGCATTATCAACCTGAGGATATTAGTTTATGCAATAAGATTGCAACAAAATGTACATGCTTTACTTGAAGTATTCACCTGAAATCAAATTGAAGGAATAATTTGGTAAAATAGGTAAAAAGTGAATAACCAAAATACCTTAGTGAAAATTAATGAATTTATTAAAAATTATTATATTTTAATTTGCTATTAAATTAAAAATAAAAAATTTAATTTTTAAATTTCAAAATATGTGAACATTTCATTTAATTTCAGGAGGCGTAAGCCATGATAAGATCGGTTTCAAGTGATTTCAAATTCGGACATATCGGTTGATGAAAATTTTTAGTTGCTGGTTAATTTGTTTTCAAAGATACTTAGCTTCAAAATATATTCACGGTTACTTCCATTTCATCTTCATATGTGGATGAATAGATAGATTAATTAATTGTTGATGTAGGTAGATGTTGTTGAACTGTCGACATTCATTCGGTTGATTTATTTTAAAATTACCATGTAAACTTTTGCCTTGAAATTGTTGATTAACGGATTTTAAGTATGTAGTTATTGCTCAAACCAAGATATTTATTTGAGAAAACTAATTTTCTTCAAGTAAATTGTGGTTCTTTATAATGCAATTACCTCGTTTCTATTGCAGTTTTTTCAAATTTTTTTATACTAAACGGTTGGTTAATTGTTGAACCTTTGGTGGCTTTCCTTGATCCTTGAATTAATAGTATAAAGAACAGAAATTGAAAAATATCTATTTATGATCTGAAGTTTAATTTCTATTTCTTTTGTAATGTTGAACTTATGCTACAATTTTACCCTTTTTAACCCTTCTAGAATTGAAGAATAATATTTTGTAGAATATTTCATCTGCATTCCGAATTCAAGTCTGGTATAAAGTTAATAGCCTTACTGTTAAAATATATGTACTTAAATGTGTGGAGATTTATTGTCTTTTATACCGATAAAATCATTTTTTTATTTTTTTATAGGATACACTGTTCTAGGTTTTTGTAGTTCTATTATTGTTTTTGTTCATCTAATATTATTTTTCTATTTTTTCTCTAACTTTTCTAGGTTTTTCATTTCCCAAAACATAATGTACTATGAACTTGATCAGGCCTTGTACAAAAGTTGAATAATGTTGACTTTGTGTTTGAATTTCATTGGTTAGTTTAGATAGCTTTTGCTTTATTTGATCAGAATCAACGTACTTCTTTCAATCAATCGAATATGCAAATAAAGTCTCTTTGTTGTGTTTATTGGAACTCTTTTTCAAATTTATATTCTACTACCTTCTGTTAAAAATAAATTTTCTTCCTATTTGAGGTACGTAAGTAGCCACATGTTTATCTGATTTTCATTTTTTTTTTTACAAACTAAATACCGATAAAGACTATATAATAATTATCAAATCAGGCGTTTCTACATTTTCTCAGTAATTGGTTTTTGGTGCTGTTCGTAGTAATGAAATTGGGGGAATAAATTTAACATTACATACATTCTTTGTATAAATGGGCGTTGAACGTTTAGATATTGCAAGTGTATCGATGGCGTAGAAAATATGATGAAATTTGAGTGTTCACTAGTGAACACTTCATTTGAGTGAACTAGATTTAGTTCAAATAGTTAGCTAGTTCGATATAATTTTTGATATCCAACATTGGTATCGACAAATCAACAAGTGAGTTGATTTGATGATGAAAGCTCTGAATTCTCTCTTCATGTATCTTCAATCTATTTACTTTTTGTGTTTTTCAATATCTGCGATCATGATTAACATTATATAAAGCAATAAAACTCAATTGTTTACTTTTTAGCTTTTTATGCTTTTCCAGTATGCAAATATTAGTTTTACAGTGCCGAATCGGCGGCGATGTCAAGATGTTGAACTTTTTGTTCGATTAAATAAACGTAAAATTTAACCCATTCCTGCTACATAACCGCTCGTAATACTCGTAAAGTCATATCCCTGGGTCTCCAGCATTCGAAATCTTGTCACCTTTAGATCGTTTTTTCCTCCTCTTCGTATTTACATTAGAACGTGCGAAGAAAGAAGATGACGCTGGCACGGCAAATATCGAATTGATTCTTGACCCAAAAACGATCGAGGCGAACTATTTCCAGGCTCGTTTTTGCGTAGAAAAGTTTGTGTATATATTTGGCGACGGGTCAAGGCAAAATTGTTCATTCGAAAAAATGCACCGAATCCAATAGATCTCTAACAGTGATTTTTGAAATCGTAAATAGGTTTTTTCTGACGTTTATGTTTTTACATATACTTTTACGGTACCACGAATCGTAGAAGATACAAGCTGGATTTGCTCGGTAGAATCCTCGCGTGTATTATGAATTTTAATATCTGACGGAAATTTGGGTCATGGAATCTTGATATAAAACAATGGTGCTTTTTTTTAATCAAACAATCGTTATTATTATTTTTTGACTTCGCAAACTGCATTGAGAAGTGCGTCTTGATATGAGATCGACGCAGTAAACCAATTTTTAATTTAAATTTAATTTCTTTTGGCTCAAATCGGCACTAAGCTAATGGTACCTTCTATTCAAAATGGGAATTTGTGAAAAATCTTACAAAAAGCTTACATCCAATATAAAACTCGTTATTATAATCACAATAAACAACAAAATTATCAATTTTAGAAATTTTCATTTGGTAAAAAAGAAAAATGTTTCTAATCATAATATAATGTCTTATAAATGAATTCGTATAATAGGTTAAATTGAACAATACGACTTTAATGAATAATATAAGGTGTTATCATTAAAGGAACATGGTTGAACACATGGTCTACGTCTTTGCAATTTGCCAAATCGCAAAGAATTCATTATCTTCGAAATTGTGGAGGTTTATTGTATGACAGAAGTTTGATACATTAAGGCAAAAATTTTGAAATGTTTGAGAATTTTGTCATATAAACTAAAACAGCACAATTTCGTTTGTCAGTCTGTTGGCATCCAACTCAAAATAAATTACAAGAGCTAATTCTACACATTTTCCCGCTTTAACAGAGTATTTTGGTCAAGTTCAAGGAAGTGTATTGGTTATTTTTAGATGAATTATAAAATGTCGAAAAAGGCCATCTAGGTTCGAAGATTGTCGTTTTTTCTATAATGTGGAAAAAGTTCATGTTTCAAATTAAATCAAATATTATTGCATGAAATATCTCCTTGGTCTCGATAATTTCTAGGGAAAAATTAGGCTTGTAGGGTCCTGAAATGGGTACTAGATGTCCATTTCTACTCACTCGTTTCTGTCTTGAGCGAAAGTGAGCAATGAATTCATGCTGTGTACAAAAATGAGTAATAAGTGTTTGTATATCATATGCATCGGTCGTATATAAAATGACTCATTAAATTCGATGAAATAGTGAATTTTAAGACGTTTGTATCAATCGAATAGTTGTGAAGCAATTCAATATTTAAATAAAGCTTATCAGAAAAACTTGCTGAACTGAATTTTACTAGGATGAGAGACTTATTTTGTATTAACTGTAGAATAGAAATGTTCAAATCATATTCGATCTCAAGTTCTGAATTAGGAAATTCTTGAGATAACCGTTAATTAAACCAATAATTGACGTTATTTCCAATGTTTGTCTTATATTTTCTCAATATTAATTGTTATCCATAACCATTTACCGCGTACATAGGACTAATTATAGCCGAATGGTAATTATTAAAAACATTATCGGTTCGGAATTTTTTCCAATAATTTTCACAATTACCTATAACCATTTGTTTTGGTATCGCACCGTCTGAATCATCGAGTCGGCATTTTCTTCTTCCAGTGTTAGTAAACGAATAAATTGTTTATGTAATCACAAAAACCATTGAATTGATGAACGATTCAGATAGTTTGAACGTGAATTTACTCGTATATGTCACAACATTGCATCGCGGGAGATAAGCAAGCTATATTTTATCGCACCAGTAAATGAAGGTCATTAATATCTCTTTATGACTTCCTTTTTCAATGCTATTTGATTTCAAGATAAAGAAAGTGACTAAAGTTCTTGGAAATTTTTATTATTCATCTGAAAGTCGGGAAAAAATTCAACTTACAAAATTTATGTAATCTAGAAATTGATGTAAATTGTGTAAGATTGAAAGAAGGAATGATGACACTTGTAAATCCTTGTAAACGCTTGTAAATTGTTCCCGGGCGGGGCACGCGAACCTCCTACCAATAAATCACTTGGAGTTGGGAAATTTCAGATGACTGGGGTTGATGTTTCATTCGGAGGAGAGTGGTGAAGTTTTCAGTAACCACCATTCATTGACTAGGAGAGCAACTTGCCTTTTTTTATAGATACCTTTTTTTCTTGAATTCCCGTCTTTGAAAGTGTTACCTCTGCAAACCAATGCTGCCTTGAATGCACAAATTTAAGGAATCATCTTCCTCGCCACACTGGAGAAAAACGATCCAGCTGTATCCCAATGAACCCCAAAAACATATTTAGATATGAGGACGTCGATCGAGCTGAGCACAATAAATCTGCACGGAAACGTGCTTTTATAAGTCAGATTTCTGCGAGAACAGAGGGGCAGATTTTACTCACTGATGTCAATTTGCACTCCTACAAGATCATGGTCGCCTAAGAAGTATCCCCTAAGAAGCGATTGAAACAGTGTGTGGAATGTAGTCAGGCATTCTTCAACCATCTCTTGCAACTCATTTTCTTCATCTCTCAGGGTATGTGAAAAAACAGTACGCTAGGCAGTCAAATTTCTTCGAGATATTCGCCTTGTGGCTGTTCAAAGGTGATGCGGAAATAATTTCTATCTCCTTTTCATGATCAACTGAATTAAATACTTTACAGCCCGATGAGAGGAGCATGAAACCAGCTCAATCCCACCGTTAAGAGGTTTTCGTATCTAAATATTCGTAATTTAGTCATTTATGTTATGTGCTCATTTTTTCAATTGTTGTTGAGAGGAATTTGGGTGTCACCTTATCAGAGTACTAAAATATTTAGTACTCTGCTCTAGTTATAGTTTTTACCATGATCCAATGGACTAAAAGCCTCTGTAGACCTGTTAATAAACTGTGGCATAAAACATTGCGCTTTCTTACGGAGTGTTGGCATCTCTAAGTCCCCGATATGTAGTGCGTACTATTTGATGATTAGATGAATATCAATAGTTCATACTTTTAGATCGCAGGTTAATTGGTGTGTTTATCATAATGACAAATTAAACAATTTCGTGCGCCTTACGAGACGTGCACGTTGAAGGTCACCTTTCTCAATCTTTCCGTTTCCAAAATGTATTAAAGATCATTTCATTTTTCGCGTTGCTACAATATGATGAAATTATTTTTACAACTTCTATTTCTGCCACGTCGCATCGCGGGAAAAGATAATCAGGAGAATTCTTACAAATTTCGATAGTTTCGTACAAGTCCGTACGTTTTACGGTAATTTCCCAATAAGGAAGGAAAAACTGAAGTGTTCCTCGGTTTTTATTGAAATGATAAATGAAATTGAATGGATTTCAAAACGATTGTCACGATATGAGTCTATCTGATATAGTAAGAGAGATATTTACTTTTTATCGGTCATTCCGAATTGTTTACTATAATCTTTTGGCTAACCTCTGTCGACATTTCAGAATTTTGCAATTACGATGGTGATTTCGCACATTTTCATGGTGATCGTAAAAAGAAAAGTGTAAAAGGCCATTCTTCAGCGGCCAGTTCACTTCACTAAACTTTATTTAAAATTTATTTGCTGTCTGATTTTATAATTTATTTTTTATAGTTTAGAATTATTTTTTATATAATTCATGCTTATTCAATTATTCCATATTTCACAACGTCCAAGAGAGATCTGACTATCATTCGTTATATTTTTTTACTGCCTACTTCTTACATTATATACAACAAGAGATTCTTCGTCTTGAAACGTAAAATAATTCAATTTATTTCAATGACGAAAAAATAGCATATTTATTGTTGGTATGATCCGTTGAAATTGGACAAGGCTTTCAAAAATTGCAGAACCGAATAATTTTAATTGTTCAAGGTTTAATGAACATTATAATCTTTTTTAAATTTTATTGTTGCTGACTTTGTTACGTTAGTAGGTTTATAGTCGGTTTAGAACCAAAAATTATTTACAAATTATTTTCAATTTAATTCATATTCAAATTTATATACAAATCAATGAAATTTGATATTGATTTTTCTCAAAATTGAATATTTCCTGTAACACAAAATTTTAAAAAGTGTTGAAATGCTTTTGCATGTAATTTCTTGACAGTCATTTTGGAAATCTGTGTGTACAATTAAAAAGAAATTGTATTTAATAATTGCTATAAAAATGGGCATTACGCTTAATTTTGTCAGTTTGGAGAAATTGATACTTACCGATATAACATTACAAATTGACTTATTTTTTACTTAGTCTTATATCTTATCTTTTTTTTCGAACAAATATTCGTTTCATTTATTTTAATTCGAGCTGTTATTTACTTTTTATCCTTGTTTCAGATGAAAAAGAAAGGTACGATCCATTTGGTTTTAGGGATGCAATAATCTCTGGACTAGATAAGTGCGCAAACGATTTCGAAGCAATATCCCGTTTTCTGGACAGTGCTGGCAATAAACTAGACTACCGTCGTTATGGCGAAGGCCTCTTCGACATCCTCATTGCAGGGGGAATACTTGGTAAGTGTTATTATATTGTCATATCTTAAAAGTGGCACATTTGGTGCCATATTTGGAATTAAAATAGTTTAATTCAAAGCACTTTCACTTTCAGCAAAGCTGAATTTCACAGAACAAGATTAATCACTCTGTATGTGTTTCTGGATGCATTTAATCAATCATCAAAATTGGTACAACTTGAAAAGTTTTTTTACATTTTAGTAATTGAGGTGATTTAAAATACACTATTATACCTTTCAAGAATATGCTTGATCTTATCAGCATCCTTAATGTGTTGTAATTTCTTCTGGAAAGACAATTTTAATTTTTTAGATTATATTAGTTATAGAAAAGATTCAATGAGATATTGTTTTTCTTTCAACTATTTAATTAACAAGCTAACCTATTCCTCATTACAATTATAAGATCAGAAATTATGTTATATATATATATATATATATATATATATATATATATATATATATATATATATATATATATATATATATATATATATATTTATAGCAAAATATTGCACTTGAATATTTTTGTCCGACTATTTTTCAAAAAGCCAGAAAGACAAGTTCTAGTATTTGTACTACACTAACTCGTTTCAAATATTTATTCCGTGTGGAGACAGGGACTGCAACACTTCCTGTTATTTCAAATCAGTCGAATTATCAATAAATTCCTATATTAACACGTTTGATGTAATGAAAGTTATTATTACCTGTTGTTTCTATAGTTGGTCAGCCTCTTCGTAATTTCGTATCAAGTACTTATCCCATATATCTCTTCATTAATTATATGAGATATTTGTAATATTTATATAATATTATTGGTCCAGGCGTTTTTGAGTTGTGCGCTTACCAACACATTTTACGATTCATTTTTATATTATAGATTAAAGCTTCATATAGTGTTAGAAAATATCAATTTGTTTTTTTTTTATTTAACAATTGCACAAGGTTGAATTACTTAGTAATAATAATTCAATATTCTATGTGATTTGGTGCTTAACCATTTAATGAATTTTCTGAATTCCTTTTTTCTAGTAATGTTGATTCACTCACATTACATTTTCTATGTAATGCAATTCACTGTATATGTTGTGTTGCTGAATTTTTTGTCTCAGTTCCAGGCGGCACACTTTCGCAGGAAGGGGAGGGGCCCTACAAGACAGATGCTTGCATATTCAATGCACCAGACGAGATCAACATGGAGGTAATGAAAAATTGGGAACAAGTCTTCACGAAACTTATGCGTCGATATAAATATTTGGAAAAAATTTTCCAGGTTAGTATTTGTAATATTTCTTTTTTTTTTTCATTTATACATTTATGTATATGCTTCACGGTTATATTATTTCTAATGTGTATATACATTATATATATTTTTTCTTTTACTGATATACTTCTTGAAAGAAGTATATCAGTATCAAGAATAATTATAAATCTAAATCTGATATTTAAGTACAATTCTCTAGTTGGTTACTTCATTAATTTAAACAAATCCCCAGCTTTCTCAGAAAAATTATCAATGATTCAATATAAACAAATTCAATGAACTTCAATTCAGGACTTCATACTTTGACAATATAATATCCACGCTTTAGTATTCTGGTTTATAGTTACGTTCACAAATTCAAAATAAGTACAGTTTGCTGCATAATTGCCAGAAGTCTTGTGAATGTCGAATTGCACTTAGGCAAATATAATAATAATGATAATAATTATGTCTTTATTCCATTATAAACTGTAAGTAATACAAGTATCAGAAAATTTGTTCTTTACAGTAAATGAACAGTGTCAAAATGAACTTTCAAGAGCTTGGTTTCAACCCCTATTCAATCATACAAACTGTCCATTCCCCTTTTACAAAATTCAAAAAATTGAGCATATGTCTTAAGTGAATATAAACTTAAATTCAAACACTTGAATTTATGATTTACACTTTATTAACTACATAGCATGACGCGTTTCGTCGTTACAAACTACTTCTTCAGATGCTTACAGAATCTGTAAGTATTCTGTAAGTAACATGTAAGTATTCTGTAAGCATCTTATAACTTACTTTTACTATCTAGTTATAGATTGTATACAACTTCGATCTCACACACACAAGATGTATACCTGCGCTTAACCTCTGGTTCAAAACCTGAGTGACTGCTAGGCGAGAACTGAAAGTTAAATGAATTGTACCACACCACAGTTAGCTACAGTGAAGATGGGGTGGGTTAATTATGTAAGAAAAATTTAATGCCAGGCGCCAGAGGTTTGAAAGTTCTCGGTACAATTCAATTGGTTTTCTGGAGGATCAAACAACAACTTCACCAGATCTAACAGTTCTTAATCTTAGTTCTCCCTAACAGTAATATCCACTTGGTTTGATAAATGATAGTATGATTATGTATATAGATATGTATTGAATATAAAATGAACTTCTTCTTCAGATGCTTACAGAATAATAACAACATTTTGGAAAACACAGGTATAAATATCAGGGAATTTTGGGGTTCTATGGTTTTGGTTTTACCTAAGATAATCTATTCTGAATTTTCAAGTGTTTGAATTTAAGTTTATATTCAATTATAATGGATTTACATCAAGTAAACGCCAACACTATCAAATATGTCTTAAGGCTCACAGTATACAATAAATTTCAAAACTTTCCTCTTAAATTGTTTTTGTTCCATTGTCATGTGGAATTTTTTTGGGAGACTATTGTATAGCCTCGCACACATGTATCTTACATTATTTTCAGTTAGACTCAAACGGTGAGGCGGGCACACATATAGCCGAGTTTGACGTGTTTTATTACTGTTTCTAAGTTCAGCAAAATAGTCTGTGTTCCTTTTTAAGAACAGAATGCATCAATATATAAACCTATAACCGTCAGCATATTGTTTTGTCTGAATACTCCTCTGCTGGTCATTCTAAATTGAATATGAAATATATATCATATGACCCGTTTCTGAATTATAAATATTCTATTTGTTAATGAAGTTCGTCTCCAAATTACAATCCCATAATTCAACTGAGAGTAGAAAGTTGCATAATATAGCCTTAGAAGTGTTTTCTTTTACTTGAGATTTTAGTACATTAAAAGTATAATTTATCAAGCTCAATTTATTGCTCAGATAAACTAAGTGACTGAACCATTTTAGATTAGAGTCGACCTGAATAGCTAGAAAATTCGTTGAGTCTACTATTTCCATATATGAGTCTCCTAATTCGATATCCTTTGGTTATTTATTCCTTAAGCGGTCAGTTTTAAAGATGATAAATTCTGTTTTACTTTCATTTAATTTTAATTTATTCATGATGATAATAGTTCTGAACTATGTCAAACACATCATTTGTATAATCTATAGTTTCTACTATAGTGTTTCCAGTTTGTACTATATTTGTTTGTATTATACTATATCATCTGCATATATAAATATGTGTTGTTTCAATTAGATCAGGTAGGTTGTTTATGTATATAACAAATAGAAGGGGTAAACATAATAAACAATTCTTAAACCAAGATTTACACATATATTAAAAAGAATACTGTATGACGTACGTTTCGATGAGATTCACCTTCTTCAAATGCTACGTGCGGACTAATAACATTTCTCGAATACGTACGATAGGTAAACTTAAATTATGAATACAAAGAAAACAGGTAGATAACAGGTAGAAGGGATCAATTCATACTGAACTACTATATAGGAAACTAAGTAATTTTGAAAAGATTGAGAAGGGGGCTTGAGGTATGATCGATTTGGCTGTTCAAAAGGTTGCCAGAATATTTGTATTTATTAATTTGAAGTGATTCTAACAAATTAAGCTTCATTCCCTTGTTTGCGGTATTCAAAATTTCTAAATCAGAATTGATTATATGAGTTTCATTAATCAAATTATTTGCATAATGTGAATCTGTCTCCTGATTATCAAAGCTACGTTTATGTTTAGAAATTCTTATTTGAAAACTTCTAAACGTTCTACCAGTAGAACGTTTCGAAGGTGCCTCAAGTATAGTTTGGACTCCTTCATATATAGCTGTTTCTGTGCTCTTATTTCTTGTGAAACCATGTTGATTTTTATTGATCACCTTGAATTTACTAAAGTATATTTGCCTAAGAACCTATTTTTGTGCAATTCTTAACATTGTCAAGGGGACAGATAATAAAATGTATACAGTCAAGGTAATGACCCTTTTCAATTATGAAAATTTAAAAGAACCTAATAAGAAACAATAAAAGTTACTAACCTAATCTAATAAGAAATGCAGCCACTGAATTTTATCTTACATGAGCTTGTTGCTTACTTTTTGTACAAAATACTCAATAAACTTTATTATTACTATCATTGTTATAACTTTTGAATATGTCTTTTATAGGATGAAATAAAGAAGATCTTGGTATTTGTCAAGTACTTCAGCGTGGAGGAACGCTTGAAGCTTTCAGTGATGGTGTCATTGTGGATATCTAATGGTAGCATTCCGTTTAATGCTATCATAGTGCTGAATAATTCATACCTTGTTAAGGACAATCTGGCGCTCGATTTTCTGATCGAAGTGTTCAAGTGTTGGCGTCAGGAGCGCGGCGTCAATTCCCTTTATTCGGCTATTAAAAAGTCCAACATTGAGTCGCACCTCATGAGCTTCGTGCCAGACACCAAGCAGTCCCAAGCATATTTTCGCACTGCCTTTAAGGTGAGTATTGCGCTTAATCTTTATTGGGGAATAACGTATTGTCCGCAAATAAAATTTTATACAACATAAAAAGAAAAATATTTGCATAATATGTTTTTATACCAGCTAATGAGTCCTATGTTCATAATATACAGCAATCTGAACATTCAGTTATATTACTTTTTTTCAACCAAATAATTAAGGCTTGTTTGCGCTTGAAAGAGTTATGAACGGATACTGTCATCAAATAAATAGCCCACTAGTTACAAAATAAGTTCAATTAAATATGCAACAAAGTTTTGGATATAAGTAGTAAGTAATTTACTCTTTTACTAAAAAACTAGGAATCGAATGTTTATGAATAGAGAACTGTTGAATAAAGTAGGTCAGTTTTAGTGATATATGTCCTGGTATATTTCAAGGATGTGTTTTAAGTGAATAAGAAACATATTTATTGATGGGATGCTTATTGATTTCCATGCAGTTTTGCATGGAAATTGCTCAAATGACTGATAGTTATTTAGGAATATGTATTTTTGCAACTTATACTGATATTATGGACATACTTTTAAAATGGATATAATTATTATCATTACATAGATAACGTGGGGATTTTAAGCTAATATTTTGTTAATATCAATTGAGATTTTATTTAACATTTGGTAGAGTATTATTATCTATACAGCTGTATTGTGCTTTTAATTCTGTGAATGATTCTGTGCTTTTTTGTAGCTGAAGAAAAGATGATTAAATCTTTTATTACTACACATGTGCAATATTTGGAAAAGAATTATTGAAATGGAATTTCAATGTAAATTTTTGTAACTGAAAAATTGAACATTAATAAAATAATATAAAAAAAAAGTTAATAGAATACTTCCATAATTGTTTGTACATTATGAACGATGTTAGCAAATTGTAACATTGAACGAGAGCTAAGATATTTCATATGGAAAATGAATGATAATAATGTAGATGGTATTTTTTATCTCATTCAGGAGAATGGCCTAGAGGAAATCCTGAAACTCTATTATGACCAAAGTCAGCAGTTGGCAAAGAAGGAGCTGCAGACATTGCTGCAAGATAGTCTTGTTGAGAACAAGGCCCATAAAGATATTATCAACGATCTGAAAGAAATGGCCACCAAGGAGGAAATTCAACCACATGAAACCATTTGTATCATCTGGACCACAATTATGGCTATTCCAGAATGGTCCAAAAAGGAGGTAAGTATTTTTTCATCTTTTTATTGTTGAAATATTCGTTTTGAAAGCTTTTTTCTTCACTTTTTGTCATCACTTTTTGTCTGTGCTCTTGAGCTAGTTTTATAAAAGACACGTGGTTTAAAATCACTGTAACTTTTGAAAATGGGGTAACACTGCGAAACAATTGTCAAGTATTCATTATAAATTTTAAAAACAAAGCCAAGTGTTTTTTATTGAATATATTAAAGAATGTTTCACCAAGAGATCAGCAAAATATTCAGTCAACTTTATTAAGCTAGTTGTAATAAAATTATGTGACTCATGCTGTCTATATTCATAATGACTTTATTTTTGGTACTTTTGGAAATCTGTTATGTGCCTGATTTTTACTAGCTTGATTTTGTTCCAAATAACTATCATTACACACACATATCACACCTATCAGTGACTTTTTGTGTTTCACACATGTGTAAATATTCACTTATTTGTTTCACTGTCTTATTGGTGTATTCTTGTTTATTTTGCACTATATTGAAGAGTTTTGCTCAAATTAGAGCAGTACTTTTATTACATTCAAAGGGTACAGTAATTGTTCTGGAGTAACAACCTTTTGCCATTTAATATGAACAAAATTCTTATTTGTTTAATCATCAGTTGAATTGATGATGTTAGGTGAGCTTCTTTATCTTAGCAGAGTGAACTCCTAAGTTTGGCAAATCACTTTATGTAGGCATATAGAATCGGCAGACTTTCTGTGAAAATATTTTTCTTGATTCAATATTTGCTAAATTCGATGGACGATGAATCTACTCTGTGATAGTTCATATTTAAATGAGAGGTAATAATAAAAACTTGTCTAAAAATCACTGACTGAACAATTCTTTATTCGACTAGTTTCGCCTTTTACAGCATTATCTTATTATAGGCATTATCGCCTATTTACAGCATTCTTGATAATGCTGTAAAAGGCGAAACTAGTCGAATAAAGAATTGTTCAGTCAGTGATTTTTAGACAAGTTTTTATTATTACCTCTCATTTCAATATTTGCTGATTCAAAATACTCCGAATATATCTTTTATTATTATATATTATATGTGAAAGTAAAATTGCACTATACAGGAATAATAATTGTCAACTATTATTACAGGAACTGGTAACCGATCAAGCGGTTCGTCATCTAAGACAGTACACGTCGCTCTTCGTCGCATTTGCGCAGACGGAGCGCGCACAACTAAGTCTGTTGCTCAAAGTACAAGAGTACTGCTATTCGAACATGACCTTCATGCGCGCCTTCCAGAAGATCGTAATGCTTTTTTATAAAACCGACGTGCTGCCGGAGCAGGCAATTATCAAGTGGTACAAACAAGACTACAACGTCAAGGGCAAGATGATGTTCGTCGACCAGATGCGTCAGTTTGTTGAATGGCTACAAAACGCAGAGGAGGAAACCGACTCGGACAGTAACAGCGACTAGTAGTAGGTGCGTTGTCATACGATACCACCCTCCAAATTTTTTGACCCAGTGATATGTCGAATTAAATAATTCAGTTCCAGAGATAAAGAAGTATACCAATTTGGGATGTAAAATTGTTAAATTCATGAATATTTGAATAATTTTTTCATAATCATTTCATCTAGGATATAAAAATTAATCGCTGAATTCGTTGCTTACTCAAATCTGGAGAACAGCTGAACCAATTTCGCTAATTCTTTTTTTAGAATATTCCTCAAAGATCGAGGATGATTCATACGCAGAGAAAAATATTCAAAAATTGCCTGAAAAAGTCTAAAAACAACACTTCTTTACTCTTACAACAAACTATTCTTAATAATAAAAGTCAATATAACTTCTTTTTTTTTATTTAATAGTGTTGGCGTTTACTTGATATAATTGAATATAAACTTAAATTCAAACACTTGAACTTATGATTTACACTTTATTGACTACATAGCACGACGCGTTTCGTCGTTACAAACGACTTCTTCAGATTATAATTTTTCTTTTATGGAATTTTGTTTCGAAGAAAAGAATAAGTATCCAGTATTTGGGATTATTTGATGATTTTTTGATTCTTCTGGCATTTGTTCGTTATTTGGAAATTGTGAACAGAAAAAGTGCCTTTCAGGGGATCAAAGCACGTGTTCTTGATACACAGTATACCGCACACTACATCTTTCCGTAAGTTCAGGTATTTTCAGTTTAGTTTTGATTATTTGTTTCATGGAGGCTTTTGTTTCAGGGTTTTTCGTTTTACGTTTTTCGTTTTACGTTTTCATTTTTACGTTTACTTTTGGATTTCTCCGTTTTGTTTTTTTTTTGGATACTGGAATTATTATTGGTTCTGGAATTATTGGATAACTATTTGGAGAAGGTTTCGTAGAAGATCTTTGAGCCTAAAGCTTGAAAATTGAGAACCCTTGGTGTGGTGAGAGTATTCCAGTACATAATTTGCAGAGACAATTTATATTTGATTTTATTTTTATTTTATTAACCTTGAGTTTACATTAATTTAATAACTGTTCAATTTATATGCTGAAGATTCTTTTTTTATTTAAACATTTATTATATATATATATATATATATATATATATATATATATATATATATATATATATATATATATATATATATATAGATATATTTTTCATTGTGAGGATTAAGACCTCTTAGCTAAGGGAGAATTAATTTATCTTTTATTTGTTTCAATTTCTTTTTTTAGTACTTCAAATTATTAATTTCATTTTATATTCAATACATATCTATATACATAATCATTCTATCATTTATCAAACCAAGTGGATATTACTGTTAGGGAGAACTAAGATTAAGAACTGTTAGATCTGGTGAAGTTGTTGTTTGATCCTCCAGAAAACCAATTGAATTGTACCGAGAACTTTCAAACCTCTGGCGCCTGGCATTAAATTTTTCTTACATAATTAACCCACCCCATCTTCACTGTAGCTAACTGTGGTGTGGTACAATTCATTTAACTTTCAGTTCTCGCTTAGCAGTCACTCAGGTTTTGAACCAGAGGTTAAGCGCAGGTATACATCTTGTGTGTGTGAGATCGAAGTTGTATACAATCTATAACTAGATAGTAAAAGTAAGTTATAAGATGCTTACAGAATACTTACATATTACTTACAGAATACTTACAGATTCTGTAAGCATCTGAAGAAGTAGTTTGTAACGACGAAACGCGTCATGCTATGTAGTCAATAAAGTGTAAATCATAAGTTCAAGTGTTTGAATTTAAGTTTATATTCAAATATAAACTTTGATATCAAGTTAGAAACTTGAAATCTTGCTTAGCGGTTCCTTTTATAACGTTAGGGGAGCACTAAGAAAGGATTTTTGAAAATTCGCCCCCAAAGGGAACAAAACGGGGGTGCAAAGTTAGTATGAATTTTTCTCATTTTTTAAGTTTTTAGATGAAATTCTGTACAAAGGTTCTTCATTGTAAGTCATGAAACACATGTAGAATATTTTTTCGAAATCATCCCTTAAGGGGATACAAGGGCGTGCAAAGTTAGTATGAAAGTTCTGATTTTCAAAGTTATTTCAATAAAATGTTATATTTGGGTTATAAACTCCAAATAATTATTGCCGATATTCCTTTTTGTGAATTCAAGCAAATAGGGGTGCAAATTTAGTAGGTATAAATGTTTGTGTATTTACCTACATCATTTCAATGCAATTTTGTACTTAGGTTATTAGACGTCAATAATTATTATTGGCGATTCCCAATTGAGTTGAAGGTATGGGATTGGAAACTCTTCTATCCTGCGGGTCGTGGTGCCGCATGAGCTACTAGGGGGGCGGGACGTACCTAGTCGACATGTGAGCAACCCGAACGCGGGCAGTCGTATCGAATATCAAAAATTGCGCTGCAACTTTCGAAATGAATGTGTTTAGGTATATCTTGAACACTTGTTTACTTTCTTATTTTTTTCCTATTAGTTGTTTTTATCTCTTGACTGTAATACATTTTCTCAATTCTTCTTCGATTTAGTTTACTTGGTAGATTTCTTATTTCACAACATGTACCTATATTTATTGATACTTCTACTTTCATAAATAATATAATCAAATCTTATTAAAATAAATTAAACTCTTGGCTTAATGTTTCACGATTTATTTAACAATATGTATAGTCAACATGTTTCGAGCGTTAGCTCATTTTCAAGACATCATTCAAGACAAAATCATTGAAAATGAGCTAATGCTCGAAACATGTTGACTATACATATTGTTAAATAAATCGTGAAACATTTAAGCCAAGAGTTTAATTTATTTTAATATTCAATTATGTTTCACCAAGAGTTAAGCGAGAATTCAATCTCATTAAATAATCAAATCTGTACACAATGATTCTAATTTAATTATGAAGGATTTTAAAATAAATAACATACTCTCATAGATACTATAAAATACCTACGTACCTCACAAAATTATCGAATATGTCTACAGACGATCTTCTCTAGGCCAATGTTTAGTAGTTCAGGCCAATATAATACTTCAATATCGCAGACGAAGTTGCGGGTAAAAGCTAGTTGATGATAAAAATTAAGACTTTTTTTGTGACCAAAAGTTCTTAAGCTCTCTTTTTTGCACGTATTTGTTGCCATTGCGATTGTTGGCATGTTGCCTTGGAAAATTGTATTGAAAACATGTTGACTGAAGTCGACTAGATATGAAGTCGCTTATTTCGAAGCTTATTAAGAGCAAACTACTGCAGAACATGCGTATCAACTATATTTGCTTATAAACTGCTTATTATATTCCACTTCAGATTTATTTATGTAATCTTACTACATTGTTCCAAATTATCCCTGGAGAGATAGATTCTAAAGTATATACAATATCATGACCACAAAAGAATCAGTCAAACTATGATCTTGTGTAGTATTTTTTTCTAATTTAGTTATTCCGCTGAAAGTTCTGTTAAAATTGATTTTGGGCTCAAAATGCTTTCAAATTTTGTATGTAATCGGATTTATAATTCAGAACTTGTATCTAGTTGCGTTCATTCTAACTAATGAACTAACAAAATTATGTAGAAATTCTGTGGCATTAAGGGAAATTTCTTTTATGAAAAATACACTAATAATCTTTCAAATAATCACCAATAAAAGTGAATCAACAGTAAACTCATTTCTTTTCAGATTTTTTTTTAAACCGCCGCCGCTGTTCAAGAACATCAGTGCCACCAAAAATCCAAACAAAATTTTAGCATTTTTTTCTTTGTACATCCCTATCAATTGTATAAACATTTCTGGTGCCTTATTCCCTTTAGTATGAGGCAAATAGTGACCAAGGATCTGAATATCTCACATAATTATTAATTTATTAGTTTCATTGAAGAAAAGAATAACACGACGAGAAAAATGCTAAATGATAAATAAATCGCCAATGAGATGGAGAAAACATGTTATGTAATAAAATGGTTTATTGTCAATTTTTTTAATATACAAAATAAATTTTAGTATAACTTTTTCATTTTTCTACACTAGATAGTATTATAGTTTTTATTCCATACCTCTATCCACCTTCGTTTTTTATAATCTGAACTCTAGTGATTTCTATATTTTGTGAAAAACATTATTCAGTTCATTATTATAAAATATTGTTCCTTTTTAAACAAATTAACCCGGCGTCAGCATGGTAGAAAATAGGTACAACTGCATGGTCATAATTACCCAGATTTTAAACAGTTTTTTACCATTTTTTTTAAACCCGGATTTTTACCATTTCAATTACATTTAGAGCAAATTTATGCAACTTGGAGAATAGTTCCTAAATTATAATATTTTGGAGATAAAATTTCAAAAAAATAGTTATATGAAGATCTTTTTATGCATTTAAGAAATCAATATAAAATTTACAACAAAAAATTCAACTTTTAGAAACCTAATACAAAAACATCCCGGGTAACCAGGTCATCAAAGCAAATTATATATACAGGGTTAGTTTAAAGTATGGAAACATCTGAATATCTCACAAACGAAAAAAGATAGAAATACGATCTTAACAGGTGTTGTATGGTTGCCATAGGAGCATATTTTCACCTTAAAACAAAATATACAGGGTGGTCCTAAAAATCGTAATGACTGCAATGATGGATTTTTTGAATGGAATACCCTGTATATTATAACAGTTTATGAATTCTTTTGACCTCTAGAATAACTTTGATACAAGGTACCATATGCCTAAATTCTATGGTTACGCAGATATCGGCACTTTAATTATTGCATACCCAAATTATGTCTGCCATATGTTTACGCAGATCTAATGAACGGCAGACATAAAGACATCATTTTACACATATTGCAGGGTTGCCAGGGAAAATAAAACAAACGGAGGGATAATGAAAAGCGTACCGACTACGCCTCAAAACTTTTATTCCATTAATATTATAACTTAAATCCTAATAATAACAATAACCATCATTTAAAGAAATGAAAAAAAAATATCAAACAAATACTACAATAAATGTTCAAAGTGCGAACCATTATTCGTGTAAGTTTACATTCTTTCCTTGTCATCAAAGACTCGTAAAATTAGTAGTTGTATGCGTTGTGTATCGCTAAGATAAGCCATTGTGACAAAGGTGGCTATGGTTTCTAACTAAATATTAGTGAACTGTCATAATTATTTAGTGTCAATCACTTTATAACAATGGTTTACCTTAGCGATACACAACGCATACAAATACTAATTTTACGAGGTTTTGGTGACAAGAAAAGAACGTATGAAGAAGTTACACGAATATTTAATGAATTGAATCCTCAACACGTTATTAATAGATCAACCGTTTGCAAAACTATCAAGAGATATACAGATACTGGAAATGTTAAAAATTGTCCTAAATCTGGCAGGCCTAAAATTGCTACAGATGATGATACGAAACTAAATGTGCTACTCCAAGTTGAAGAAAATGCTCAAGTATCTTCAAACCAGTTAGCGCTAGACAACAATATCGCTCAGACGTCCGTTATAAGAATTATGAAGTCAGAAAAAATGAAACCTTATAAGATTCACTACAATCAAGAACTTGCAGAAGATGACCCAGACCGCAGATTGCAGTTTTGTGAATTAGTTGAAGGAAAGAAGAATGTTGATGTTAATTTTGAAAAAAAAATTGTATTTTCTGATGAAGCAACGTTTTGCCTCAACGGTGAAGTGAACAGACATAATTGCCGGATTTGGTCTAGCCGTAATCCCCGTTGGATGAGGGAGAGACACACGCAATGGCCGCAGAAAATAAATGTTTGGGCAGGGATTATTAATAACCACATAATCGGACCTTTCTTCATAGAAGGTAATTTAAATGGTGACAAATATTTGAACCTGTTAAGGAATAATATTGTGCCAGCAATAGCAGCCATATTTCCCCATCCCAACAATCCCATGTTACCTTCTGATGACATATGGTATCAACAAGATGGTGCTTCCCCTCATTACACCCTGGCTGTACGTAATTACCTAGATACAGTGTTTCCACAGAGATGGATAGGACGTCGAGGAGCAATAGAATGGCCGCCACGGTCACCGGATTTGACTCCTTTAGATTTTTTCTTGTGGGGATATCTTAAAAATAAAGTTTACAAGAATAAACCACTAAATTTACAAACCCTACAAGCTCGTATTTTGCAAGAGATAAATCTGATGCCACAAACATATCTAAGTGATTCAATCGAACATTTTTGTAAAAGACTTGGATACTGTCAAATCGTAAATGGTTCGCACTCTGAACATTTATTGTAGTATTTGTTTGATATTTTTTTTTCATTTCTTTAAATGATGGTTATTGTTATTATTAGGATTTAAGTTATAATATTAATGGAATAAAAGTTTTGAGGCGTAGTCGGTACGCTTTTCATTATCCCTCCGTTTGTTTTATTTTCCCTGGCAACCCTGCAATATGTGTAAAATGATGTCTTTATGTCTGCCGTTCATTAGATCTGCGTAAACATATGGCAGACATAATTTGGGTATGCAATAATTAAAGTGCCGATATCTGCGTAACCATAGAATTTAGGCATATGGTACCTTGTATCAAAGTTATTCTAGAGGTCAAAAGAATTCATAAACTGTTATAATATACAGGGTATTCCATTTAAAAAATCCATCATTGCAGTCATTACGATTTTTAGGACCACCCTGTATATTTTGTTTTAAGGTGAAAATATGCTCCTATGGCAACCATACAACACCTGTTAAGATCGTATTTCTATCTTTTTTCGTTTGTGAGATATTCAGATGTTTCCATACTTTAAACTAACCCTGTATATATATATATATATATATATATATATATATATATATATATATATATATATATACAACTCTGTATAAAATGGAATCGTCGTTGGGATATTTTTATTCCAGTGCCGTCTCAAGTTCTGTTGGCCTGATCTCTGTACTCCAGCTATACAAAGAAGTCCAAAGAATGCAATCATTTCATTATGATCACATTCTTTCATGTAACTGTTTTTTGTGTGGTCTTGACAGTCTGCTATCTTTACTCTGATTCGTGAATTTGTATGACAAATTTTTAACATTTCATTGTCGAAAAAAATGTTCCAGCACTCCTTTTCAGATTTAGCACATCTAGCTCCTGACTGAAATCCTGGCGCAAAATTAATATTTTCTGATCGGATGCGAACATTTTGTTTAGAAAGTTGTTTGCGCCATATTGTACCATCTTTACCAGAATAAGTTGAAGTCGGTACCTCATGATCCGATGTTTCTGCATCCTATGAATTGTGCTGATTAGATCTACGTACCGAGGAATACAATTGACGTTGGATGACACTCAAAGGTACATCATCATAATATACCTCTTGCACGGTATCACTCTGTTGAGAACGTGATCATTCTCGTTTTCCGAAGAATTTTCATCTTCCGAGTCGCTTTCTTCTAATATTGACAGTTTCGCGTTATTCTTTATTCATTATTCAAATATAATGAAATACGTAATGACGGTACAAATAAATAAACGAAATAATCAAATGATGAACTCAACGTAATTGGCACGAAATGGTATCATCGAGTGTATAGTTGGGTCATACTTACCTTTTTGTTTAACCGCGTCTATCTTCCTATGCAGACTGCCTAAGTTGACATTGAATTGAAGAAACGAGAAAAGCGGGGCAAAAAAACTGCAGCTACTGAGAATCGTGGTAACGTTACACTATTATTTTCTTAAATACCCGCATTTAAAAACATCACGGGTCATTATGACCCAACCTAGCAGACGGGTGGAATTTAAAAAAAAATTTGATATAATAGAAAACATTGATTCCATTTACTAACATTGCCAGCTAGAAAATATGTGAAGGTAAACATATTTGTTACTTGAATCGAAAAATTGGTTGATTTAAAAATATATTATCATTTCAAAGCAAATACAAGGATGTCAGCACAAAATTTTCTCTAAATGCGAAACTAGACAAATAGCTCTTGTTTAATTCAAAGCAACAAAATTTGTGCCAACAGTTTGGCAAAAACTTGAAGAAGAGAGACTGAATTAAAAATCTTTAAGAGCAAATTGAGAAGAATTTATCTTATGAAAATGGACGAGGACTGAATAACTTTTGAAAGACTAATTTATAAATATTTGAGATTATATATAATGTGTCTAATGATGTTTATATGTTAATTAGTATAGCACAATGTGCTAAATAATCATTTCTTATTTTCCGATATAATTGGTGACAGTTCAAATTAATTTTAAACAATGACCTTCCCCTGAATTAGCATAAATATGATTTAAAATTTCAATGATATTCTGATTTTTATTTGCATTTATATGATATGAGAGGATAATTAAATTTGTAGTAGATGACATTGTACCATTTTTAGCTCACAAAAATTTATACTTTTAAGTCACAGCATAAAAATTTGAACTGACATGATGATTTCACAATGCAATACTTTGTATTTCTGATGTTTATTATTCAGATAATCATCAATGATAAAAATGAACACATTTAATGAAAGGTATAACACTGAAATTTTTGCAAAATATTTTCTATATGAATATTGGATCTGAAAAAAACTATACTTCAATAATATATATTTCTCGGTCAATTGCCAAAATTGTTTACATTACATACAATTTGGAAATATAATGAAATAGATCAGAATTTTTTTGTTTAGTACAATTTTTAATCAACTTGACATCTGGATGTAGTTTAGGACCCCTGTATTTTCAAAATCATCTATTGCTCTTGATGCAACAATGATATATTTTTACTTGCTATGTAATTTGGATGCCACCAATTTAGAATATTGATTTTTGAAACAGAATCCATGACTACTATGTTGCCACCAATTGTGCCATTTTTAACAGTGTAACTGTTAAATTCAGAGCCAAAAGTAAGTTGTAATTTAAAAGCACAAAATCCCTGAGATAGGGAAAGTGTAACATGTTTTAAAAATTGTCCAATTATAGGTATAATTGGTGACAGTTCTTCCGAAATTATTTTAAGCAAACAATGATCTTCCTCTGAATTTGCATAAATATCATTTAAAATTTCAATGATACTCTGGTTTTTATTGGCATTTCTATGAAATGAGACAGGATTATTTAATTTAAATTTGAAGTAGTAGCACCATTTTTTATCTTCTTGCCTCAGAGATAGTCCTATACATTGTTTTCCTTTCAAAATATCTGGGTGCATTATATTACCAAAAGTTTTACGAGTAAGTAAAATGAAAGGATGATACATCAGGTATAAAGCTTTTATCACAGACGTTCGTAAACCAAAATATCTTAAAATACACTCAGGCTGAAGCTCTTCAGGTAAACATTCTTTCCTTAGATATCTTTTATATAATGCAATCCAAAAATTAACACTCGAGGTGACTTCTAAGCATGTTTTACAAATAGCAGAAAATCTTCCAACATCTTCTGGCCGTATGAAATTTGAAATTAAAAACCAAATGTCATATGGATAGATGTTACCATTATTATCACACTGTGCTTTACTCTTATATTTTGAAATATTTGTTTGATCTTGTTTTTGTTGGGAATTCATACAACTATTATGCACTGTTGCACAATCTTCATCAGTTTCTTCATCATCATCTTCCCAACTATTTTTTACTTCTAGTTCTTTTTTCATCACAAATGAAACACTATTAACCAATTTCTTCGAACGGCTTTTACAAATTCTTGAATTTGCAAAATCATAAAGAGTAACATCTGGAATCAAAGGAATAAAAAATTATATTACGATTCAAAAAGCAGAATAAAATGAAAATTTGACATGCTTTATAGGGCATATAGTTTGAAAATAGGGATTATAATCTAAGAATTACCTTGAGGGATAATGAAGTTTTTACTTTCCTTTTTAGTTTTAACCATAATGTGAGAATATAATAAAAATTAATACAATAAAACGAAAACAAATAATGAAAGCATTATTTCAATTCTTAGTATTATCTGAAAATAGAAAACAAATAGATATGCATATTGATAACTATTATTTAAACTGTGGAAATGGTAGAGTATGTTTACAAATTTTTTCGCCTTTCACAGTGGTATTAAGGATGCTCGATGATCATCGATGTTGACAGCAAAAACATCGATGTTTCCACATCGATGTTTGCTATTCGATAAATATCGAACATCGATGTTAACGGAATAACCAATAGGGATGTTCGATGATCATCGAAAATCGATGTTGAAATCGATATTCGAAAAATATCGGACATCGATGTTGGGCTTTCGATTATGACATCGATATCAACATCGATGTTTTTCTAACATCGATCATCCCTAACTTGGTATCTGCACTACCGCACCACTGAATTAACTATATAAAGCCTTTATAATAAAGGAAACATTTTTTCCTAGGGATTTATACAATCTCTGGTTGAGTAATCTAGAACTACAGATCACAGAATAAGAGTTACAAGGAACTTTGGTATCAGTAAGTTTGGTACTAATCTTGCACATGTATATACATAAAAAGTATTTTTTCATTATTATAAATGAAATTCGGAGGTTATAAGTAGTTGAATGAACATGTCGATACCGAAGAACGTTGTAACTGTTATACCCTATAAACTAACTAATTAAAATCATATCTGTGTTTCGTGAGTAGATTAAATCACTTCTTTTCGTTGATCCTCCGCAAAAGTGGTAAGTAATATAAATTAGTTGTAGAATTGATCATTTTGTTATATTAAATAATATATGATTATATTAAACAACGATACAAAACATGAAAAAGGGAGGAAGGGTCTTATGAATCAGTATAGTAATCATTAAATCATTAATCATTATGCAATGGAATTTTGATCGATAACATAAAAAAAATAACTGAATACAATTAATTTACAAAATTTATGTTGACATTGTAGCACAATCAAAAATATTTTCAAAAAAAGAACACGTTTTTCGAAATTCGGGATAATACATAATTAGGGAAGATCAATGCAATGGTAGAGGGGCAATCGCTCTGATAATCAAACACAAAATTAATTAAAAAATGAAGAAACCTACTCTAAATATATCAGTTCAAACTCAAGTTCAAATAATTTCCATTCAATTCAGAACCCTTATATTGTCAAAATTTATATCCAACCAAATACAAATTCAAGAGCAACATTAATAATAATTATAATAATAATATAATTTCATTGAGAAACATTCCTTACATAGTAAAATTACATTCATTTCAATTGATAAATAATTACAACTAAGAGAAATGCTCTCAAAAGGACCGAATTCAGTTTGGAGTCTGATCTTCCATTCAGCCCTCGAGCAAAAATATTGGTTCAAACAAAAATCTTGGTTAAATTCATATTGACAATAATATACAATTTTGATTGAAAAGAAAAGAAAATAAAAATTTCCTCAGAGATATTAAACATTTGAGACAATTTCACATGGTGAAGAACATTAGTGTTAAAAAAATATACAAATATATGATACAAAAAATTGATTCAAACATTATTGCCTACATCCGAATCATCGAAGTACTCTGACACACTATAGTACCTATGCCTTTGTTAAGAGCAGAGATTTAACTCTCAGAGGACATAAACTCTATAATGTCCTCTGTGAATCACCAATGCATGATAATTGGAGACCTGAATGCCCAAAATCGTGTTTGGAGATCAGGACTAAATAAGTACCCATAATTTGGTTAACAAATGATGGTAAGAGAACAAGACTAAGAGCTCCTCAACAGAATACAAGTGTACCTGACATTTCCATTTGTTATGCCAGTAAATATATGATCTTTCGTCCCAGAAACAGGTAACAGCAATCATTTTACCTTTGTATGAAGTAATCAAAACTATATAAATAAGAACCCTTTTCCATTCTCACGATTTTTGACGAAAAAAGCGAATTAGCCTAGATTTAAAGAAAATCTAAATAACAAAATAATGAATAATAACGTCAGAGCCAATATTGATCGGATAAATATACCCTGCTGTTATACTTACGAACTAGAAACTCTATGCCACCATCAATTTTATCAATTTCACAATTTGCTCAGCAGAGGTTGTGGCCATAACATAGGACTAAACTTTATACAAAAAGAAAATATCGGCGACTCTGTTATTTTTGTAGACTCTAGATTCCCACTAGAAAGAACTTATAATTGAAAAATGGGTGCAAGCAACTATGATCTTAGTCTTAGTCTTTCCTTATTGAAAGCGTCACAGCGTTCAATTATGCTGGATGCCATACGGGAATCAAGGACAATAATATTGCAGACCAATTTGCCAAAGAAGGTGTGGATAAAAACTCAATTAAAGTTCAAGAAAGACACTATAGAGAGTCACACTCTCATATTAACAAATTAATCTGGAAATACTGGAAAGAAAACTCAGATTCAACCTCTGATAAGGGGAAATTTTACTTCTATATGAGAGACTCTAATAGCCACTTAACTACAGTTTTGTAACAGCTTATCACTAAACTTCCAAAATACACTTATACTTTTCGTCGACAGATGAAGATATACATTATATCAGACAATTTCAAAACGATATCGGTATCGCCATCTATTAACGCAACGCAATTTAGAGTTTACCGGACCATCCCCTTAACAAAATTTGGTTCAAATAAATTCCACTAATACCCAGGAAATACATCACAAATGTTTGTAAATTAAGGTCAGGGCATATTCTAACTCCTGAAAAGTTAAATTGAAAAATAATAACTTATAAATAATAATAACTCGAAAATAATGCCAACTGTTCTCAATTATATGACGATCTAATAAAAATGAAATATTGATATAAAGGAAAAATACAAATATTAATATCCATAATGAAACAATAGATAGAATTTATCTTTATCAAATGCTGAATACTGATTATCAGTATTAATTCAACATTTGTTAAAGAAGTAGTACTTCGAAACGTCGTCATGCGTATTTGTATTAAATTATGAGAAAATTCTAACTATTTTTTCATAATGTATCTTCAATTAATTATTGCTCCTTTCATTTTCTAAGTTTGTCGTTTGGGAAATAGGGGAATTCAGCAAAAATACATCGAAGAACGGCATTAGAATGCCGGAAAACAATACTTAGTTTATCCGTGAAAATCAAGAAATCAAGAAATGATCTAAGTGACCTGAAAAAAATAAAGCAATGCAAGAAAATCATAGAACTAAGACAATATGAATTTAAGATAAAACAGAAAAGTGATACTAACCTTCTTCAATGGAGACCAACTTGGAATAAAGAAGTTATTATTTTCAAGTCCCAATTTAATGCTTCACTCACTCAGCCCACAAAACAACAGAAACTTAAAATGTATTTATTTTCTGAAATAATATAATTATGAAGGATTACTTAGAAAAATATGGATATGAAACTATAATGAATATAACTCCGATTCAATTATGTACTTTAACTTACAAAATCTGACTAATTTTTGACAAATATCAAAAAATATTAAAATGAATTGAAATCAGAATTTAGAATCGGTATTTACATATTACTTGTAGATAACAGTTGATTTTTAAATCAACTTTTTTAAATCTGTTTAAAAATCAAGATTTTTAAACAGATTTTTTTATTCTGCCATTTCATTAATTTTTTATGATAGAAAAACTGACACTGGAATTTCAGCTGAATGCGACACAGGGCTTATAGCTGACGGTAAACAAGAATAATCTATTTTTTATTTGTTTTTTGTTATATCATGCAGTTTTTACTATAAAAAAGTTACAATCATTAGGGTGGTCTTTGGCGCCATTACCTCCTCCAGTCGTTAGTGGAGGAAGTTCCGCCGACAGAAGTGTAGTAGTACTTTCTGTTATTGGCGTTCACTTCCGCGAAGCGTAATAGTATGTGCAAAAAAACTGATTAAAGTTTTAGAATCAGCATGTCAAAATACCTCTAAAACAACCTACAAATTGAAGTCAACAGAAATTAAGTCACGAATTGTTTCCCAGTGTTATAAACACCGAATCTATAGAACATTAAAAAAATCTCAACACCAGAAAATACAGAAAACATCCGATGACAAAAACAACTATACGGTACTGAAAAACAAATATGCTATCCGGGTACACTTTCTTATTTATTTAGAGCAGGAGTTCCCAACCAGTTTTAATTATTTATCTTTCTATATTAAATAAAAAGCACTGGGTTTCACAAAATCTATAATGAATACTTGACAATTGTTTGTCAAGTTTCACAATTTTTCACCGCATTTTCAAAAACTAAACTTCGGTTTAACTTTTGTGTGTAATTTAACTAATGTGTGTAATGGAGTTCGTATTTTGATAGTTCCTATGTTAATAGCATATTTTATGGAATAGTGAATTGTAAAACTGATTAATATATTGCTTATTGTTTTTAGCTGTATACCACTTTCGGTTTACTCATGCTAGTGAGTGCAGTTTAACTTTTGAAAATGGGGTAACTCCCCGAAACAATTGTTAAGTATTCATTATAAATTTTGTGAAACAAAACCAAGTGTTTCTTATTGAATATATTAACCAATGTTCAACCAAGAAATCAGCGAATATTCAATCAACTTTATTTATCTCTCTATATTATCATATTTCCCAATGTAAATTATTTTTTTATCTGTTGGTTTCGTTCTTTCCATTTGTCTCAAGATTTTTGCATGCTTGCAATGGGTAATTCGACGAGTTCATAGATCATGTTCACACTTGCTGTCTTTCTTGATATTACATGAAACGATAACACATGTCAATGCAAATTGGCCATCCATACCCTATCCAAACACTTAAAAACTTCGTTTGATGATAAGATGTTGATTTGTCTCAATCTTTTCAGCTGCTTGATCAGGAGCCATCAGACGCTAATTTGGCAGGAGGCAACAAATTTTCTTCGGCAGGAGTCAAAACTTTGGCAGGAAGTTCTTGGCTAGGTATAATACAATTAAAATATAGATAAGTATTTAATGAACATATTAGGAAAACCAGTAAATTCCTACTTTTTAAGTTTGTTGTTATTATTGGAAAATTAGCCAGAGCATATGTATGACCTCTGAACCATTCAGAGTTAGCTTGGGCATAAATAAACGGGGTTGGCGGTACAAGGGTAGTGAGCGTTGTGATTTATTACTGAAGTTAACTCTCTGGAATGTGAGGGAGATATATTGATGACGAGACTCAATTAGCCAGCTTTTTCACAGGTTAGTTTGATAAATTACGATTATTCGTATAAGTAAAGGTCTGCTAGAAAAGATGCTAGCGACAATTCTAAACTGAAGCAAATTATACAATTGGGATTTCACGCTTTCTTTCATATATGACGATCAGTCTAAAAATCGTTAAGGGTTTTTCTGCAATCTGGTGAAAATATGACTTCAATTATTTTATATTTAGGGATTATTTTCGTTGATTACTGAAAAACGACGACGTTGATGAGTATTGTACCGTACATCTAATAACATGTTCACTGTGGTTTCAGGATTTGTTCTAGGAATGCTCGATGATCATTGATGTTGAAAACAAAAACATCGACGTTGTTACATCGACGTTGTCATAGAAAAAATATCGTAACGTCGATGTCAACTGATTCGATCATCGATGCCTTCCGAGTTAAACTATTCACTGTATTTTATTTCTTAGTTAATTATTAATGCAAAAAATCATTCGGTTTTCGATAAATATTGAACATAGATGTTGAGCTTTCGATTATAACATCGATGTCAACATCGATGTTTTTCTGATATCGAACATCCCTACTTCGCACTCTTCCTAACCCTTGGTCAACGTTACTCTCGTTCTCGAAGTATAGATAGCGGGTGATTTTGAGTTAAGTTTTAAGGGAGAGTTAAGTTTTTCAGGTTGATGGCACTGGTTGGTAATGGCATTCAAACGTCATCTGTCAAAGTGTCTTCAATCTGCCAATTGTTGAAATTTACCACGAACATTCGTGCTCTGTGAAAAATGTGTATCGTTTGTTACGACCATATTATGGTCGTCATAATTAACCTGGTGAATCAACAATTCGAGCTGTTATCACCAAATTTCGCACCAAGTTTACTTTGTTGGACATTAAACCATTGTCTCGCATGCGTACAGTGCGAACTGAAGAGAATATTGCAGCCGTATCGAACAGTGTAAATGGGGATCGTGAAATGTCAATTCGTCGCCGTTCTCAGCAATGGGACATGTGTTACTCAACCACATGGAAAATTTTACGAGTTGATTTCGGTTTGAAAGCCTATAAAATTCAACTTCTGCAAGAATTGAAGCCGAATGATTTACCACAACGTCTAATTTTTAGTGAATGGGCCTTAGAACAGCTTAATGAAAATCCGCTGTTTTATTGAATAATTGTGTAATTGTGTTCAGTGATGAGGATAATTTCTGACCCAACGGATACGCAATTACACAAAACTGTCGCATCTGGAGTGATGAACAGTCCAAAAAAAAAACAGCCGAAAAAACGACAGTTTGGTGTGGTTTATGGGCTGATGGCGTCATCGGTCCATTTTTCTTCAAAGACGACCGTGGAAGAAACGTTACCGGCGACGGCGAACGACATCGAGCCATGACACGCAACTTTTTTTTGCCCCAATTGGCTGAGTTGAACTTGATTGACATGTGGTTTAATCAAGACGGTGCCGAATGCCACACGGCTCGTGAAACAATGGACGTGTTAAAGGATGAATTTGGTGAGCAGCTTATCTCTCGAAATGGTCCTGTGAATTGGCCGCCAAGATCATGCGATTTGACGCCTCTAGATTATTTCTTGTGGGGTTATGTAAAGTCGTTAGTGTATGTGGATAAGCCGAACACGATTGAAGCCTTACAGAATAACATAACACGCATAATTCGTGGGATACAGGACGAAATGCTCGAAAAAGTGACGCAAAATTGGACCTTCCGAATGGGCCATTTGATACCGAGGCACGGGCAACATTTACATGAAGTTATCTTTAAAATGTAAATGACAAAGGCCAAGTTATCAATTTCAATGAAAATTTTGAATTTATGATGCAAACTGAGTGTTTTATTCGATTTAAAAAACCCATGCATCAATGGATGACATCAATTTAAGGAAGAGATCTTTTGCCGGTAGTGCGCGCCACTTTTTAAGACGTACTCGTTTATATCTTTACGGACGCAGTCTTGTAATTGTCAGCTTGCTATTGACAGCTGTGAAATTTATATTTTATATTTAATTATAATTTCAAATAATTTCAACATTCGCGAGCCAGCGCGTATTTAAGTCTGATAATTAAAACATCGGTATTTCCTGAACATTTGCGCGGCCAGTGGTAGAAAAGAGAACTATGATCTGGGTTTGATATTGTGTACATGAATACTACGGAAAAACCTATACTGTCCGGACTCCTTATATCTATACTTCGTGCTCTCGTTATTCGAAATGTGCGATGGCACAAGTGAATGCGTGAAGAAATTGTGAGTGGAAGCTTGCATAGTTCTGACCTCAATTTCAACCAAAGTAGTTCAAAGCCATAAAATACGTAGTAGGTAGGTGGAAAGCATCGTTTCAAAAATATACCCATCAGTTGCCATTGGCAACGGATCGTTTGTATTCGAAACCAACTGACCTGTCACGGTAATAGGGCTCAATTCGTGCTTTGCTTGTCGAAAAACAATGACTTTAATGTTGAACGGGACTAAACACATTCCTGCCTTGGCGGTCGGTAAGTCTGAGTGAAAATAAACATGGATTTTTATTGCGGAAATTCGGACACTTTTACACCCTAAACAAAATGAATAGTAAATCTTGAAGTTTATTGACGAAAATGGGAGTTTCTCGAAGATAAACGCACTATTGCGTTACATATTTGCTTTTTTCAATATGCATTGCGGAATGCATTTATAATTTACAAACAATAATGAATGAGTTAGACTTGTTTATTGTTCTTTGTTAGCGTTCAGTGTCAAAATGTTCTGATGGGATATTAGTGACATCTTTTAGTTGGACTTCGAAACATTTTATGAGGTGAAAAGTCCAATATTTTTATTGAAGTAACTTGATATTATTTAAATTATTCAAATTAATCTACTATTGTCTTAGAAATGATGAGGACTGGTACAATTTAGTACAAGAATTAAAAAACAAGAATTTTTTTCCGGTTTTTTGAGTATATGTCATTACTCATCATGTATCATTTTTTGAACCAATAAATTCATTAACACGCACAAAAATTCATGTCTTAACCGGAATTCGAAGCCAGATCTCCTGCTCGGTACGCATACTCAACTCAACAAAATTTTTATTTACAGAAAATATTTACAAGATAAAGATAGTTTATGAGGTATTTAAAAAATTTAACCTTAAATAACTTAAACTAAGTAATTCACTAAGTTATTAATTCATTTAATTTAATTACAGTGATATAATTCAATTTTTCATCACAATTATATAATTTTTACAGTTCCTACATATTAGTTTTTCTGTATATTTATTTCGATTTTGACAAATATATTTTTTGACTTGATTTGACTTGAAATATATGAGGGATGATGTAGGTATGTGTAGATGGTTATTTTGTCTTTATGTATTTAGGTTTTTAGGTAGGCGTACTGATTGACCTATAAGCTACGAGGATAATAAACAAGAAAATATTTCTATAACAGTTCACAATCGATAACATTTTTTTGATTGCGGTTTTTTACCAAAAACCTCTTACCAAATCAGAACAAAGAAATGTACACAAAGTTGCAAAATTGAACTTTAATCGGAAGAAATTGTTATACAGTTTACAATACACAGAAATGGCAATAAATTCTATATAGGCTAAATATCACAAAATTTAGAGTAACGAATTGAACCGTAAATTTATAAAATCTCAAATCACTACTCTCGAGAAAGATCTCGAAACCTTTCTATTCATGGTAAACCATCAACTCTGAACATCGGTTGGTTATTCTCCAAAAATAATATAAACGTATCATTCAAATCTTCACAAGAAAAACCTCAATTTTTTTCAATGCTGGAGATTTTCGAATTTCGCCAAATATTTTCTGCACTCGGGACAAACTTTTCCAGGTGCAGATATTTTAAAGATAATACTTACAGCTTCAAAAGGAAAAAACTTTGTATTTCAGAATCTATAGAAATCTATATACATAATAAAAATACCACCGTCGATTTGTTGAACGATCAAATAGATATAAGAAATTCACCATTCTATAATTCTTTGATTTTAAAAAAGAATACTTCGTGGTGTAGGATTTACTTGAAAGAAGAACGATGCTTACTCTATTCCTAACAACTCTGTAATAAATGGATAAATGTATATCTATGTATTTTTTGAAATTTTTTAGTTATTCATTTTTTTTCGGAAATTGTTGTTCCGAAACAACAAGAAAGCCTACCTGATAGACATAGCGGTACCTAACACTCACAACTTGATGAACATCATTCAAGAAAGAATCAGGAAATATACGGACCTAAATATATAATTTATATAAGGACATGAAGTGTGAGGTACTTAGTATGTGTCATATAAATGCGCCGTACAAACGTCTACTTGTAATATTAGCTTCTCTAATAAGAACGAAAATGAACTTAGTGAACCAATCACTCACCACCAACAAATATTTATACCCTTGTTTAGACTTCGAAACGGACCCATTAAATCTAGAGAGATTAACTGAAAGGGAAAGTTGATCATTTTATAACTGCCCATTAGACCCATTCTTGATTTGATTAGAACTTTTATTGGCTTTGCAAACGTTACAGTTCAGACAATATTTTCGCACCGAATTGACTGTTTTATTTTTGGCATAAAAGATAATACTTACAGCTTCAAAAGGAAAAAACTTTGTATTTCAGAATCTATAGAAATCTATATACATAATAAAAATACCACCGTCGATTTGTTGAACGATCAAATAGATATAAGAAATTCACCATTCTATAATTCTTTGATTTTAAAAAGAATACTTCGTGGTGTAGGATTTACTTGAAAGAAGAACGATGCTTACTCTATTCCTAACAACTCTGTAATAAATGGATAAATGTATATCTATGTATTTTTTGAAATTTTTTAGTTATTCATTTTTTTTCGGAAATTGTTGTTCCGAAACAACAAGAAAGCCTACCTGATAGACATAGCGGTACCTAACACTCACAACTTGATGAACATCATTCAAGAAAGAATCAGGAAATATACGGACCTAAATATATAATTTATATAAGGACATGAAGTGTGAGGTACTTAGTATGTGTCATATAAATGCGCCGTACAAACGTCTACTTGTAATATCAACACCTTACGAAGCTGATCTTAGACCCGAGGCTGTATATAAAGATGCAAAAAGCTGTGGTACTGAATACATATCACATAGTCAGGAAATTCATACATGGATAAAGTAACTGACAGATTGTTGAGTTGCTTAGGATTAGCCCCGCAACTCAACTTCGAAACCAGTGCTGGAATGAGAATAACTGGAGAAAAATGATTATAACAATAATAACAAGCATATATCATTTATCATTCAACGATGATCGATTCTCTGGGATTGTTTCCCAAGTATTTTTAGGTTTCTCACTTGCATTGACCGATTAGGTCTTCATTTCGCATTTGTTATTTACCTGGTTGTATTTTGTATGTTTTGACAATCAATGTGCGACATTTATTCATGCCAAATGGAATTTTATATTGGTGGGAATTCATATATAATATCAAATGTTCGATTCAATTGTTGCTTGGTGCTAGTCATTAGCTTTAGACCGTTCGTGTATATAGTGATTGACTTTGAAGACTTATATGCTCTTTGCTGTTCATTATGCTTTCTGTGCATCCCTTCTGTTGATCTGTAATGATACTATTTCGTTCGCAGTGTTCATATGAGGTCTATTCAAAAGGAAAGGTGCATTTTGAATTTTCGTCTGCCGTGTACTTTCGATTATCGAAATTTTCCGTTTTTTTGGTACACATACGTTCCTCATAGTTGAAATTATCAGCACTTTCCGATAAGTATTTTTTTTTGACAACAGAAAAGGCAAGTCATTTTTTGTGTGTTCTTTCATTTCTTACTTTCGAGAAAAGTTAGTCGAGGAATCTGCATAAAATTTTGCGTTAAAAATGAAATGAAGTGCTCCAACGCACTCAAAATCTCGATTATGGCTTTCGGCGAATCTGCTTTGTCCCAAAAAATGTTTATAAGTGATACAAGCGCTCTATAGAAGGCCGAGATGATGTTGATTACGAAAAACGCCCTGGAGTTGTCCAACCTTGTCAACAAGCGAAGAAATCTTCGAAATAATGAAGAAAATGGTTTTGAAAAATGGTCTATTAAAAATTAATTTAATTAAAAATGGTCTATTAAATTACTATTGGGGAAGTTGCAGAGGAAGTTGGCATATCAATCGGCTTAAGCCATGCAATGTTCTCGGATGTTTTAGGCATGAAACGTGTGACAGGGAAGCTTTTTCCGAAATTGCTTAATTTTGAGTAGGAGTTGTTGAATAACCTCAACGATAATACAGATTTGGTTAAAAAGGTCATTACTGGCGAAGAAACGTGGGTATATGGTTATGACGTCGAAACCAAGGCCCAATCATCTCTATGGAATTGGCCAGAAGAGCTAGGACCGAAAACGGCAAGCCAAGTTCGATTAAATGCGAAGTTTTTGCTCACTGTTTTCTTCGATCACGACGGCTTGGTGCAGCATGAGTTCTTGCCAACAGCTCGTACGGTTAACAAGGAACATTACAAGGAAGTTATGCAACGTTTGCGTGAAGCAATACGGCTCAAACGGTAGGAATTGTGCAAAAACAATTCATCAATAATGCACCAGTTTACTCATCAATGCTTGTTAGTGATTTTTTCGCCAAAAACAACACCGTCATCATGCCTCAACCACCGTAATCACCAGATTTAGCTTCCTGTGCCTTTTTCCAATTCCCAAAACTGAAGAGACGAATCAAAGAAAAGCGTTTTTCCACAAGTGATGAGATAAAGTCGGAATCGAAAAACGAGCTGCAAGCCATACCGAAAAGCGCCTTTTAGAAGTGGTTCGAGGATTGAAAGAAGCGCTGGCGTAAGTTCATTATATCTGAGGGAATTACTTTGAAGGGGACAAAATGGATATTGATGAATAAATAAATACTGTTCAAGAAAATTCAAAATTCACTTTTTCTTTTGAACAAACCTTGTACACTCTGTTACCAATACGAGACGTAATGACCTTGCATAGTGTTGGCAGAGAGTTAGAAGGACGATATTTGGCAGTTTTTATAACGAATCCTTTGGAAAACTAGCATAGTTTGAGGATAGCTTGAAACATCATTGAATAACATTTTCGATTTCGTCCGAGTGTAACAAAATATTTTAAGCCAGTAGTTTGTAGCCCATCAGGTCCTGGTGCTTTCCAGTTGTGTCTATTTCTAATAACATTATAAAACTTAATGCTACTGTTATAATCATAGATTTAAATTTTTCTCCTAGGTTCACATAAAACATGGAAATATGAAAAAAGTCATTACAGTAATGGTATGCAATTGCGCAATTTCTCTTCGAAATTATTCACTAATGTAAAACCTTGATCCCATAACCTCTTTTACAGTTTTAAAAGCATTATCCAAAGAGAAATGCAGAACCTTTCCCGAATTTTCTGGCGAGACAATAGTGAATTGAATGATTATTGTTTTCAGCACAAAGAACTTCAATTCGTTATACTGAGCCAGCCCCGACAGAAAAGCTGAATTGGTTAATCCACTTGCAACACGTGCGAGGTGACACAGAGACGTGCAAAGAACTCATCAAGAAAGAAATTGTGAACAGTGAAGGGCGGAATGAATTTTTATTCTTCAAACAGGTAAGCCTAATAACAACGCCGAGAGGAGTGAAATGTTATGTATTCCTTTATCTTTTATTTTTTATATGCCAGGATATTGAAATTAGAAATATTTTCTTCAACTCGAGTTTCGTTAAGATCTGAATTTCCTTCATAATCTGAACTAAATTGATCTGATTCAATTCAACACACCTCAAATGGTATTTGTTTGATAACACGTTGAAAGATTTTTCGAATTGGTCGTTGCATTTTATATGTCCATATATATTTCCAACTGAAAATCCTTTTATGTTTGAAACTTTGCTCGATGAAAGTTTCCAGAAAGTTTTTCTTCAGCTTCATCAGCTTTATGAAACTAAGTCTATTACGTTAATGTAATTCTGTGAGGAAACTGGGACCTTTATAACTTTTATTATTATTCGCTTTGCAACTATATAGATTTTCAAGACAATCACACCTACAAACATATGCTCATAATATATGTTTCACAACCCAACATATTATACTTTTAAAATGTAACCTATTGATTATTGAAGCAGTTAACACCTAAGATAAGTTTGCTTATCTTTTTTCTCCTAAAAACAAGAAACGTAGTGGAATGGACGCAGCCATAGGGGAGATGTTCAAAATAGTTCGAAAACTATCCACTAGTTCTGCGATATAGTGCGTATACATCGAAGCTGGACATGCCTACACTCTTCCTGAGCACTGTCATTACGGCCCTAGCGATGACGGAGATAGCAGTTGATGTAGAGGCTTTTTTCGTCATTCCTTATATTTTTTCGTGTACTTTCGGAAAGTGGCAAATAATACTGTATTTATATTGTTATACTTTGATACTATACATTATTAATGCTTGTGTACTGCAGAATTAATATCAGAATAGGTTTTTAAGTAGTGTAATATTTGCCGTATAATTTTGAGATTAAAAAAGAAAATGATCTAGCTGACAATACCGCGCTGGGGGAGCGGAGAAAAGATTTGTCAAGTGAAAAATTTTGAACAGTAGCGAAAGTAGTGAGGATGAAGATAATCATGAAAAGATGA
Source organism: Henosepilachna vigintioctopunctata (assembly GCA_030704895.1). Classification (NCBI taxonomy): domain Eukaryota; kingdom Metazoa; phylum Arthropoda; class Insecta; order Coleoptera; family Coccinellidae; genus Henosepilachna; species Henosepilachna vigintioctopunctata. Next base: position 7,793,679 of record JARQZJ010000033.1, on the reverse strand, counting down.
TGAAAGGCAAAAGAAGAAGGTCAGGCAAGAAAAAAAGAAAGGCAAAGGAATGTGTGAAAAATGTTATTAAATTATGTGTCTGTAACTCAACTGTACGATGATCATGAAGATGACGATATACAGAATCGTGATATTTGCGTATGTTAAGAGTTCGTAAGAGGTCGTAATGGAGAAATCTGGTTCCGTTGTTGTAGATGCACGAATTGGATACAAGGAATGTAGCGGAAAATATTGTGCCAAAAAATTTTTATGTGATTTTTGTCTGATATTTAATTAATATTGGGTATTTTTGAGACTGACTAGTCCATATATAATTCAAGAATTTGGAATGGTATTAAGTTTATATTATTACTTCTCTTACTTATCCATTTGTGTGCAGTTAATGTGTGCACGATTTTGTCAAACCTGGGCACGATATTGTCGGACCAGCTTGACAATACCGCTCCTTTATATTTTTTTGTAAATTGGCAATAATTACTTTCTCTTTAAATTTTGGAACCTTTTGTTTTACGGAATGCGTACCTGAATAAATGTCCTACTAATTATTCAATTTTGGTTTTTTTTTAATATCTAACAGACTCCTAATTATAGGTGCAAGCCCTCAGGAACTCGGTATTAAAATTCTCACCTAACTATTATCGTTGAAAAAAATTGAGAACCTGTAATACATATTGCTAAATTTGCTATGAGGTTTGTAAGGCCTTAATAACAACGTATAAGTCATTGTACTACGTTTAATTATTGTGGACTTGATACACTGCTGCGTCTCTTGAATGAATACCTGACCACTTATTTGGGTTGAAGACTATCATTTTTACCTGTTTTAGTTTTAGTTGATGTTTACACTTTGGTAGTTGGCATTCGACTCTTCTTTCTAGAAAGATTTTACATAACGTTTGCAGCGATGTCTGGTCCACATCTGTTTTTTATCACACCGTAGAATGTATTAGTTTCATTTGCTTGTCCATTTCTAGAAAGGTAGTTCTCGACCGCATGTCGAGCGTCTTTTGGCCCTGAGTTTTTCGAAACACTCAAATTATACAGGTATTTTAACCCATATTGTTAGCCCAACTCGCTATAGTAAGTAGTTTTTCCAAATCAATTGGAATCTGCAGATTTACACCAATACATAAGAGGGCTGCAAAGGTATCAGTTGAAAATAACACACCAATTGTAATGCTATCATCGTTTACCAAGATATTAGAAGTAATAGTAAACAATTAATGAAATTCTTCACCCCTCATGATTTATCTATGCATTCCAACTTGAGGTAGATTAACGGTGACAGAGATCTATCAATTCATTTTAGAAATTTTAATTGCACTCACTTGGAGATGGTGAAGGTGTCATTCGCCTTCGTTCATTGATTCATCTGAAGCATTAGACAATTTGATTCATGAATTAATTCTGCAGAAAATGTGGAGCTATGAAATGAGATACATTACACGCGAATAGTTTGAATTCACAAAGGCAGTATCAATAGATCTTGAAGTGCCTCAAGGTTGATTTCTGGGTCCTATAATTTTCATAACTTTCCTAAATGACCTGAATATCGGTTTGAACAGCGAACAAATTTGTGACCAAAATTACGCTGATGATGAATTGATATATGAGCAATTAATGAATTTTCCAGATTTAACAGAAGCCTTTAATAATGCCATGGTTCAATATCAATTGGCGACATACAAGTGAAGATGAAAATATTGCAATTATATTCAAAACAAGTCACTCCAATATAAACTAATCGAAACTCTCCTAAATTAATCGAAACGAAGAATCGATTCATTATAACTCAGAATGCATCTAAATTCTCAGTTATTTATATTAATGAGTTCATGGGATATTAACATAGCAGAGCTCTGTAATACTGTGAATACTGTCTTTTTCCGTTTGAAGCTAATGGAGAAATTTCTGAATTAGCTGGCGTTCAGAATGCTATCTGGCGGTCTTCGAATCGAAACTTATATGTTGTGCAATGTTTTTCAGAAATTGTGGAATGTAAACGTTCAGCGAAAATGAGCCCTGCGTACCATTTTATTCCGAGTTTATTTCATCAGGAGAGTGAGAACTATATTAGATATGAATGCGACATTATGTTTAAAACACTAGCTCTACCTCACGGTGAATATTTTTCTCCACCCTTGTTCAATGTGCGAAAAGTTTGTAATGTGTTTGAAAGTTGTAAAATTCAAAATCGACGTACGAGAGTGATTCTGAAATGTTGTAACAGAACTCAAATCACAACCATGTTTGAAATTGAGCGTAAATCAAAGAATTTTGTTCAGTATATTAACTATATATTGAAGATTAAAGAAAATACGTAGAAAACCAGACATTGTAACGATTTTCGAGAGTACTAATACGGCCACTTTTAATCAAGGCCATATGTAATGAGTATCTGGCAACAGGGTCGGTGTGGTGATGATGATGATAGTTTGCGGATAACATAACATCAAATTATAAAAACGAAGTGTTTTGTGTGCACCGATTCAATCGAACCGAAATTGAATTTGTGTTATGTTTTGAGTACAGATTACTTATAATAATAATTTTTTTGTGTAATATAGTGTAGAGGATTCTTCAAATGACGAAAACTTAGCATCGACCTACAGTTTTTCTGAAAATGAAGTTCTGGAGAGTAGATGGATGAAAAGTATACCACCAGATAATTAGGCTCCAAAAAAACAGTTCTTTGGGCCTTACATTTTTCTGAATCTGATATCATCAGGAGAGAGAAATTTCGGGAACAGAACTTCGGTATTTTTGGATATCATACAGTATGCTTTTAAAAAGTTCGAGATATCTTATATTTCAACTGGTATATTCACTACTGAAAAATTATTCAATAGTGTCAACGAAGTTGTAAATGCTGAAAAAAAATTCTGCTTAACATATATTCGCGAAGGCATTAAGGAATGAATTTTCACATTCAGATATACAAAATAGGAAAGCAAATTGACATGCTGAGACTGATCTTGACTTTGACTGTCCCCAAAATGTGAAATGTGACGAGTTTACTTTTTCTTGTGTATTCTCACTATTTCAAACGTGTCATTGGATGAGTCCATAAAAAATTTTTATTGTTGCTGTTAATGTGTTGAAGAAAATGAAAATATTATTTTTCTAATAATTTTTTGAATGACTTCACAAAAAAAAATAATGAAAGCAAACACGAGAAAACTGAATCGAAAATAAGCGAAGGAAGCTCAATACTTTCAAAAAGTAGTTTGTTAATTGCGCTAGCCAGGAATATAATATTTATTTATGCTTAAATGAATATTTCAATTTGAGTAATTTCTACATCGTTTCTTTCAAGGTTCCTTTTCTTTCAGATAAATCAATAAATTTGGTTAGGCAACTTTTCATGTAAATAAGTCCCACTGACTAATAGAAGAATTTTTTACGCAGTGGGGCTTTATCGAAAACATCGTTGTTCTCTTGCAGTAATAAATGTTTTACATTTTTCTGTTACAGTAATGTGTTCTCACAGTAGCCAATACAATATTCTATAAAAGAGAAATTATGATTGAAACTTAGGGAACAACCTACTAGGCAACACCGCAACACCGGCAACACCGCCGGACTATGCCCTTCATGGCCTGATTGAAGTCGGCTGTGCTACACTAATAGGTGTACTAAACATTTTATATATAAATCTAAAATGTCTAGAGGTTTGATTGTGTTGAATAATTTGCCAAGTTTTTAATACTTTGCGATAGGTGTATTTAGAAAATCTATATTGCATTTTATTTCAGATAATTTTTCTTGAGATGTTATGTGTTATGTGAATATTGTTTCTTTTGTTATGATTATTTATTATGTTATCATAATTTATTATTATTATTCATTATGAAAGTATTCAAATATTCTCAATTAAACGATATTATTTTTTTTTAAATGAAAATGAAATTTGAGATAAGAGTTAATAATGATACATAATTAAATTTTTTACTTCTGATTTTAATCAGCTTGAAGCTGTTCATGTTATCCATTAATTATTATATTTCAATAAATTCATTTATAATTACTTCTCACAAATTCTTTTCACATATAACTACAGTGAGTAAAACATCGTAAACAATATCTCAAATAGATTACTTGTATAGTCTAGTACCCATTATGATCCAAAATTATTCGCATTAGGATCAAAACAATAACACGTGTCTGTGATATAACGGGACTCGTTGCCATGGAATCTATCGTCAAGAGCTTGAGAGAAGAGGGCCCTTTTAGAAATTAATTCATTTGATATATTGAGTAACTGGAAATTCCCCATTCCCTTGAGATTTTCCATAGGACTGATATAGAGGAATAATAATGAAAATGTTCATTACAAATGTTTTTGATATGTAGTAATTTTGTCTGTAATACTTGCTTATTAAAAATTTAACGATTTCCATTATTCTAGTGATAGACTTCTTATGAAGAAATTATTCACTGTTGTCGGAAGTTGAAGGAATTAATTCCGAACAAGCAATATGTGGAAGTATGTGTACAATACATCTACCTGCTTTTTGCATATCAAGTTTTATTTGTAGTAATTTGGAGACGTTCTTCAAAATGGCGAATGCGCCAGCAAACGAAAATAACCAAAGCAATTATGTTATATTTCTGAATATTCTTATAAACATTTAACAACTATAATAAATTCGAAGAAGTATTTTGAATAACAAACAAAATAAATTGAGAACTTGAAATAGCGTTTCTGAAGAAAAAATATTTTAATTCAATAATGAAAATGCTAATTTGATGAAGACTAGAAAACTAGAATATTTCTTAAGTTTTCTCTGAGAGATTATATAATCTTACGATTCCTCAACTGTAATATGACCTCTTAAGGTTTCAGAATGATATCTACTTTAATAAAGAGCAAGAGATTCACTTTCTTCACAAACATTATTTCATATATCTCAATTTATCGAATGAATTGAAATAGGTGAACCAGAATATTAAATTAGTTTGCTTTAAGGTGAGATGTATTTGAAAATTTTTTATAACTGCATTCTTGCTTTTATTGACTCTTATATTAGAACGATTTGTAATTTCAACTTTGCTACTTGTAAATACACAAGTATTCATACGACTTTTCCAATTCTGGTTCTCAAAGAATTCAATATTTCACTAGAACGCATATTTCAAAGTTTGGAAACTCACATACAGAACACACCAATATGTTTTACGGACATAAAGAAAACTAGTTTCGATTTCGAAGATGTTGTTGTGAAATGTTTCTATAACATCATACAAATTTCATTTCAGTTTCTTCAGAACTAGTTTTCCATTTCAAACGAAATACTTGATAATTCGAAGTGTTAATGTACACTTCGTATCTACTACAAAGGACCATACCTTTTCATTTTCATCATCAAGTTAAACTTACATTCGAAGTATAAAGTTTAAGAATGTTCGGCTGTGATTGATTGACTGAATGTCTCAATAATTTCTTTCCTAACGTCAATTTAACGGCGTTTATCTAAGTTCAACCTCATCTCCACGAAAAATTTATAATTAATGAGATTGAATTCTCGCTTAACTCTTGGTGAAACATAATTGAATATTAAAATAAATTAAACTCTTGGCTTAATGTTTCACGATTTATTTAACAATATGTATAGTCAACATGTTTCGAGCGTTAGCTCATTTTCAAGACTGAAAATTTTCAGTCTTGAAAATGAGCTAACGCTCGAAACATGTTGACTATACATATTGTTAAATAAATCGTGAAACATTGAGCCAAGAGTTTAATTTATTTTAATATAAACAATTTATAACATTTTACATTCATAGACATTATTATTGGATAATTGGTTAGCTTTATTATTATATACTATGCTTCATTCTCAAGAATCATGGCTATCGATCGTGTTTATGAAAATAGTAAACATAGTTTGACATTTCAAAATGTTAACTATTAAACTTTGTTATTGTATGTTCGATATTTCTTCATTTCTGGATTTCATTTTGGCAAATGGAAACGAAATTCATACAATGAAGAAGATAAATGAAACTCAAGCGTTCAAATGAAATTGCACAGATAGAAAAATATTCATTGAAGCAAATGTCACACATTATTACTACTAATATTTTGTGTGAGTATATGAAAACTGAGAACTTTGGAGTACTCCAACGTTCATATCTGGCACCTCTATTTTTTATCATTTCTATTTATGTCGCCCCAATGAAGGCCTTGAGTATTGAATAGTATTGGTATTTACTTGGTGCAAATCGATTTAACTAATGGATAATTCGCACACTTGAATTTGATTTACACTTTTATTATTATAACGTCACGCGTATCGTCTTCAGACAATAACAGAATACGAATTGGCAACAATTATATCTATACAAGTAATGAAAAACACTTCTAGAATATAGGAGTAACCATAGAGTTATTTTGAAAAGCATTCCGTACTGAACTAAGTTCTCTACCTGAAAAGGATCAATAATGGTGAATTATTTGATATCAATTGCTGATAATCCTCACAAGTTCTGTGTCTATTGATTTATACTACTCGTATTTTCCATGAATCTAATTGTTATGAATATTGTGTAAAATTTAAAATATGAATTAGAAATTATGATTTTTTTTAGAAATAATCAGGATTTTCAATAATTAGGATTACTTTTATCATAGAAGAAATATTTGTGTTTTTCAATTCTAATGACGATATTTCTACTTGTTTGCCTATATATATATATATATATATATATATATATATATATATATATATATATATATATATATATATATATATATATATATATATATATATATATATATATATATATATATATATATATATATATAATATACATATATAAAAGAAAATGAACACTAGAACATTCATTCGAAAAATTTAAATCAACCGAAAGAATGTTATAGTAGAGTTTGATATGTGAACGTGTACGATGTGATGCCTCCATTATCCTTCAAGGGATAAATGTTGAAGAAAAGTTGAAATAAATACTACACCTGATGCACGTATTACTATTTCTATTACTATTATTATTAACTATTACTACCCTTAGTGTGTCTGTATTCTGAGAGATGTAAATCTCTCTGAGAAAAAAAGCTGATTCCTATAGATGGCACTGAGGAATATTCATTTTGGGGATTGAAATCGATGCCTCATTTCGATGCCTCATTTCGATGGACGCCGTGCGACTAACCAGTACCTTGCAGAACGAAACATATCGATTTCATCGATATGTTTCATCGGTAGCATCGATTTCAATATTCATTTTCTTAAATTTTTTTTTCAGTGTCATAAGCCAAAAACTTCTTTTCCTTATATATATATATATATATATATATATATATATATATATATATATAAGTAATAATATATATATTTTCCTTATATATATATATATATATATATATATATATATATATATATATATATATATATATATATATATATATATATATCTTTCTGAAAATATATATATATATATATATATATATATATATATATATATATTCTGTCTTTTTTATCGAAATTGATTTATTGCCTGCTTAAGAGGCAAACAATCAATTCAAGATTGTTTATCTTGAATGTTTTTAGCAATAACAGGCTTCTTTTAATATGAAAAACTTTATTTCTGTTGACGTTTCGTTGTGCATCATAATTTCAAGAAATTTTGACAAAGTTGTGATATTCAACGAAACGTCAACAAAAATTAAGTTTTTCATATTGAAAGAAGCCTGTTATTGCTGAAAACATTCAAAATAATATATATATATATATATATATATATATATATATATATATATATATATATATATATATATATATATATATATATATATATATATATATATATATATATATATATATATATATATATATATATATATATATATATATATATATAGAAGAAATATTTATATGTAAATTTGAAATTTGGAATCGAAATTACACCGCAAAAGTTTTCAACCTCGACTGTTGATTATCAACCATCGTATGTTACGATGATTGATGCAATGAATAAAATTATCTGCATATGAGTGCTACCTTATTTTAGGAGTGGTTGTGATATGAATGATATATTAGCTCTTCCAATAATTAATTTTTTATGTTTATCAACCTAGAGTAGCTCCAACTTCTGTTTTCGCTTGGGAAAGGAATCAGTATTACTTTCATCATTACTATTAATACAAAATTTATCGTCTAGTTTGCCAACACTGGAAATTCAATATCTGCATTTGCATCGCTTCCATAAGGTTCAATGTTGTCGATATGAGGTTGAGGAGAACTCATATTACATAAGTTATTGAAGTGAAGTACAGTTAACCATATTGTTAGATTCGATTCCTTCTCTAAGTTCAAAATTATGGAAGGTATACAACTAATTCTCGAGAATATTCATCAAATTCTCCTCAATATAAAGTTTTCATTATTTTCTATAGAGTATTTTCATTATTTCAATTATTGCATTGAAATTTCCAGCCGAATTTTTTCAGCAACTAAAATAATGTAGGGAAGCCGATGTGAATTATATGTCTTAAAACATTCCTTTGAAGTGCATGTTTCTGTTCTGCGACTTCTGTCTGCCGGATAATATCGTTTTCTTGTTGCCCACTTAAAGGAAACTCTCGACGTGCTGTAAGTTTCCAAGTTTTTAAAATTCACGTATCCTACCGACTGCGCCAGATATAATTCGACCACACGAATAGCGTTTTCTAAAAATAAATTTCTCAAAAATATATCAGGAAATAAAAATGAACACAAAACTTGTTTCCCAAATGTAAAATATACTAGAAGTGAAATTTTCCATCTATCATATAATTTAGAGAACTTTCAATATGAAGCTTGCAACTTACACGTGAGAAAGCAGAGCTAAATTTTCAATTGATTATTTCAGATAATTTTGAAATGGTTCTCGATTGGTTGATACATTATGAAGACATTCATTTTGATAGAGTAATATTTAAGGCCACTTATCGATTGGGTAGATACTTGGTGAAAATTTAACGACATAATTTGAATAAAACTGAGTAGTCTGTAATTTTCACTTCAATTCAGTAACCACAATATTGTTTTGCCAACACAGTGGGTTCATCAGATGTAGATGATAAACTGATGAAGCTGTACATTTGAATATAGATAATAAACTGCAGCTTAATCATCTATATGAAGCCACATAATGCAGTTTTAACATGTGATGAAGCCATTATGTTGGCGAAGCAATATCCTCATGTTCGACTGAATTAAAGTGAAAATTACAAACTACTTAATTTTATTCGAATTAATGGTTAAGGATTTCATATAATTGATACACAATAAGAATGCCTTTAGAGTTTTGTTCTGGGTAGGAGAATTCGATAAAGAATACAATTCAACATAATATAACATAAATATATTTCCTAGTAGTAAATGTGTTTTTTCTTTCCAGGGTTCCATCCTGAAGGAGGAAGGAAAAGTAGCAGAAGCGTTAGAATCATTTCAAATTTGCTTGAAATTGAATCCTGAAAATACTGAAAACATCAAGGAAGTTGGTGCTTGTTTGTGAGTTTTTTAAAGCTTCTTGTACAATACTGAAATCCATCAAAACTAGGTTTTGATCTACGTTTATGAAGGAGAAGATGCCTTGTTACTGTAAACGTTAGAGAGATTACATTTCTGAATATTCAGTTCTGAAGGGTGTTTTTTTTAGGGGTATAGAACTTTAAATTGCAATAAAACAACGATGGATCATTCAATTGACAAGATTTTTGTTATTCGAAAGATAATCTTGTGGCATTACATTTTAAATTTGATTTCTGGCATATGACCGTCACGGCTGGCTCGGATGTAGTCCAATCTGGACGTCCAATTTTCGATGACTTTTTCCAACATTTGTGGCCGTATATCGACAATAACACGTATTTCTTCTAAGTGACCTTTTTATATATAATATCGAGACAGTTTAGAGTTTTAGATTCCATATTCAGGCACTCATATGCTTTTCTGCATTTCTGAACACTGATGTCTGCTCCAGACTTCAAGAATGCGTATCTGTTTGAAACGACCTAAAATTTCGAATGCACAAAATCTATTTATTAGAAAATTTCATGATTCATCAAAATATTTAATCGAATGATTTATAACAAAGATAATTTCGCTGAGTGGGTTGACTACATTTTCATAATATTCCATTTGGTTTTAAATAAAATTATAAATATGTGATACTCTGTTCTGATGGAATGTACAATAAAGATATAGATCACTTACGCCGGAGGACACAAAGAAGTCAAAAATATCGATGTGAACTAAATTACAAGAATTGTGTGCTGAAAGATATCACCTACTTGAACGCACGACTTCAGTGAAAAAATTGCTTTAATTTCAAAAGATTGGGCGAGAAATATATGAAAGAAAGATGGACCATTTTACAGAGAAAGCGTTATTCAATTAATGTGAAATGTCACAGCGGTGGCCTGCACTGAATTTTGATGAGGACTGGATCTGTATCCTCTGCCTCTTCGCCTTTGTTCAGCCTTTTTTCTACGATGATGCTTTGTGAGTTCTCACATTTTGCTACTTAGTGCATTATTAGCATTTTTTTTTCTTCTTGTTGATTTGATAGTATTGCTCGTTTGGCGATCTTTTCCTTTTGTCATTCTTATTTGTGAGAATTGTTTAAGCTCTGTGCCTAAACAATTTCATTAGCTTTTCTTGTATGTCGATGAAGTCTAGTTTTTGCTTTTTCGTGGCATTTGTGTTACAGAATGCGATTAACATTCGGCCAAGTATTGTAGGGAGATCATCTTCCGCCATTGGTTTACCCTTTGTTTTTTCTCAATTCTCTGTATTCTGATTCTGCTGTCTTCCGGCTTCTTCAGCCCTTTTCTGCCAGTAATTGACCGTAGGTTGTGGTGTAGGTTCCAATTTTCTAGTCGTCATTTTCTTATTGTTCGGATTATTAGGGTTCATTTATCATTCATGAATGATACAAGAATGTATCATTCTTGATAATGCTGTAAAAGGCGAAACTAGTCGAATAAAGAATTGTTCAGTCAGTGATTTTTAGACAAGTTTTTATTATTACCTCTCATTTCATTTTAATTGAATATAAACTTAAAATCAAACTGAGATTGAATTCTCGCTTAACTCTTTGTGAAACATAATTGAATATTAAAATAAATTAATTCTTGGCTTAATGTTTCACGATTTATTTAACAATATGAATAGTCAACATGTTTCAAGCGTTAGCTCATTTTCATAGATTTTGAGAAAACTAAATGCCTACACGCAGGTAATAAAGGGAAACGTTTAGACCTTCTGGAGGCAATTGAAATAAGCAGTTATTGGAAGAGAAAAGAAGAAATTTTAAATGAACAAGTAGATTTTCAATTATCCTCCCTACTCACATCCATTGTGTAGATATAAATTTGTTGTACGTTCCTTATAGTAGTTTAGTCTTGAAAATGAGCTAACGCTCGAAACATATTGACTATTCATATTGTTAAATAAATCGTGAAACATTAAGCTAAGAGTTTAATTTATTTTAATATCAAAATCAAACACTTGAACTTATGATTTACACTTTATTCGTACTGGATTTTGCATTCTTCTTTGATCCATGCTTTCATTCCTTGTATGGTCCGGCCCCTCTACTTGCAGACTTGCTGGTGTTATCTGTCCTTAGTTTGATGTATTTGGGGAACACTTCTCTCTTCAGACATGTTGTTAAAAACCATATATTCTGTGTGTTGATAGCACTTTTGAGTAACAGCTTAAAGTACCATCGTGCCGAAGAGCTGTTATCAGCTTATTTTAAATATTTGATAGTGTTGGTGTCAACTTGATGTAAATCCATTATAATTGAACATAAACTTAAATTCGAACACGTGAACTTATGATTTACACTTTATTTAGTATAACTCATAAGTAAAGTAACATTTAGTGTGCATCATAAGTGTAAAAATAAAGTGTAAATCATGAGTTCAAGTGTTTAAATTTAAGTTTATATTCAATTATAATGGATTTGCATCAAGTAAACGCCAACACTATTGAATATTTAAAAGAAGCTGATAACAGAAAGCTGAAGAAAGAAGTGTTTCCCAAATACATCAAATTAAGGACAGATAACACCAGCAACTCTGCAAGTAAAGGGGGCCATACAAGGAATGAAAGCGTGAATCAAAGAAGACTGCAACATCCAGTACAATCAGAGAGATATTTCAAATGTACATCTCAAGGTAATCCATTCTGAATTATCATTTATATTACACCATTATCAACAGTATACAATGTCAATTTTAATATGTTCAGTGAAATTTAAGTCAAGTGTGTTAATTTTAATTCATTGTTTTTAACATAATGTTTAACCAAGAGATAAGCGAAACCTCCGTGTCATTTATTATCTACTAATGCCTCATACGCCTCAGTTTTAGCATTGCGGTCGCTGTGTTCTTTACTTTTACTTTCCATTAGCAAAGTAATGACTTGTTTTTTATGAAACTACAAATACATTCTTTTTGTTAGGTATTTTTAAAGATAACACCACTAACTATTAATTTTAAAATGCGATATCAACGAATTTCGCTGAGTAGAACACATGGTGTGAGATAACGATATTGATATTGGAACTGAAGCTTCTACAACATCTCTAGAATATTGTCTGAAATTTTCAAGTTGATCCGAGTAAGAGTTTCTGAGATACAATCTTTCTAATTTGATAGCTCAAGGCTACCTGGGATCCACTTTTCGCAAGTATAAGAGGGCAGCTGCTCCCCTGTTGTTCATTCATCGGCAAAAAATTGAAAGGTGAAAATAAAGAGCACGTGTCAGAGGAAGCCACGCTCGAATATACAATCATCGATTTTCATCTTGTTTGTCAACACTGTCATGTTTTGTGCGTTGTTCGAACATTATTGAAAGTGAAGCTGATGAGGAAATGTGTAATGGAAAAATAAACTTTAAATAACGCTCGAAATTTGTATTTAATTTGTATTTAATAAAATTCAGGTAGCATGTGAACGATGTGAGCCAAAATATAATTTATCTTGTCCAAAAATGGCAGAATGTATGAACTGAATATGCGGTTTATTTTTGTATGATATTATTGAGTCTAGGGCTCACCGGATGTAAGAAATTTTGCGGTTTCATGGATATAAGCTGCTCCTTTTTGAATCAATCAACATATGATTTTTATATGGGTAAAATATCAAAAAAAGTTAAATTATCAAGATAATTACTGAGACACTACTCTCAGAAAGACAATTGAAGAGTGATGAAAATGACGGTGAAGATTCGACAGAGGAGAGTGTGATGAACTGAGGTGATGAACATGGAAGAACCGTGGCTTCGCATCACTATAGGCGTGAGTTCATTAATCGGATTTTATTCGGGAAAAACCTTGGATATAATAATAAAAATAATGGAATTAATTTATTGAGAAACATTATTTACATTGTAAATTTCATTCATTTGAATTGATACGAATAATTACAACTAAGAAGAATGCTCTCAGAAGGACTCTATTACCTTAGAAAAGACGCTCAAAATGGATATTGGGCGACAATTAGTAATTTCTCTTACGGTACCATTCTTAAATACTGGAATTACTATGGATTGCTTAAAGATATTGGGAAACTTTGCAGTAGTGATGGAAACGTTGATGAGTAATGCAAAATGTTCGCCAATAATTCCACTAATTCCTTTCAAAACTTTGGTCGATATGGAATCAACACCGACGCTTTTTTATTTTTTAAGTCTCTAATGGTATCCTCAACATCAATTTTAGTGACAGGGTAGAAGTAAAAATTGATGTTCACCATGGGTGATAATGTCCAAATCCCAGATAGATTATTGCCATATCGAGATGTTAATTTGGTACTTGCCATTGTGGAAAGATGTTCGGCGAAAACATCAGCTAACTGATATGGATCATCAAACACCTCCCCCTCAAAGTTTGAGGTCACATCACGTCGCCTACCGCCACTTTTCCCAGAAAGATCATTAACAATATTGTCATCGACAATTAGAATCATCATTAGCATATTGTGTTGATTTCTGGCATTTTTTTAGTGATAAGTTATAATTATTAAGAGTTCCTCCTGTTTAGTATGTCAGCCGTGGAAAAAAAATAGGTAGAGTATGAAGAGTCGAAAGAACAACACATTGAATCAAATGATTGTAACACTAATTATACTGGAGCATCTGGGAACATGGAACCATATTCTCTCATTGAACTGTTTCAACGTTAAACATTAAACTATTATTTATAACAACGTTAAACTATTGTCAAATATGGCCTGAGATACTTAAACTATATAGGTGAAGGGGATTCCAAAACATACTCTGGTATCCTTAAAGCCTCACCCTTTGAAGATTACGTTGAAGATTTTGTTGTCAAGAAAAAACAATGTATTGGACATATACAGAAGATAATGGGCACTCGTTTACGTAACCGCATACTTTGAAACACCAAATCAAAAAGTAAAATCCTTTTTACAGAAACCTAATTTACATATTTTATTCAGAATAAGCAATAATTTATCGAGACACATCAGAAACAATAAAAGTAAAATTAAAAGAGAAGATAAATCTGGTGTTTACCAATTGAATGATTTAATTTTAATGATTTTAGTTTTAATTTAGTTGGGTCGAAAGTCAGAATTTTTTAATTTTCAATTTGAGTGAATTGTTCATAACTGAAAAATAACAATTTTTCGAGTTTTCCATCAAGAGTTTTTTCTGAAGTCCTCAAAGAATAATTCAGAAAAGGACGAAGCAATTCAGAATTTTTGTTTGTCAATTATCGCACTTGCAATGTTTAAGTTTTAGTAGAGAAAAATTGTTAATTAACTATGCATTAATAATAGAATAATGACGATGAAGATATTTATGACCGCAGATTATCGTTCATTAATTTATCAAGTAGATGCCAGGGTTTTTTTAGTTATGAATTTTCATAGTTGAAAAAACAAATTAGTTAATGAGTTTGAATAATGAGATAATTTATTGAAGGTCGACCATGAGCTAAGCTTGTACCCGTTTTCGGCTGTATTTCCAAACTTCTTGGTAAAGTACGAATATTGTTCCATTAGTTTTGGGACGTTTTTTTACCCTTAGCAGATGTGCCCTTCTCCCCTCTTTTTGAATCACTTCTGTAATTGTAAAGAGATCGAATAGTTTTCTAGATATTTCCAGAAATTCCAACCCTATATATCTCTCAATTCGATTGTTTATGAATTTGACAATTTTGCAAACGAATTTCACAATATAATTTCATTCAAAAATCATCTACACGCTCTGAGGAATCTGATTTTTCGATCATATTCTTCGTCAGGCCGAGGAAGGAATTAACCCAAAGTGGTATTGTTCTGGACCATTCTATTAGTGGCTATAAAATTAATTTTTAACATTAAAAACTCATTACATCAATAAACTACTAGTTTCACGATTTATCTAACAATGTATAGTCAACATGTTTCGAGCGTTAGCTCATTTTCAAGACTAAACTCAGTTTAGTCTTGAAAATGAGCTAACGCTCGAAACATGTTGACTATACATTGTTAAATAAATCGTGAAACATTAAGCCAAGAGTTTAATTTATTTTAATATTCAATTATGTTTCACCAAGAGTTAAGCGAGAATTCAATCTTATTAATTAAACTACTAGTTAATGTTGTTATCCTTTCAGGCAATTTTTCGATAGACCCTCGTATTCTTCGAACTATCTGATGCATCATGATGTTACGATAGTTTGTTTGCTCAAGAAAAGTGTTATTCTCCTAATATTTCATACTCAACTTTATATCTGCGGGAACAATTTCCTCAAGATTCTGATGAGGGCGATAAATTCCAGGATTTATGTATCTCTTGTAAAATTTCGAAGTATGCTGTAGATATTGAACATATTCTCAATAAAACTTTCATCAGCTTGAATACGTAAAGCACGATATTCCTTCACTCTTGCATTTACTATCATAAAATATTCTCGTTTTCTCCAGGTTTACTGCTTGCGATCTTTATGGTTCACTAGTAAAAAAAATGCCATGAGGTTTCTGTTCTTATGATGAGGATTTTGAACTAGAAGATCTTATATTGAAACTTTGAAACTAACTTCATTTGTTTAGTATGTAAGTTTGGTTGAAAATTTGTTCACATCAACATGGAACAAGAATTAAGTTCGACAAAGTTATTGTTCTCATTGAATTTATTCTTGAATGATTTGCCTGAAATATTCTCCAGATTTTTGGACATTTAGAGTTTTGAAATCACTCTCGGCATCATTCTTTCACTAAAAGCGACCTCACCATAGGTATTTGAGAGCATTCGATGAGCCTACGCCGCAGATTTTTTTGTATTAAAGCAGAAAATTTAAACTTCCCGCAAATGACGAGAATTTGGCTTGTAAGCTGACATGTTTAATCGAGATTAATTTTTTAATGCAAACACAAATCGACTGATATTTCGAAGGCTCATTGTATGACATATACAATCTATTTATTTCAACTACCACTAACTTTGAAACTAACTTCATTTTGTTCAGTATGAAGATTTAGTTAATAATTAGTTCTCATCAATATGGAACAAGAATTGAATTCGACACAGTTGTTGTTGAATACTTATTTTGTTCTTGAATGATCTGGTATTTAAATCTGGTATGGACACTTAAATATTTACCGATTATGATCGGTGGTTGTTCAGAGCAGGAGTTTTGAGAAACATATGGAGGTCTGTGAATCTTCACTTTTGACTGCAAGGTAATGAAATTAGCCTTGAATGGCAGATATGGATGAAACTCTCTCATGGTCTGAATTAACAAAATTTTATGGACTATATTAGACAGAACTTTAAGATGAACAATTGCCATTAATGTTATATATGAAAATTTTGGTAGTTGAGTCATTTCGTGTTATTCCTACAATTAAGATTATTGTACATACAAACTAAGTTATGAATGTATAATCTTGTTTATAATTATCTGAAGAATAATATTCCACTGTGGGACTGCTCTGAAAAAATGAATTCCTATCACTCAGAAGCGATTAGTCCGTTTGAAGTTCGATATTCATTCGATTACATTTTGTGATTTATCAGACATTTTTTATTCACCATAACTTGCTAATACATTTATGGATGTTTATTGTATGTCTTGAGGAAACCACATGTCAACCAAGTTCAACTTGGCCAACTGGGGCAAAAATAAGTTACGTATCATGGCTCGATATCTCTCGTATTTGATGGTAACGTTTCTTCCACTGTCGTCTTTGAAGAAAAATGGACCGATGATGCTACCAGCCCATAAACCACAACAAAGTGTCGTTTTTTCGGGATGCATCGGTATTTCTTGTATAGCATGCGCCTTTTCATCACTCCAGTTGTGACAGTTTTGTATATTTACATATCCGTTAAGCCAGAAATGAGCCTCACCGCTGAACAAAATCTTTCGATTAAACAGCGGATTTTCATTAAGCTGTTCTAAGGCCCATTCACCAAAAATTAGGCGTTGTGGTAGGTCATTCCGCAGGTCATTCAAGTTTAATTTTATAGATTTTCAAACCAATCTCCAAAATTTTCCATGTGGTTGAGTAACACATGCCCAATTGCGGAGAACGGCGACGAATTGACATTTCACGATCCTCATTAACACTGTACGCTACGGCTGCAATATTTTCTTCAGTACGCACTGTACACATGCGAGACAATGGTTTAATGTCCAACAAAGTAAACTTGGTGCGAAATTTGGTGATAACAGCACGAATTTTTGATTCACCAAGTCGATTATAACGACCATAATATGGTCGTAAAAAACGATACACATTTTCCACAGAGCACGAATTTCGATAGTAAATTTCAAAACAATTTGCAATAGTTGCTTGTTTGTATATCTTCACATGATAAAATGACAGAGTGTACTGAAAACATTTCACTTGGACAAATGAAACACTGATTGGATGCAACTACCAATCATTGTCGCCAACCTGAAAAACCTTACTCTTGAAAAATCACCCGTAACATGCATCACTTGCAAGTACTCAGTGTTCTGTACTCAGTTTTATACCGTAACTTATGTGAAATTTTGAAAGAATGTCTATTTAATAATATATCGAATATGTTATCTTACGAGAGTTATTACATTTGAAGTTTGTTCAATCCGTAGAATAATTCATTCTCACATATCTCAGATATGAGCATCAATCTAACATTTTTTGGTTTCTTCCATGTGAAATTGTGTCGTCGAATGAAGCCATAAACTGGATTTTCCTGAAAGAGTTTTAAAAGACTTCGTGTAGGCGGAGTGAAAGTATTAGAAAATGGCGAAACTACATTTCATTTCCTTTGACAAGGAATATAAACATTTTTCATCTCTGCTGCGAAATATAAGCTTTTCAAATAGATTTAATAGAATTTCTTCATTTTAGATACTATCTGGGACGTTACAAGTTAGCACTAGACGCTTACAAGGAGGCCGAACGTGTTACTAAATTACCCGATTGGCAGGTTTTTCATAGAATAGGTCAGTATATTATTATATATTATCATTTTATTAGTTTTAAACTAGAATTCGAAACTATGGAATTAACTAAGGTTTTAGATGAATGAAAAGTTGTTTGAAATCTTTTATAATTGAAATGGGGTCTTATATTATGGAGATTTTAGTAAATCTCCATAATATAAGACTCCATTGAAATCTCCATAATATATTCACTCCGAAGATTCAGTAAATCTTCGGGGTGAAACATTTGGAAGCTTCATATATATATATACATATATATATATATATATATATATATATATATATATATATATATATATATATATATATATTATTTTGAAAGTTTTTAGTAATAACAGGCTGTTATTGCTAAAAACTTTCAAAATAAAATATCTTAAACAGGCAATAAATCGATTTCAAGAAATATATATATATATATATATATATATATATATATATATATATATATATATATATATATTTAGGATAGTTCCCCATGAGGAGAGCGACTGGACATGAATTCGCAATTATTAGGAATATTCAACTCTTGATGAAACATAATTGAATAATAAATTGAATTAAACTCTTGGCTTAATATTTCACGATTATATTTAACAACATGATTTTGTTAACATGTTTCGAGCGTGAGCTCATTTTCAAGAGTTGAAAATGAGTTCATTTTCAGTGAAAATGAGCTCATTTAATCGTGAAACTTTAAGCCAAGAGTTCAATTTAATTTGATATTAGGAATTTTGCTTCATCTTTTTTGCCTCCCAAAAACACTATATCCTCTCTGAATGCTCTTTCTTCCGTTCATCTGTCCACTTTACTCCAGGTTGACGATTCGATTTTTGTTCGAACTTCACAAGTGCGATTTTATAGCGACATTCGGTGCGATCTTCGAGATTTTTTATATTGATCTGTTGTAGATCCTTTCGGACCTCTCTTAGCCACTCTGTTCCGTATTTACTATTCAAAATAATATCGAGTAGTATCTTCGGTATTCTGGACTGTTTCATTCTGTAGACATGTGCATAAAACTTAGCTCGTCGTTTTCTGATTTCTTCCGTTACTGTATTTGTCTTTTGATACAGTTCATTTTGAGGTGTTTTCATCCAAATACCGTTTCTTTTGATTGGCCTACTTAAATCTTTCTGAGAATTTTTCGTTCTTGTTTTTCTATTTCTCTAATTCTTGAATGGCCGCCAACAACGATTGTTTCAGCTGCGTAGTTTTCTTCTGGAGCAATCGTTGTGTTATAATGCCACAATTTGGTGCCTCTCGAAATGCACTTTTTGTATATTGAGTTTTGTAGGCCTATATTTAGTTTGTAGGCCTTTTGGAGCTTGGTAATTATCTGTTCATTAGCGATAAGGTTTAAACCTGAGGACTGTATAACTTCCCCGAGGTATTCAAAATGGCCGACTTGCAGAATTTCACCATGTTTTGTGATAGGAGAAGATTTATTTTTTGGTTTTTATTTCCATGTATTTGATTTCATCATAAGAAATTTGTGACCTGTTAGTCAGCGCAATTTCATGTTGTTTTTTCACGGCGAGAATGGCTTCAGTTCTGTTGTCTGTGATGATAGCAATATCGTCTGCAAAGGCGAGATATTTGACATTCATTTTATTTTCTTTTTTGATACCTTGTTGTTTGCCCATAACGGGAAGTTCCCATTCCATAATGATCTTTTCTTAAACAATATTGAAAAGAATTGTCCGTCCTCCTGCGGCACACCAGTTTCGATTTCAAAGGGATTTTATATTTCGCCCATAAATTTTACCTGGGAAGTTGTGGCTGTAAGTGTCTGTCATATATTTTTTCGGGTCTCTGGATCTATTTCAAATTCTATCATGATTTCAAAAAAGGTTTCGCGGTCTACCGAATCACATAGTTTCTTGAAGGCAATGAATGTCATGACTGTATTTCTACATTTCCCCATCTGTAATATCATCTTCAATGTCCAGATCTATTCAGCACCTGATCGACCTTTTTGATGAATCCAGCTTGGTATTCTCCAATTAGTGGATGCGCTTGGTGTTATACTTTGTTTAGGAGTGCTTTAGAAAGTATTTTGTGCGCAACCGGGAGTAAGAAGTTTCCCCTGTTATTATTGATATCCATGTCCCCCTTTTTGCGCAATGTATCAGCGTGTATTTCCAATCCTCTGATATCTGTTTCGTTCTCCAGATTTCTAATATTAAATGATGAAGTTTTTGCGTCAAAGTAGTTTCGTTCAGTTTCTAGAGCTACGCAATAATCTCATCTTCTCCTGGTTCTTTGTTGATTTTGAGTTGCTTGATAATCGCCGTAATCTCTTCCATATCAGGAGCTCGCGAGTCTGGATGCGTAAACACCGAAAAGTCGAACTTAAGGTTTGTTGGGGTGGATTGCAGTTGAGAAGGGGGCTGAAATATTCTGCTAACATTTTGCAGTAATTTTTTGTGTTAGTTTCTGGGCGCTTCGTATAACCGCAAGTTTTTCTGAAAGTTTTGTAAAAATCTCCAGTATTATTAATGGTGAAATTGTATTTCGTGACACCTTTCATTATCATATCTCCGTTTTTCTTTTCTAACTACTTTGGACTGAGGGACTGCGCAATCGCCTAGTAGTTAGCTTATGTGGGTTCTTGAAATTAAGTACTCATGATTTTGAGTTCGAAGTTCCTACAGAACGTGATTAACCTTTCACCGTTCTTGTTGGTACTCTTGTGTTTGGTATGGGAACCCGTAGTATCTCTGAATTTTCTTTCCTTACCTAGGTAAGCGTTAAAATCTCCTAGCAAGATTTTCACGTGGTGAAAAAAAAAATATTTTAGTGGTTGTTTCTTCGAATGTTTCTCAAAAATCTTGTACGCTTTCCGGAACAGTTTTGTTGTGGTGAATAATGGTAGCGTGCACGTTGATTAGAGTGTAAGCTTTATTAGCTGATTCAATACAAAGCAACGACACTCTCTAGGGACGATAAGGAATTAATAATCGAGTCGAGTATTGAATTGTGTATCGCAAATCCGGTAGCTGAAATCGGTAATTTGTCCTTTACTTTCACGGCAGGCTTGCCCTTATAGATTCTGAAACTGTCGCTATCGAAATGATTCTCGCCTATGCTTC
The DNA here is from genome assembly GCA_030704895.1 of Henosepilachna vigintioctopunctata. Lineage (NCBI taxonomy): Eukaryota > Metazoa > Arthropoda > Insecta > Coleoptera > Coccinellidae > Henosepilachna > Henosepilachna vigintioctopunctata. The sequence goes on along the minus strand of JARQZJ010000033.1, from coordinate 7,772,128 downwards.
GTGTTTCTTGGAGAGCGATGATTTTCAGATTCAACTTCCTCATGGTGTTGGTGAGCTGCTTCAGTTTACCTGTTTTAGCGAGTGTATTAACGTTAATTGTACCGATGTGATGTTTTTGTTTGATTTTGTGATTATGGAGGGGTTTTTGAGGAGCTCCGATTCTTCTCCGCATTGTTTTCCTGATCCCTCAGAATCCGATAATCAGGTGAAGCCTGTCTTTCGAATGGTGCCTGGAGTAGTGATTCTTTGATCTTATTTTACATCATGCGTTCAAGTTGAAAAAAGCTTTGTGGTGGTCTCAGTTGAGACCACCGGGTGTACGACTCGATTTTTGAGTTCGAGAAGATTGAAATACAGCCGCCTCAACTAGAGAAACACACGCTGACCATTGGCCGTCAGATACTGAACAGACGCCAATAGATTTGTTTAGTTAGTCTTTGGTCCGCGTTGTGTATCAGTGTCTCCTATATCTAGGAGACTTTCCCCTATCCGCCACCCGGAGGCGCCCTATGGGGGCACTAACAACCCCACATCATTTATATATATATATATATATATATATATATATATATATATATATATATATATATATATATATATATATATATATATATATATATATATATATATATATATATATATATATATATATATATATATATATATATATATATATATATATATATATATATATATATAAATATATATATATATATATATATATATATATATATATATATATATATATCTTGAAATTGATTTATTGCCTGTTTAAGATATTTTATTTTGAAAGTTTTTAGCAATAACAGGCTTTTTTTGATATGAAAAAGTTTATTTTTGTATAAATATATATATATATATATATATATATATATATATATATATATATATATATATATATGATCTCTCTCGTGCATTTGATTGCCTTGAACCAAAGTTTTTAATTGAGAAGTTGTACAATGTTGGTTTTAGAGGAATATTCCTGGAATGGATATATAGCTACCTCTCCGATCGTGCTATGTTCGTAGAAGTGGACGGTCATAACTCAAGTAAGTACCCTAATAAACTGGGGGTACCTCAGGGCTCTGTACTGGGTCCTCTTTTATTTTTGTTATTCATTAATGACCTCCCTGATCACATCAATGCTGGAATGATAACCTTGTTTGCCGATGATACGTCGGTGGCAGTAACGGCTCGAAGCTTGAGCGAGCTTACGTCAGCCTGCGAGCAAATCATGCAGAGTTTCGCTGGTTGGTGCTACAAAAATTCTCTTGTTGTTAACCTTCATAAAACTGAAGTTGTGCTTTTTAGCATCTGTGGCCCAGTACCAAGAGACTCATTTGTTCTCCAGCACAGCAAGGGTCAACTGAAATCCTCTGACAGTGTCAAATTTCTCGGGCTGTATGTTGACTCCAACTTGAAATGGTATCGCCACATTGATGCACTATGTAAACGATTGAACAGTTCCTTTTATGCAATATGTCGACTCAAGAACTTCCTACCACAAGATACTTTAGTTAGTGTTTATTATAGTATGGTGTACAGTCATCTCTCCTACAACATCGTCCTGTGGGGTTCCGCACCGGGTGTTGAACGGGTGTTTGGAGTCCAGAAAAGGATCATACGCTTAATGTTTGGTGCCGGGCCTCGGGAATCTTGTAGACCTTTGTTTTCGAGATACAGGATTCTCACATTACCGGGTGTATTCATCGTGAATACATTGATGTTTATACGTCAACGCTTAGGCAGCTTGCGGACATGTGCTAGCTTCCATCAATACAGCACGAGACATGATGATATATTGTCCATTCCTAATCACAGGACAACAAAGTTTCAACATTCACCCACATATTGCGGTATCAAATTATACAACCACCTACCATCAAGACTCAAAACCTTGAATGATAGAAGCTTCAAAAGAGAGCTTAAAGAACTTTTAATTAATATGTGTTGCTACAACTTGGATGAGTATTACACCACTAAAATTAATTAAGTTTTAATTTTTCAATTTTGAAGTGCTTTATTACCTTCTGTACTTTGCTCATTCTTATTTTTCTTTTTTGACTTGTCCAATACATGAATGTTATGTCTAAATGGACTAATAAAGTTTATTATTATTATTATATATATATATATATATATATATATATATATATATATATATATATATATATATATATATATATATATATATATATATATTTCATTTAAGATTGTACAAACCTTTGACGTTAAGCGAGAAATACAATGAAAATTAGTGCAATAACCACCATCTAGATGAAATATAAATTATTGTAAGTGCAAAATCCTGAAGAGTTAACTATATATGTCAAAAATAACAACTCTCAAGTTTCATCTGTAGATTAGAGACCAGATGGAACATAAATATATGGGAAAGTACAGAAAACAATAACGGTACAAGAATCTTCAGTCTTTGTCCATAGACAGCAAATAGGTGTAAATCTTACTGAGACTACTAATACCTGTCCTCCTGTTAACACTGTTTTTTGTCTCATGAATATAACACATCCCCTTAGTTTGTGAATTATTGCCAAGGTTTTTGCCCAACTACTACTTATTAATTCTTATTATACTACTTATTATATATATATATATATATATATATATATATATATATATATATATATATATATATATATATATATATATATATATATATATATATATATATATATCTATGTATATAAAAATGAAACCCGTTTTCCGTTGCCACGACATAACATGAAAACGGCTTGACCGATTTGGCTGATTTTTTTTGTAGTTTTCTAATACTCTGTACAAGGTTCTTACTGAAAAAAAATATAAAGAAAATATCTCAGGAAGATTGAGAAATATACATTTAATTTTGCATATTTTAAAAAACGCGCGTAACGCGTTTTTTGTTTAAAACAAAAAATCTGTGGTAATTTGTGACAACACATCCATAACCGCGCTAACAATAATTTTATCAAGTTTTTGATAAAGTTCGTTTTGTTTTAAAGACTGAGAAGTTTTTTGTTTGCTAATAAGTGTTTGTTAATCACGGTAAGTTTTCTTTAATTTAGAATTTAAATTTCGATTTTAAAAATGCTAGCTATTAGATGTACAAACTTAAGTCGCAGAACTCGCAATGCAGCAAGTCAAAGATAAAAGAGAGCAAGTCAAACTGACGAGCAACGCGAAGGTCGGAATGAAGTTGAACGGAATCGATGGAATCAAAATTAACAATATGAAAATATTGCGTTTAACTCCTATCGACCTGCATTCAATTATATAGCAATGAAATAGATTACAGTTCACAGCAAATCGTTGCTATTGGACCAATGAACGTTGTGTGTCAAAATTGCAAGGCAAAGCTCAATTTTTATTGATGAGAAAATACTACTAGAGACGCGGCAAAGTATTGCGCGAAGAGTCAATTCAAATAGACGCTATTGGGACATCCACCAGACCCCCTAATGGAATGGGAATGTACTAAATTCTGAACATTTTTTGACTTATATCCAGCAAATATCTAATATAAATAATTGATGATGACATATATGGGACAAGTTGATACGAAATTAGGAACTTTCAACTAAAGAACGGACAAGTTTATCACTATCAATATATCAAACGTGTTAATATATGAATTTTTTTGGTAATTCGACTGCTTTGAAATAACAGGAACTATTGCACTCTCTTCGGAAGAGAGCAAAAGTCCCTGACTCCACACGGGATAAATATTAAAAACAAGATAGTGTAGCACAAATAGTAGAACATGTCCTACCGTATTTTTGAAAAATATTCAGATGAAGATATATGGGCGTACAAAGTTCGCCAGGTCAGCTAGTATATATATATATTTATATATTCATATAGCTATGGCTGTATATACTTAGCAAAATTCTATGATAAATTTTCATATATCCGATATATATTTCGCGATGTTGACTCTTTTTTGACAAATTCATTGAACTCTTTAAAATAGGTTAGTAGCCCGAAATGTTTGTCCCGTGTATGGAATATTTTGTCAGATTTATGTCGACTACTTTTTCATATTTCTTCAATAGAAAGACGAAGGCATGTGAGACCTTCAGTTATTTTCGGTTCCATCAGTTCACAAGAGTGGTTTGAACAGCTAAGATCCAGGTTCGAATATCTTATACGCAAGGAAGTGCTATCGAGAACACTTTGAGAATGTTGGGGATTATAATAAATGCCATAAAAAATTTTTGTGGTCGTATTTCAACAGAGTTAATAAATGAACAAGAATACCTGCCAAAATGAGTGCAAATAGTGGGATACGTGATAATTCCTCAGACCAGGTCTGAGCTTCTTAGTGATCAGGTTTACGCTTTCTTATTAAATATTGTGTGAGCGTACTTCCTACATGTCTTCTTCTGTCTAATTTGATTTTTGACTTAATTTCGACAAATTCTATTTGCCTTGAAAAGTGGGAGGAAACTAGTGATGCTGTCCTGTATTTGAAGATGGCGACAACATGGAAATATCTTACTAGAGATTGGTAATTATAATATTATTCGGAACGTTTCCGAAGTTATTCGATTGGTCCTGTATTCTCGAATTCATAACTGTGTTAAAGAAATACATCCCACTTATCAACACGGTTTTTTTGAGAAGACATCAAATGTAACTAGTCTGGCAGTTTTTACTCAGTATGTGATCAAAGGACTAGATACACATGTACAAATTAATAATTGATGAAGCCGATACTTGATGTAAATCGAGAAACATAATAAAACAATTGTTAAACTGATTTACACATATATTAAAAAGAATACTGCATGACGTACGTTTCGATGAGATTCACCTTTTTAAAATGCTACGTGCAGACAAATGACATTTCTCGAATACATACAATATATAAACTTGAATTATGAATAGAGAGAAAACAGGTTAAATAACAGGTAGGAGGGATCAATTCATACTGAACTACTATATAGTAAACTAAGTAATTTTGAAAAGATTGAGAAAGGGGGTTGAGGTATGATCGATTTGACTATTCAAAAGGTTGCCAGAATATTTGTATTTATTAATTTGAAGTGACTGAATCATATATTCAATTCCGATTTTGAAATTTTGAATACCGCAAACAAGGGAATGAAGCTTAATTTGTTAGAATCACTTCAAATTAATGAATACAAATATTCTGGCAACCTTTTGAACAGCCAAATCGATCATACCCCAAGCCCCCTTCTCAATCTTTTCTAAATTACTTAGTTTACTATAAAGTAGTTCAGTATGAATTGATCTCTTCTACCTGTTATCTGCCTGTTTTCTCTCTATTCATAATTTAAGTTTACCTATTGTATGTATTCGAGAAATGTCATTAGTCTGCACGTAGCATTTGAAAAAGGTGAATCTCATCGAAACGTACGTTATGCAGTATTCTTTTCAATATATGTGTAAATTAGTTTAACAATTGTTTTATTACACATGTAAAAGTTGATGCTGTTTATAAAGATATTGCGCAATTTTTCGACAGGGTGAGACGAAACCGTCTTTTGAATGAACTCGATTCATTTGGCTTTAGATATACTTTTTGATACTATCCTCTCTTTTGTTAATTAAATAGCGGAGGTAGCATTATCTACATAAAAATCTCTAAGTTTCATTCTTCGAAATGTAAGTATTTTTTCAAATGTAAGTTGAGAGTCTTCTTTTTTGCATTTATTCGGAATAAACTGGAATATGCTGCACTGATTTGGAATCCATGTAAAGCTTGTCATGTGAATACTATTTGTTGAAATTCTTTTGGTTTAAAACTGACCATCTTAATTTCCTAATGAAATTCTTACAGTAGATTTGATACGAGTTAGTATCGATTGCTAAAAGATACAGAAAAATAAATATAATTTTTCTCTATAAATTAACGCATAATGACGTTGACTGCCCAGAATTTTTGAATAGTTTAACATTTCTAGATCTAAGACTCAGTAGCAAAATATATTTAACTTTCTATTATGAAACTTGTAATACAAATATCTCATTTGATTCTCCCATAGTAAAATTATCATACCTAAATAATGGTATTTGCCGTAACTGCGATTTGGTTGATGATATCCTCTGTTCAATTTAAAGTGTTTCAAACTGGGGAAAACTACATTCTGTTTCTCTTCGAGGTTGTGCTGTTTGAGGGAAAAACCAGGATAAGTGTAAAATATTAAACTTGTAACTAGTGTTGATGTGAGTGGAACATTTTTTAGTTTTTTCAAAGGTTTATTTTATGTTTGTTTTTGAAGTTGGTTGTTTGCTGTTGAAATAATGAAGGTTATTCAATATTTAAAATTCAATATTTAAACACACGATAAGAAAAATGAAATGGAATAAAAAAAATGAGAATATTAAAATTATTGATTGAATGATGTAGATATTCAGGTAAATGAGGGATTTTTCAACATTTCTGGTTTCATTGGCATACCAAGTACTCATTTCTTCATTTAAAATCGCGTTATGTTTGCGAGTTTATCTCAACTGAAATGCTAATTTACAACTCGTTACGACTCTTGGAAGTCGTTCTGCAAGAAACATTTAGAAGCGACATCATTTCAGAACTTTGACAAAATTTGAGCGATTAATTCTCAGTTTAAATCCCGTCTTAACGGCAATGGACATTTTCAATTAACGAATGAAACTTTTCAGTGCGAGCTCCAAATCGTCACTCATACAACTCTCTGTTAGCATAAGGCTTATAAACGACTTTGAAACCATTAAATATATAACCTGTAGATGAGATGTGATCTGTGAATGAACAATGAAAACGTTAAAGGGTATAAGAGATAGGGCCGTAAATCTTTTATATTTCTCTTGCTGGTGCAAAATGTGAGCAAAAAAGCAAGACATTAATTTCTTCTTTACTGCTGAGCTCTTGTGAATTTTTTTTGTACTTTTCCAATTTTGGACGACATTTTCCGAAAATCCTTCTCAACTTTGATGAATTTATATGTAAAATATCTACAAAATGAGGTACATAAAAATTGAGTTTCGTCGTGAATTCAATTGAACAGACGAATTCATTTTACCACGATAGTTGATACAACTTAACTTAATAGAAAACTTAATTAAATTTTCCTCTATCATCAACTGGTTCAATTCAGTTAATTTTGACGCAACCTTCTTCATTTAGATGTTGACGTGACACAGAACTTAGGGTGTGCGAGTTTAATAAAAGAAGGAAGATAGGCGAATCAACACTGCATTGAACAATAACTATGTAATTGTCCAACGATCAGATGAAGAGAATTACGAGTAGGTGTGCTTCCAGAAAATCTCTCACTATTGCTACTCAATCAAAATAAATTATCAGAGTTGACAAAACAAATCACGAACAGAATACTGAACAATGGATATAATGAATATACTGAAGTAATTCAAGTTATTCGAAGATTGTCCTCAAAAGGAGAAAAAGAGTTCACATATACCTGCTCACAACAGGGTTTCTTCAAATTATATAGCTCAAGTAAGTGATATATTAAATGATAAAACACCATTCTTCAGCAATACATAACTTCAAGGGACAATGAAGTTCGATTTCTTGACAAACTTTGTACGTCCATTTATTTTTCTTTCATTATTTTTCGAGAAGTCGCAAAGACATGTTCTACTATTTCTGCGACACTATCTTGTTTTCAATATTTATCCCGTGTGGAGCCAGGGACTTACTCATTTAGGAAGGAACCGCAATACTTCCTGATATTTCCAATTACTGGAATTATCAAAAAATTCTTATATTAACACGTTTGATGCACTGAAAGTGATTAAACCTGTCCGTTCTCTAGTTGAACGGCTTGTTCCTAATTTCATAGCAAGTACTTTTATCATATATCTCATCATTAATTATATGAGATAAGTGCTGGATAAAGTCAAAAAATGTTCAGAATTTAGTCTATTCCCGGAAACCAACGAATAAAGTGGCTTTACCAATACCGTCTATTTGAATTGATTTCGCAATATTTTGCTGCAACATTGGTAGTATTTTCTTACCAATAACAATTAAACTTTGCCTTGCAATATTAACACACATCGTTCATTGGTCTAATAGCAATGGTTTCCTGTGAACTGTGATCTATTTTAACGTTATAATTGAATGCAGGTCGATAGGAGTCAAACGCAAGCTTTTCATATTGTTGAATTAGATTACATCGATTCCCTTCAACTTCATTCCGAGATTCGCGTTGCTCGTCAGTTTGACTTCCTCTTTTATATTTTTGACTTGCTCTTTTTTATCTTTGACTTGCTGCATTGCGAGTTCTGCGACTTAAGTTTTTACATCTAATAGCTAGTATTTTTAAAAAGGAAATTTGGACTGTAAATTAAAGAAAACTATGTATTCTTCTTTATATTCAAATAAACCACATGCAATGTTAGTAATGTGTATGTTAATCTATTCAAACTTACCAAAATTTCATATTAAATTGAAGTTTTAATATTAGTCGTAATTGCTCTGATCTAACCAAGATGTGTGATAATATACCTATCCAGTTTTTTTGCATCATCTTTTTGAGAATTAATAGTTATTTCTTGCTTATATTATTAATTAAGTATTTTTATAATTTCACACGCAATTTTTAAATCTTTTTTCCTGAAAATAACAAACACAACAATTGTCTCTACATTCTAGTTAGAAAACGTTTGTATGCGAAAAGAAATGGGCTGGTTTCAGTGTTTTCCCGACAATTATTCGAGTTTTTCGCGCCGTAAAAACCATCCCTGAACTTCAACAAACATTTCAAAAAAAGAATTGGCAAAATTACTAAATAATACTGAATAAAATAACTTTTTATAAAAATATTATGGAGACAATCTCGACAATCGACCTTTGGGGATGCAGCATTAGGTCAAATATTCAAATAATTCAAGGAACCCAGTCCAAAATTCTCGGAATACTATCGAATGCGCCGAGGAACTCTTCAAATCAAAGTTTACACGAAGATCTGAGAGTTACATATGTGAAGGACGTTGAAGGAGAAAAGCGAGAAACATCATATGGGAATAGAAGGCCAGATAAATAATAACTTACTTTACCCACTGGCAAGTTCAAACAATCCGCGACTCAAACGAAAGTGGCTACAGATTTGAAAGAGAATCGAAGAAAAACTTTCCCTGGGTAGAACCTCAATACGACATTTCGAGCAAACAGTTCCAAAGCCAGCAAATAAACTTATAAATGTTTTAAATTCTGGCTATTCCGTAATTCTATTTGGTAATAATTATCATATTCAGAACAATTCTTATCTTACACGTGAAACTTCTATCTGTAAAAAAAGAACGCCGCATGAGCCTGAAGAAGTTGAATGATGATACCTTGCACAAGGTTCAGGGGTCCAAGAAGTTACCTTCAATACATCTTGATAAATAAATGGAAATGAAAGAAAAAGATGCGGTGTCAATTTTACCACTATGTTAACGTCACTTGCAAATACTAGTCTCTCTGAATATTTCAAATATGAGAGCATATCATCTGACTACTTACCATTCGCTCTTGTAGAGAAGCAAAAACCGGCGTATCCGCCATTTTGCACTTATGGTTATTCCATGATTCCGAGATGTTTTGATAGTATGAAATTTTCGTACTCAGAGCTCCACTTTCAAAATTTGAAAAAGTGTATCAATATGCAGGACGTTCATGAAGTGATATGAAATACATATTAATATGAAACATTTTCATGAATATGAATGGTAACTATTCGTAGATTATCTAAAAATTATGTATCGCACGAAACAAGAAAGGCAGTTTCATCATATTGATTTCCACGAAGCACTCGTTCTGTTTTCTGTCGAACAACTCAATAGTTCATATTCACTCTTTTCAATCAAAGAGTTGAGATAAATTTCTCGAATCGAACCAAATCCCGCCGTTTCAAGAAATCTGTGAACAATTCACATAATGTAAATGCAATATTCGTAAAACATTCCAATGCTATTCAGGTATTCATTGAAATTTTTGTCAACGAACTATCAGTTTCAAAATTTAACATTGAGTGGGTTTCGAGAATCATTGTTCTCAAATTCAATGGACGATGAATCAACTTTGTGATAGTTCATATTTAAATGAGAGGTAATAATAAATACTTGTCTGAAAATCACTGACTGTGATCTATTCTTTATTCGACTAGTTTCGCCTCTTACGGCATTATCAAAAATTTTACTGCATTATTCTTGATAATGCCGTAAAAGACGAAACTAGTCGAATGAAGAATTGATCCGTCAGTGATTTTTAGACAAGTATTTATTATTACCTCTCATTTAATCATTGTTTTGTTTAAATGGAATCGACGATTTTCGAGAAAATTCGAGAATCATTTCACTGTTTGAGATGAAATACCATAAAATTCTTTCATCCTTATTGGGAATCTTCATTACTCAAATTTCGAAGTTTTTCTGAACGCACCCAGGACATCTCTTCAAAATGAGAAAAACATTCATTTATGGACAAAAATTGAACAAAATTTTCAGTCAATTTTATGGCTCGAAAATTTTTTATTTTGGAGTGTTTCGAACGAAAAAAATCTATTTTAGAATGACATTTATCGTTCAAACTGAAAAGCTAACTACCCTCTCGGGCATACTGCCCGAGATCTATAGACGCACTGTTTACTGAAGAGTTTATGAAAGCGTGGTACACAAGAAAAAAATTTGAGACACAACTAATTATATATTGAGATGAAAATTCTCATTGAAATTGATGAATTAATTTATGTAGCTTGAAAATTGTCAATTGAATTCATAAATTCAGTGTAAACAGAATGATTCTAGTGAAGGGTGATTTTTCGAGAGTTAAGTTTTTCAGGTTGGCGGCACTGGTTGGTAATGGCATCCAAACGTCATTTGTCAAAGTGAAAATATTCAGTATACTCTGCCATTTCATCATGGAAAGCCTTACAAACGAGCAACGATCGCAAATTTTTGAAATTTACTATCAAAATTCGTGCTCTGTGAAAAACGTGTATCGTTTGTTACGACCATATTATGGTCCTCATAATCGACCTGTTGAATCAACAATTTCATCACCATATTTCGCACTAAAATTTTGTTTACAGTTTACTTGGTTGGACATTAAACCATTGTCTAGCATGCGTACAATTGTGCACTGAAGAGAATATGGCAGCCCTAGCGTACAGTGTTAACGAGGATTGTGAAATGTCAATTCGTCGCCGTTATCAGCAATTGGGCATGTGTAACTCAACCACCTGGAGAATTTTATGCGTTGATTTGGGGTTGAAAGCCTATAAAATTCAACTGCTAGAAATGAAGCCGGTTGACACACCACAACGTCTAATTTTTGATGAATGGGCTTAGAACAGCTTAATGAAAATACGCTGTTTTATCGAAAATTTGTGTTCAGCGATGAGGCTCATTTTTGGCTTAACGGATATGTAAATAAACAAAACTGTCTCATCTGGAGTGATGGACAGCCACATGTCATACAAGAATTACCGATGCATCCCGAAAAAAAACAGTTTGGTGTGGATTATGTGCTGGTGGCTTCATCGGTCCATTTTTCTTCAGATAAGACCGTGGATCAAACGTTACCGTCAACTTGGTTGACATGTGGCTTCATCAAGAAAAAGACACATGCCACACAGCTCATGAAACACTCGACATGTTGAAGTATGAATTTGGTGAGCAGCTTATCTTTCGAAATGGCCCTGTAAATTGACAGCCAAAATCATGCGATTTGACGCCGCTGGATTATTTCTTGTGGGGTTATGTAAAGTCGTTAGTGCATGTGGACAAGTCGAACACGATTGATGCCTTACAGGATAACATAACACGCGTAATTCGTGAGATACAGGAAGAAGTGCTCGTAAAACTAACGCAAACATGGACCTTCCGAATGGACCTTCTAAATTTGATACGGAGCCGCGGACAACATTAACATAAATTTATCTTTGGAATGTAAATGGCAAAGGCCAAGTTATCAACGACAATAACAATTTTGATTATATGATGCAAATTGAGTGTTTTATTCGATTTAAAAAAACACTACGCTCAAAATATCACCCGTTATAATATAATTTCATGCTGTTTCCATTCATATCAAGATAATATGAATGGAGCAATCATTTCGGCGCTTCTATGTCCATTTCTCTTCTAATATGTAATAATTTTTGTTTTTCTGGAAGGCTATCTAGTCCTTTCGCATGGATGAATTTCATATAAAAAGCTCGCTTCTGTAAATGAAAGAGAGAGTAGATAAATATAGATAATCTCTACCACCTTATATGACGATTTATCATGTTCAATATGTCATCCCGTCCTGAGGACTAAGAAAGATACAACATGGTTGATCAATTTCAACGTTTTTCTTGAAAATATAGCATGTGAAGAAATTTTCCGTACTGTCAACACCGCCAATTTTTGCTCCCATTAGAATTTGTTACTAGCTGGACGATCTTGAATAAGAGTTGAAGATGAAGATGTCTCAGTCAAAATTCAATGTATTAGAAAAATAATGAAATATTCGATAGAAGGAACTCACGTGAATTTTTTGCAAACTGCTCTTCCTTTCATTCGGATCTAGGACACATGTGCGTTTTGAAAATCATGGATTCTTGATTGATTGATTAAATACGGACTGATGATTCATAATAATGGTGAAACAATTGTATCCTATTATCATTCAAAAATATCGCCGATTTTTTCGAAGAACACTTAATATTCACTCTCGAAAGTGATACGTTCGTTTTCGTTGATAACATTTGTGAAGACAGCTCCCTGAGAGTTTTATTTGAAATATTTCGATATTTCGATTATGAGTCTCAGTATTTACTAGTACGAATGATTCGTGAATAAATAAGGTCTGATGATTCATAATAATGATGAATCATTTGTATCCTTTTATAATTCAACAAGATCGATGATGATGATGTGTTCTGAAGCACACTCAATAGTCATTCTCATAGGGTTCGTTCTCGTTGACAACATTTGTGTAGATAGTTCCCTGAGTAATTTATTTCAAATATTTCGATTAAGAGTCTCAGTATTTTATATATATATATATATATATATATATATATATATATATATATATATATATATATATATATATATATATATATATATATATATATATATATATATATATATATATATATATATATATATATATATATATATATATATATATATATATATATATTAGTTTGGACAAAGTTGTAATATAACAACGAAGCGTCAACAAAAATGAACTTTTTCATATCAAAAAGAGCCTGTTATTGCTGAAAACTTCCAAAATAAAATATCTTAAACAGGAAATAAATCAATTTCAAGGAATATATATATATATATATATATATATATATATATATATATATATATAAGAAAATGAACACTAGAACATTCATTTGAAAAATTGAAATTAATCAAGATTAATATATATATATATATATATATATATATATATATATATATATATATATATATATATATCCTCACTTCGATGGACGTGGTGCGACTGACGAGTTCCTTGCAGAACGAAACATATATGTCTCGCACTTCCTTCAGGTCTGGCATCGATTTCAATATTTCTCTAACATTTATCCCTTGAAGGATAATGGAGACATCACATCGTACACGTTCACATATCTAGCTCTGCTATAACATTCTCTTGATTAATTTCAATTTTTCAAATGAATGTTCTAGTGTTCATTTTCTTAAATATTTCATTCAGTGCCATGAGCACAAAAAATTTCATTTCCTTATATATATATATATATATATATATATATATATATATATATATATATATATATATACATTAAGTCTGGTTAAAAACAATTCGAAGGTATGAAAAACGAGCAGCAAGCAGACCTTTTTCTATCAGATTGAATGAAGACCTCAATAATGAAAACGCAAGATTGATGAACGGCATGAGAAAAAACGAGGATGTTAAACTTTAGAACAGACTTCCTATCTAATGGGTGAACTTGGGTCAAAGGGCCATGCGGAAAACTTTGAAGGATTACCTACTGAAAAATCCACCATACAGCTTGGATGAGTCCACAGTTGAAATTTAAAATTCGGAAACCGAATTCTTTTGAATTTGTTACTATGTAATTTGAATGAATTAACTGTCCATCTATATATATATATATATATATATATATATATATATATATATATATATATATATATATATATATATATATATATATATATATATATATATATATATATATATATATATATATATATATATATATATATATATATATATATATATATATATATATATATATACATATATCCCAATTGCACTCTCACGGAGCTGCTTACACACATGTTGTAAACGAAAACATAACCTATCACTCTGTAGATAGAGTGAATATTAAATGCTCCAAAACTCCAAAAATTATTCAACTTGTCAAACACTTTACAATTGTCTCATACGTATTAGTAATACATCCAAGAGATCAAGTTTCGATGGTTTCGCAAATCTCTATGGCGAACACTCATTCGTGTACAAATAACGTCGGCTCCCTCTATCGAAGAAACAAGTTATATTCGTTGTAATAATATACTCGACTCTTTTGTTTTCCTCATAAAATGAACGAATATTTTCTATTTTGCAGCTGAAACCAATCTAATTTTGGAAGATATTGAACAAGCGAAGCATTATATTCGACAGGCTATACAGTATGGGAAAAACGAGTCTTCTTATGCACTTTTAGTGAAATTATTGAAAAAGCAGGCCGATTATAAGGCAGCCCTTGCTGCATGTAAATCATCGATTGAGTGAGTATAATCCTGACATTAACCTATACCACATTCAAGTTCATATTGACTATATTTTCTTTCATTTTTTTTTTAAACTAAGATTTAAAAACCTAATTTTTATTACACACAGAAATAATGTTTCCATTGAACGGAAATGTTGAGTTTGTGCTCTTTCTGTCGAAAAAAATGTAGATATATCATTGACTGCACTTTCGAATTTCGTACACAGTTAGAGGCTAACTCATTATGGTCAGTTATAGTTCTTTGAAATTTCTCTTTCGAACTTTCGTCCGAACAAAAGTTTTCAAAACACTAGGTATGTGTTTAGGCCTACTGGAAGGTCATTGCAATATTGATTAAGCATTGAGTTAGAGGGTTACTGGTTTGAATATTTCTCGTATTAGAGAAGATTGTTTACTATCTTGAAGATTTTGAATAGGTTAGTCAACACTGACAAGATTCTCTTCAATAAAAAATTGAAGAAATGCCAGAATAAACTCGCCTATTGAAGCAAATATAGTCGGTATCAAACGAAAGCCGAGGATCCAAAAGACTCAAAGAAATTTCTCCTCTTACACCTGAATGATCGAAGTTTTTACGGTCTGCAGAAGGCGATTCAGTAAACAAATGAAAAGAAAAGGAATAATTACTTCAACGTCGTGATAAACTTTTGGATATTCTGTTCAACCAGGAGTATATCTATGAACACATTACTTCAGTGCAAGTAGTGAAGATCATAAAACAAGCAACTGTCAAACTTTCCTCAACTCCCAAAAAAAAACTCTCATCGAAAATTATCCAGAGATAAGTATAGTAAATATCTGTCCAATATTTTCGTCATTTTCGTTTTGAGTAGGTATGAATTTACGACAAAACGAATTAAAAATCTGTGTTCATCTACTTATGTCAAGAATACTGAAACGGAACCAAATTTCATCATCGACCAAGTGACCGTCCAAGACACCCAGATTATAGATCAAGTCAGATGGAAGAATTCAGGAAGTCGTCGAAATGCAGACCATGGTGTTATCTCCTTTAAACACCTCCGCATGTTCGGAAGCCTAAAGATACCGAACAAACTTTCCCTAAGATAGTAGGAGATGGAACAGTACTTTATAATAGAATGTATTAGGTAATACTTCGGTTAAACAACTATTGCTAATATATTCCATTGACCACATTCGCTTGAGTTTGACGCACTGGAGCTCCGTCGCGTTTTTAGCAACTGAACTGTTTTGATTTATGTATGAATCCAAGCATATTTTCCTAATAAAATCAGTTGCCCACTAGTCGTCAACCATTTATTTCACGAGATTGAGGCCTTGTCAGAAACGAACCCTTTCAAACCGATTCTCATCAATCGGGAGAATTGGGACTAACCACCATTCGGAAACCCATCGACACCTGACAACGAGTAGGCAGATTGAGGTGTTGCCAGTACCAGACCTTTTCTGAACATTCTTAGGAATAGGGAAAATTGGGAATTCAATAATGCTCTTCCCTGTAATATTCATATATCATTAATCGATTCGGCCGATACTTGATGAAAATCTAAATACAGAATTCAGATAATACATGTGTGACTGAGGAAATATCACTGCACATTTCTGAAGAGAAATGATTATTACTTCAGCAATATCCATTTCTCTAATTTCGGGTTTTCTACAATATAAGAATATTTGAATATAAACATATTGTACTTATATAGCTCTACTTGTGCTCTATATCATTAGTAATGCATCGAAAGGACTGAGGACCACTCACTTGACTATGCATACCAATTTCAAAGCGACAGAACAGAAAAATCTATTAATATTCTATTCCTTCAATTTATTCTATGGTGACTCACAATAATTAATACTAGTATCACGAAGTATAGATATAAGGAGTCCGGACGTAATGTTAAAAAAATGGTATCAATTTTAGGATCAGATCTTTTACCGCTAGGGCGCGCCACGGTTTAAAACGTACACGTTTAAATTTTTACGCGGGAAGTCTTGTTGCTATTGACAGCTGTGAATTAAAATATTCTAAAAACGCGAAATAAAATGTTTTAGAGAATTTTTCAAGCGCCTTCAACTCAGCAGTATTAAAAAGATAAAGAGATACTCTGTAATTGAAAAAATTTCAGATATTAACAATTACTACAAGAATTAACAGGCACCATTTTATCAAAGGAAATAAACAAAATGTTAAAAGGTTTTCAAAAAATTCATGGATTATTTTTCGTCTTTACATGCAGAATTATTAAGCTTAAAGTAAAGAAACTCAAAATTGTCTCTCAAAATAGATTAAAAAATTGTCAAATGCCTATTAATTTCAATATTACGATGAACAACTTAATTAAAAAGTAAATGAGTAATGGTTAAACGTATTATTTATTGATAGAATAAGTAATAATAAAACATGTTTAATATAACAAATACAAACAATTGTAATATATAAAGAACAATAGTATACATATATGTACATATTAATTGGAAGTGTATATAATAGGTTTGATAATAGGAATATAGATTTAGATTTAGAATATGATATTTTTTTTTACAAAGATTACATGTCTGTGATGAATGAGCTAACGCCAAACCAAACCATGCTGTGTAATACTATATAAAAAAATGGATTACAAATGAAATTATCAGTGAGATGAAAAAACGAGATAACTTATTCAAACGTTTTAAATATACCAAAGATAGTGTTGAATGGGAGATTTATAAGCTAATTAGAAAAAGAATTAGTAATATGATTGGGGATGAAAAAAACTATTTTATGAAAGTAATATTGACTTAGTTAAAGGTGATGCTAAATCAATGTAAAAGGGAAATTCAATAGAACGGTCAAATTTATACTGATCCAAAAATAATTCCTGGAATATTTAATGGTTATTTCATAGATATCATTCAACAACTTGTAAATAGTATTAATACACCTCAAAGTGCAATTACAGTAACCGCACAACCAAGGCAAATTAAAACTAAGAGGAGAACTTTTAATCTTTTGGATAAGCATTTCAACATCCTGTGGAAAAAATAATGACTTTGTGGAATCAACGACAAATAAAATGTAATATTTCATTACATTTTAAAAAAATGTAATAAAATATTACAAAGTAATATTTTTCAAATATTATTTAACAATAGCCAAATTTATAAAACAAATATTTATTAACAACACTAATTTCCAGGACAATTTTAAGGTTACTTACTTTTGGTACTTTAAATAAAGCCACTTTTCCTATATTTCCCCTTGCCTTTATGCCACTAAGGCAACCACGAACAGCACAACACCTTCCCATTTTTTTATTAAAACTATTTTTAAACAAACAAATTTATATTTGATTATAATTTCAAATTCCCTCGTATTTACGTCTGATGACATCGGTACGCCTTGAACATTGCGCAGCCCAGTGGTAGAAAAGAGAACTATGATCTGGCTTTGATATTGTGTCCATGAATACTACGGAAAAACCTATACCGTTCGGACTCCTTATATCTATACTTCGTGCTAGTATGTTGGAGAATTTTTAAGTGAATACGATGTTAATAGTTCGCTTTCAAGGCACTTATTCTGAAGTAATTCCTTATTTTTGCACCTTAAAATATCTGGTTATTCGTCTTAGACTTACAAATGAGATGCATTCTCTTTTTTGTTGTCGTCGACAAAAAGAAAACAATATCTGCAGAAATCTGATTATGTAATGAATACTTCAACGCTCTCAAACGGTTCATGAATGGATTTTATTCGCACAATCAGATATAAGTATATATATATATATATATATATATATATATATATATATATATATATATATATATATATATATATGTATGATGATAAACTGTTTACCATCAACATCTGGTGAAGCCACTGTGATGGCGAAACGACATTGTCATGTTTTGAAATAATTATATTGAAATCGAAAAACTACTTAGTTTTATTTAAATATATATATATATATATATATATATATATATATATATATATATATATATATATATATATATATATATATTCCGAAAATATTTTGGGTTATTTGCCGATAACCCAAAATATTTTTGGAATATTCCATTAATGAATTAATTAATTAATTCATCAGTTTTGACAAAGTTGTGATATAATAACGAAACATTAACAAAAATAAACTTTTTCATATCAAAAAAAGCCTGTTATTGCTAAAAATATTCAAAATAAAATATTTTAAACAGGCAATAAATCAATTTTAGAATATATATATATATATATATATATATATATATATATATATATATATATATATATATATATATATATATATATATATATATATATAGTTCAAAGATTCACAGGTAATTCAATACTAGTAAATACTGAGACTCTTAATCGAAATATCGAAATATTTCAAATACAACTCTCAGGGAGCTGTCTACACAAATGTTGTCAACGAGAACGAACCCATCACTTTCGAGAGTGAATATTAAGAGCGTTTCGAAAAATTCATCGATCTTGTTGAATGATAATAGGATACAATTGTTTCATCATTATTATGAATCATCAGTCCATATTTAATCTATCAATCAAGAATCGATGACTTTCGAAACGAACATAGGTCCCATACCAAATTAAGAGAAGTTCTAGAGAGTGAAATACTCACGTAGGCTCCCTCTATCGGCGAAAGGACGTATAAACACTCCCTAGCGTTCAAGATTCCTACTCATGACAACAAGAGTGCGAGTGGAAGGCTTTGTAGATATTTCATTCGAACACAACAGAAAATTGTCTGAAATGTGTAGGAATGATTTTTCGAAACGCTCTTAATATTCACTCTCGAAAGTGATGGGTTCGTTCTCGTTGACAACATTTTTGTAGACAGCTCCCTGAGAGTTGTATTTGAAATATTTTGATATTTCGATTAGGAGTCTCAGTATTTACTAGTATTGAATTACCTGTGAATCTTTGAACTAGCTACACTTTTGCCCGCCTGGGCAAAATAATCTGGAGCGATTAGGCATGGGATCATTCCTACACATTTCAGACAATTTTCTGTTGTGTTCGAATGAAATATCTACAAAGCCTTCCACTCGCACTCTTTTTGTCATGAGTAGGAATCTTGAACGCTAGGGAGTGTTTATACGTCCTTTCGCCGATAGAGGGAGCCTACGTGAGTATTTCACTCTATAGAACTTCTCTTAATTTGGTATGGGACCTATGTTCGTTTCGAAAGTCATCGATTCTTGATTGATAGATTAAATATGGACTGATGATTCATAATAATGATGAAACAATTGTATCCTATTATCATTCAACAAGATCGATGAATTTTTCGAAACGCTCTTAATATTCACTCTCGAAAGTGATGGGTTCGTTCTCGTTGACAACATTTGTGTAGACAGCTCCCTGAGAGTTGTATTTGAAATATTTCGATATTTCGATTAAGAGTCTCAGTATTTACTACTATATATATATATATATATATATATATATATATATATATATATATATATATATATATATATATATATACACGATACATTTTATATAACTCTCCACCAGGTGTTGTGCAAGAATTTACTCAACATTATTCTTCTGATTGCTTAAAGAAAAGTTGACGAAGACTAAGTGTTTTCTTGGGTAGTTTGTGCATGGACTGAAAATAGGAGTAATTCGAATTTAAGGTGGAAGGTTAATGAGATGAGCGAATAGAATTTCATTAGTTAATTGAGATTGAAATGAAATTTGAGAAAGTGAATTTCGAAACTGTAAACTGAGATGAATGTTGACTAACTAAATGAATTGTCAAAATCAATTGATGAGGATTTTATCACATCGAATTTGTTTAGGAAGTAGATCAAATTAGTGAGTGGCAAAATTCAATTAATTCTACTGAAACGAAATGAATATTTATTGAATGGAATATGAGCAGTCACTGCTGATGAGGAAAATTATATAAATAATTATAACTCGATAACAAATCAATTGGTGTCGAAATAAATGAACATGACGAATGAAAAAACATATAAGAAATATAATACGCTGATGATAATGAAATGATTAATTTTGATAATTGATGAGGCCGATACTTGGAGAAAGTTAATATCCATAATAGAACAATATTTAGAATTTTCTCATAATTTAATATAAATACGCATGACGACGTTTCGAAGTACTACTTCTTTATCAAATGCTGGATTAATAATATGTGTAATTTTACAAAATCAGTACTCATAGCTATTTTCACAGAACATACCAGGTATGTTCTATGACTAACTTGGAATGAGGACTATAGAATACTCTGATATTTAACAAAAGAATGGTATACCTAGAGATGACTACAGAAAATCAAATTCTTAAGTCAGGTATTCCAACTAAATTTAGGAGAGATACAAATATACAACTGAGATTTCTAAGAACAAATAAAAGAAAGTCAAAATTTTTGAACATAAAACATAGAATTGAATGTAAACTAACCAAAACCCAGGTAATCAATCTGATCTGCTAACTGGAATATTCTTATTGAACATATCAAGCAGAGGGCTAGTGTTAACCTCTAACTGGCTATTGAGTAAAAGTCCCGAATTTTTCAATTTATTAATATGTAATGATTCTAGAAAATTTAGCTAGGTACCTTTATTCTCTCTATTTAATATTTCAAACTCTGAACTTACGATACCTAACCTAACTACCTACCTACCTGAAAATACATACCTACCTGAACTACCTAATATATGACTTTCTTCTAATAAATGGTCAGCATAATGGGAATCTGTTTCTGTTTCTTAATTAAGAAACGATCCGACAAATAAATTTCAGAAAAACGTAAAATTAGCTTTAGGAAATTCCAATATTTTAATTGAAAATAACGAAAAGTTTAAACTCAAAGTATCTTATCCCTTAATCCCACAATTGTATTCGTTAGTTAATCTGCTTAAACCAGGATACTCTATTCGTCCAGTTGTTTCGTTCACAACCTCCCCAACGTACTTTTTGTCACATTTTTTAATTGATGTTATTAAAAAACATTGTAATTTTATACCTTAATACGATAATAAAAATTCGTACGAATTAGCTCGCAATATTAAAGATGTAATTCTACCAGCAAATTAAAATTATTGTCTTGGGATGTTGTTAATCTGTTCCCATGTGTGCCACCGATCGTTGTATAAGAAAAGTCACTCAATAATAACTTTGTACATCCAATAATGAAGTCAGACATTCTTTCGCTTTTGGAATTATGTCTAGAACAAAACTATTTGAGTTTCAACGGTCAGATTTTTAGCAGTACTGAAGATCTGATAATGGGAAATCTGCTTAGTCCCTTATGTGCTGAGATATTCATGGACAATTTAGAGCATAGTATCCACAACTATCCGTTGAGCCAACGTTTTCTATATTGATTCAGATATTTTGACGATATTATTGCTTTACAGGTTTGAAAAGACAAACCACCACACACGGATACAGTAATTCATAATAGTTCGGTTCACCCCATACAACAAAAAATGTCATCATTCGATAGTATGGTTCATTGACTTGTTAACCTGCCGCTTTCGAACGTTGATTTCAACAAAGAAAAAAGCTTAATTTTACAAATAGCCTCAAACAATGAATACCAACCCGATAGTATAAACAACTCAATAAACAAAAAACTTTTCAAAAGCACGATTTCAGAATTTTATCCCCTTATTAAAGAAAAGTTAATGAATAGTGTTTTAACATATATAGGGACACTTAGTTTGAAATTAATATCACTTTTACCAAGCTATAAAATTAATATTTTTTTTCGGACCACTAATAATATTGGTAAAATAATCAGAAATGATAAATCAAAAATTAATGAAAATCAAATGTGTGGGGTATACAAAATTAAATGTGGCAGTTGTGAAAAATTTTTTATACGAAAACTTTCAAAAATTTCCAAATTAGATTATCGGAACATAAACATAGTTTTGGGAAACAGAAAACAGATTCTCATTTTGCTAACCATTTATTAGAAGAAAGTCATATATTTAGTTCAGAGTTTGAAATATTAAATAGAGAGAATAAAGGTTCCAAGCTGAATATTCTAGAATCATTACATATTGATAAATTCATAAATTTAGGACTTTTACTTAATAGCCAGTTAGAGGTTAACACTAGCCCTCTACTTAATATGTTCAATAAGAATATTCCAGTTAGCAGATCAGATTAATTACCTAGGTTTCAGTTAATTTACATTGAATTTTATGTTTTATGTTCAAAAATTTTAACTTTCCTTCTTTTGTTCTTAGAAATCTTAGTTGTATATTTGTACGTATCTTTCCTACATTCAGTTGGAATACCTGACTTAAGAAATTGATTTTCTGTGCTCATCTCTAGGTATACGATCCTTTTGTTAAATATCGGTGTATTCTATGGACCTCATTCCAAGTTAGTCATAGAACATACCTGGTATGCTCTGTGAAAATAGCTATAAGTATTGAATTTGTAAAATTACACATAGTATTAATCCAGCATTTGATAAAGAAGTAGAACTTCGAAACGTCGTCATGCGTATTTATATTAAATTATGGGAAAATTCTAAATATTGTTTTATTATGATAAATTTTCGCTAATTATGGAAACAACGAGACATGAGAAAGATTTAGACTTTCGCGTTCACTAGGTGAACACGATTCATGAGTACTGAACGAAAATTTCAAATTCTACTATGTCTCTAGTGACAATTTGGGTGGTTCGACCATCTTTGACAATCCACTTTGAAAGACACTCCACTGAAGGTGTTTCTTTCTTGTTCTTCGAACTCCAAGTTCGTACAACTTGAAGTTGGATACGCCGTTCTGAGGACAGTCAACTTTTGTATATATTGTATAATTTCTCGGATAGAGACATCCTTGAAGGATAAATAGTCGCTTGACGGGCGAAGTAGTCATTTAAAATCTCCCAATCCGGAGAGTAAAAACGCGGTAGCCTAAAATGTGTCGCCTTCTTTCAGTGGAGTGTCTTTCTTTCTTGTTTTTCCATTTCCAAGTTCGTACAACTTGAACTTGGCTACGCCGTTCTGAGGTGAGCCAATGAGCTCGAAACACGTGTCAACGGCTGTTACCAATTGCGGATATGCCGACATTGTCTCATTTTGTTTAAAATTTTCGCTACCTATTATATATATATATATATATATATATATATATATATATATATATATATATATATATATATATATATATATATATATTCATATCCCTTATCGATATATTCTTCCTCTAATTCATCAAGATGTTTCTTCTGTAGAAATTTTTGTTTTTTCAGATTTATGGTTGCTCCTACTTTTTCAGATGCTGTTTTCCCTGTATCTCTCGTATCACAATTTTTTCATATCTTCTGGATTGTTACTGCTCAGGGCTATATCATCTGCAAATATGGGATGGTTTTTAATATTTTCTGTTTCATAAGATATCAATTATTCTAGATATTATCACTTGAATGCCTTGATCAAATGTTATAAAGTGATTGTCACATATCTCTCTCTGTGCTAATTATTTCTGCAACGCAATTCGCTTTTGTTCGTGGAAATCAAAGCAACATCGAGTGGAATTTTCGAAGCGAATAGGCACCTTTAGACTGGAAATCATGTACTCCTATCGAATACTGTGCCTATTAATTATATAAATGCGTTATCTACCAATCCAAAATCCTGAACGCCTTTGATCATTAGCTTGTTCAATATGCTAAATAGGAATATTCTCACTTTGAAGCATGTAAATCTCTAAATTTTGTAAAAATGATAAAAGAAATACGAAGGTTTATCTGTAAATTTTTTAGAATCAGTTTTTCTGAATTAACGTAATTGAGATTATCGTCAAAATAGGAGGCCCACTAGAAATGAATTCTAACCAATTTGTTAACCTGATCTATACTTTGAATTAAGCATCAATTTAAAAATATAAAAAAAAAAATAAATTGAAAATCTATGAAAAGAAGAATAATTCGCCATTAAAGTGATGTGAGACTTCGCCCTGATAGATGTGATTTAGCACTACATTTCGATTTCGAGAATTTCAGAATACTGGATGTGGCTGGTAGTTGACAAAGAAGAATTTTATTGGAAATGGTCCACATAAATGAAAATACTAATAGCATCAATAAGAAGACGGACGTTTCTCGACTCAGTTGCATATACAATTATTTACCTTCAAAACATTTCAAATAACCTAATTAAAAAAAAAACTTAAATTATTAAAATAGATACTTTGATATATATGTAGGCATTAAATATTGCATATAGTAATAAATAGACGTTACTCGTACTTACACACACACAGGCTGCGGTCTTTATATATATATATATATATATATATATATATATATATATATATATATAGATATATATATATATATATATATATATTTATATATATATATAAAAAATATATATATATATATATATATATATATATATATATATATATATATATATATATATATATATATATATATATATATATATATATATATATATATATATAAATATATATATATATATATATATATATATATATATATATATATATATATATATATATATATATATATATATATATTTTGCATAGAACAGTCAAATTTGAGCACTCTCTCTCTATTGTCAGAGCATTAAAATTTTCAACCATGAAAGCTCATTTGTTTAAGAGGAGACTTAAATCTCTGCTCTTAACAAAGGCGTACTATAGTGTGTCAGAGTACTTCGATGATTCGGATGTAGGCAAAAATGTTTGAATCAATTTTTTGTATCATATATTTGTATAATTTTTTAACACTAATGTTCTTCACCATGTGAAATTGTATCAAATGTTTAATATCTCTGAGGAAATTTTTATTTTCTTTTAAATCAAAATTGTATATTACTATAAATATGAATTTAACCAAGATTTTTGTATGAACCAATATTTTTGCTCGAGGGCTGAATGGAAGATCAGACTCCAAACTGAATTCGGTCCTTTTGAGAGCATTTCTCTTAGTTGTAATTATTTATCAATTGTAATGAATGTAATTTTACTATATAAGGAATGTTTCTCAATAAAATTTTATTATTATTATTATATATATATATATATATATATATATATATATATATATATATATATATATATATATATATATATATATATATATATATATATATATATATATATATATATATATTATACTTTATTCCACGGCTTACTGGCTTATTCCACGTGTCAATTTTGATCCTGTTTAATTCGAAACTATTGAAAAATAATAGATATTAGCAGAGATTGAAAAGATAAAAGCAATTTAAGTCAAATAAATGGAGTGAAATTTAATCGTCAGAATCGTAGCTTACAAAATCTTTTTCTTGTTCTTCTTCTTGATATTCTTGTTCATCTTGTTCTTCTTCGTCTTATTCTTGTTCTTCTTCATCTTCATCCTGAGAGCAAGTAAACTACGTTAATAGTGATGTATCGCATGTTGCCTCATTGGAATCAAATGGATCCTCTACTGTTGGTGATTCAATATTAGAGCACAACCGGCCTTGACAATGTGTCAACAGAACAGTGATATTTAACTTCTGCAGCAACTAAATCATTTTCAAATTCGAGTCGTACAAGAACAGCTTTTGCTGTAGTATCATTACTAGTCTGAGCTGTTTCCAGAATTGAAATTGGCGTATAAATTAAGGAACAGGCTTCATTTTACCTGAAATTCTTATAGTTATGTATAACTTACATATATTTTGTATTTGTAGTGTAAGTTATAATAACCGATAGAAAATTATTTTAACATATATTGAAACTATGAAGAAGTATATATACGTGGCGTACTCATACATATTATGACGATTACAACTTTTACAATTTTTTGAATCGTTATATCTCAAAAACGGTGTCTCGTAGGAAAAAAAGTATTGATTAATTTTTTGTAGATAATTGTATCTAAAATTTTTGTCTGAGATATTTTCATGATAAAACTTACCGTTTTGCTCAAAATCGCGAAAAACTCATTTTTTGCACATTTGAC
The DNA here is from genome assembly GCA_030704895.1 of Henosepilachna vigintioctopunctata. Lineage (NCBI taxonomy): Eukaryota > Metazoa > Arthropoda > Insecta > Coleoptera > Coccinellidae > Henosepilachna > Henosepilachna vigintioctopunctata. The sequence continues at coordinate 7,745,419 of JARQZJ010000033.1, read as the reverse complement.
CTTGAATAAAATTTTTTGCACACAGGGGAAAGATGAGGAACTTTCACATTTTGTTTTTAATGATATTTTAAACAATCTTTCAGCAATAGACAGTTTTCAGCTTGGTGGGAATTTATGTAACTTTACTCTTATTTTTTGGTCTAATTTGACCGGACGTGATTACACTTTGTGGTTTTCTGAGCTTCCTCTGATTTAAATTATGTACATAATATCGTTGAAAGTAGTTAAAATCTGGAGCAATTTGAGAACAATACTATCCCACTTCTTAGAGTCCTGACAAATTCTTTCAAACGTTTTGAGTTTTTGTTTCGTGATGAAATGGCATGTCTCTCCTCTTTTCGCTTTTTCATGATTCGAGATGACATTTCAAACTATGGATTAATAAGAAGGGCTAAGCAAAGTATTTTGTATAAGGGCAAATATGGTGATATAATCTTCCGGGCTGATTTGAGGTGGTCAACGGGAACTCCTCTTCTTCCAAGCTGTAACCGCGAGAGACATCTTCAGTGGCGGCAAGTCTTTTGACGTAGTGATTACCCTTTGTGGTTTTCTGAGCTTCCTCTGATTTAAATTATGTACATAATATCGTTGAAAGTAGTTAAAATCTGGAGCAATTTGAGAACGATACTATCCCACTTCTTAGAGTCCTGACAAATTCTTTCAAACGTTTTGAGTTTTTGTTTCGTGATGAAATGGCATGTCTGTCCTCTTTTCGCTTTTTCATGATTCGAGATGACATTTGAAACTATGGATTAATAAGAAGGGCTAAGCAAAGTATTTTGTATAAGGGCAAATATGGTGATATAATCTTCCGGGCTGATTTGAGGTGGTCAACGGGAACTCCTCTTCTTCCAAGCTGTAACCGCGAGAGACATCTTCAGTGGCGGCAAGTCTTTTGACGAAAATTGTAATTATGAGAATGAAATAATTATATAAAATTGAAATAATGACTGAAGCAAAACATGAAGCACATCAGCATCTGAAATTTTTTCTGAAAAGTTTTTGAGTTTTCTGCGTTTTCAAGTAAAACTATCGAAAAAATTCTCTCGGAAAAAAAATTGCCCGTTTGCTGTATTTTATTCTAGCATTTATGCTTTCGAGGGCTCAAATAATGTGGCATTTTTCACTGCCGGTCTGGTAGCCAACAAAGCTGCAATTTTATTTGCAGAATTCAATTTAAGTTGCAAGATTATTCAGAGGTCGATAAAAGAATGATTATCAGTTTTTATAGATTTAATAGTGTTGGCGTCAACTTGATGTCAATCCATTATAATTGAATATAAACTCAATTTCAAACACTTGAACTTATGAGTTACACTTTATTGACTACATAGCATGACGCGTTTCGTCGTTGCAAATGACTTTTTCAGGTGCTCACACATTATTCTGTTAGCATTTTGTAAATACAATTGGCTGAAAAATCGTTCTACACATGCGTTGGGAAAAGGTAAAACGAACACAAGAAATGAACTATTAAATATGTGGTTGTTATTGTTGTTACTTGATGGAAGTGAGAGTAACAGGTCAGAGAGCTCTGAGAAAAGAGAGAGAGAGATTGTATGATGGTAGCCCTTTCTTTTATATGTTGACATATACAAAAATTCTAGAACGAGTGTTCCGTTTCACGCTGCTTTCATGTAAACCATGTGAAAGTTGATTCTACAAATTCAGAAAAATCACCTAAAGGTAATCTTTTCATTAGTGTAACCTTAAAGTAACCAAAGCAGTTCAAAAATCACCTAAAAGATTACAACAGTAACCTTCTGGCAACACTGGAAGAAATGACGTTCTAGTGGTGTATTTGACGTGTGAACTTGACTTTATGTTCAGTAATGCATCCAATTCTCTTGAGAAATAAATTCGCACCGAAGTTGATGAAACGCAGTGAACCTCATGAATTTTGAAATGAATGTAGTGAATAAATTCATGGCAACATTCTGGCCCATTATAGTTTTATTGTTGATGTGAAATTGCTGTTCGTCAATATTATACGAACTATTCCGATTTTTCCTTGCTGAGTATATTTCTATTGAATAGGACCATTTGATTGTAACTATACAGTGCCTGATGAAAAAAGTTTAATTTTAAATTTGATCAATCGCTATTCTATGGAAAATAACTACCAAAGTGAAGGAAATACATTTATTGATCTCACTCGACACAAAGCTGTATTATCTAGTACAAAGGGTTTTACCCTTTGTAATCAATTGAAAGAGCGAAATAGGGTTCATGTAAACAGAAATACAATGGACTATTTATAACATACTAAAAATATATGATGGAGATTCGAACTTTCCATCACCACGGAAAACCCATATTCCTAGTGGAAGTAATGATAATAGATAATTCTCTTTTTCTATTCGCTCCAATACTGTTAATGGGATTCATATAGTTAACTGAATAAAGTGGAAATTTCTGAAGACTGCATTATAAAAAAAACGTACTTAGGGCAACGGTTACATATATGAAGTTTCAATTGAAATTTGAAATGATTAAACTTGACATATTCTTCAACATATATATATATATATATATATATATATATATATATATATATATATATATATATATATATATATATATATATATATATATGTTAAAACCTTTAATTTTGTTGACGTTTCGTTGTATGTTTTATATAGTTTCGACAGAGTGATTTTCATAAACAAAATTTTATAAAGAAAATAATAATTATATTTTTTATTATTATAAACTCTGTCATTTCATTTTTGAAACTTCAACAAAAATAAAGTTTTCAATATTTGAATTAGCGTGATAAATATACATATATATATATATATATATATATATATATATATATATATATATATATATATATATATATATATATATATATATATATATATATATATATATATATGAATACTGAGACTCTTAATCGAAATATCGAAATATTTCAAATAAAATTCTCAGGGAGCTGTCCACACAAGTTCGTTCTCGTTGACAACAATTGTGTAGACAGCTCCCTGAGAATTTTATTTGAAATATTTCGATATTTCGATTAAGAGTCTCAGTATTTACTAGTATTGAATGACTTGTGAATCTTGAAACTATATATATATATATATATATATATATATATATATATATATATATATATATATATATATATATATATCTCAAATATCAATATTCTCGACAAAAAACAAACCGCAGATGAAATAATTCACTTCTGTTTGACGTTTTCCCCAAATTGTAGCTTTATTAGAACATTGAAATCAGTAGTTTTGTTCGATTGACATTTGACGAATAAACTGTCATTAATTTACTGTCAACATCGGACTAGTATAGGAAGGCTTGCAAGTCTGGAAGGCATTTTAATGAGAATTCTTATCTGATGTCAGGATTAAAGCCAATGTCATTCTCTGCCACAAAAGAGGAATAATTGACATAGCACACCGCAGTCTACGCAATGCAGCATAAGAACAATGTTCCGGTTAACGAAGTTTAATGGATACCCTAATCGATTTCATAATAGATTGTTTTCCTATTCATCAGGACTATCAGAAGGAGGAAGAATAACACTCCTGTTGATGAGGTAATTCCTTCATGATGGGGTCACCTTTGTGAAGGTACCTTAAATTTGATAAATCATAATTTATTCTATTTCAAACTTCAGTATTTCACACTCTCACTAAGAATCTAGGGTTCATCTCAGATATAGTATCAGCGTGATTAGGCTCTACGGGAGGGCATCCCCAAATTATAAGGCTCTTGGCGGTGGTCCTCATGGCGCCGATCATCATAGCAGCTGTTTTTTTTTGCGTTTGATTCCGTTATGTACCAGAAAATTTCCTGTTGTGGCAATTAGCAACCATCGATTATGGTAACTATTTTTACAGATGTTCGCCGAGTTCTAGGTCTCTGATATTCGACTTGATAATTTTAGGGAATGTTATTAGAACAGTCCTATATCCGAATGTGAACAATATTACTACTTGAACTGATTGCCTGAGCTCTCTCTATCGAAAAAAAGACGTATAAACTCTCTCTAGAATAATTTAAATAAAACTAAGTAATTTTTCGATTTTCATTATAATTAATTCAAAACATGACAATATCTTTTCGCCAACTCAGTGGCTTCATGAGGTGTTGATGATAAACTGAGCTATTACATTGTGGACTGCGTATATTTATACTGAATTGCATGGGGTGGAAATGACCATAGGGCACTCTTCTTCATTTACAGGGAGATGACCATAGAACATATTTCTTCTGAATTGTGGGGTATGACCATAGAATACTTCTATTATTTTTTGTGAATAGAATTCACAAAAGAAAAGAATGGGAAGGGTCTATAAACTTCTTTTACCTTACAATAAGAAGAAATAATAATATACATGAGTTCTCAATTTTCCGAAAACCCTCATATTCTGATCAAACAATACATTGCTCTTCCTCATATCCGTTCTATCACAAATCAGCGGCGTACAACAGTATAATTCATAGACTGGTAAATATGCCTTTATCAGCAGATAATTATGCCCATGAATTGAACATCATTCAAGCAGATTTTAAATAACAGGATGTATTGCAGTTCCTCTGTGAATGAGTAAGTCCCTGGCTCCACACGGGATATATATTAAAAACAAGATAGTGAGAATAGCACGAATAGGAAAACATGTCTTTCTAGCTTTTTGAAAAATAACCAGAAAAAAATAAATGGGCGTACAAATTTCGATATATATATATATATATATATATATATATATATATATATATATATATATATATATATATATATATATATATATATATATATATATATATATATATATATATATATATAACAATAGAAAATATATATTTGGGATAGCAGTCTTCAGGTTGAAATAAGTGTACTCTTTTCTTTGTATCTCAAGCTTTCGAGAATTATATTTATCTCTTCATCAGGAGCAACTAGAATATTGAAAGTGAGAAAATGTCAAATATACATAGATATGTGGTAACTTACGAATTGAGGTTGTATCAAAAAGATGCTGAAATTTACTGAAAATTCATATAAAAGATACTCAAAATGAAAAAAAACGCATAACATGTAGGGATGGAGTATCAAAAATGATCTAGACAAGGTTATAGTTGAATCCGAAAACAAAGAATGACACTTATAGGTTAACGTTCCATCATAGAAAAATCGCGAATTACGCGATGTCTCCATCATTCACAGAACTACTACACATCGCCAGTACCAACCCACACACACATCCACAAACACAACAAATCAAACCGAGTGACATGTTTAACTACTGACACTGACAGTATTCAGACTGGGACAACTGTTATGTCTTTTGGCATCGTAGTCAATTAAGTAGGAAAATATCGAACTCAGACCATCAATGTCTCTACGAGAGTTCATGCTGTTCTATTCTGGTATATCCGCACCATCTCCAGAAACAGTCTTCTCTTGGTATTATTCTCTTTATCCAATACTTTCACTGAATTGTAATCAGGGTGATGTCCGTTGTCCAGACAATGCTTAGTCAGAGCACAATTTTGCTTGCTTGTCCTAATATTACTCCTATGTAAAGTGATCCTCTGTGATAGGGTTGTTGTTGTTTGGCCCACATACACAAGCTCACAATCACAGCAGGGAATCTCATAAACTACTTGACTTTGATTGAGGATAGGTGTGTTGTCCTTCAATCTTGAAAAAGTTTTCCGACCTTTTTTACGTTCCTTGTAGCAATTCTAATGCGATCCATTGGTAATACTGAGGTTATTCTGGATGTTAAATTATTGATATAGGGTAATGTAACGTAACTAAATCGATCTGTGGAAAGTCCGTCATCCCTTACATGGTTAGTGTCTACATCACGATCCGGTGTGTTGAAGAGGAGCTTTTTTAGCAAAGAGTCAGGGTATCCGTTTCCCTTCAAGATGTTATATAATGTCCTCATATTGTCATCTCTGAATCTGATATCCGAAAGTTTATTTATTCTTGTTTTTAAATTTAAAATTAAGTTGATTTTTACCCTGAATGGGTCAAAATGGGTAAAAGTGTTTATTACAAGCAGAGAGAGGGTACCCCTATGGGTTCTTTGGTATCACCCATAATTGCTCAGTATGTAGTTGACTACATCTTAAATAAAAGCCTTGAACAGTTTCCTTTCCAAGTCCCATTCTGCAAAAAGTTTGTGGACGATATAATAACGTCAGTACCCAGAAACTGCATCAATGAAGCACTGCAAATATTGAATGCTGTTGATTCATCTGGTATGATCAAGTTTACAATGGAAGAGGAAACCGACTGTTCTGTCCCATTCATGGACATGAAAGTCATAAGAGAGGGCCAGACTGTATTCACTGATATTTATAGAAAACCCATGGCCTCATCCAGATATATTCATTACTTGTCATACCACCCATTCAGGGTAAAAATCAACTTAATTTTAAATTTAAAAACAAGAATAAATAAACTTTCGGATATCAGATTCAGAGATGACAATATGAGGACATTATATAACATCTTGAAGGGAAACGGATACCCTGACTCTTTGCTAAAAAAGCTCCTCTTCAACACACCGGATCGTGATGTAGACACTAACCATGTAAGGGATGACGGACTTTCCACAGATCGATTTAGTTACGTTACATTACCCTATATCAATAATTTAACATCCAGAATAACCTCAGTATTACCAATGGATCGCATTAGAATTGCTACAAGGAACGTAAAAAAGGTCGGAAAACTTTTTCAAGATTGAAGGACAACACACCTATCCTCAATCAAAGTCAAGTAGTTTATGAGATTCCCTGCTGTGATTGTGAGCTTGTGTATGTGGGCCAAACAACAACAACCCTATCACAGAGGATCACTTTACATAGGAGTAATATTAGGACAAGCAAGCAAAATTGTGCTCTGACTAAGCATTGTCTGGACAACGGACATCACCCTGATTACAATTCAGTGAAAGTATTGGATAAAGAGAATAATACCAAGAGAAGACTGTTTCTGGAGATGGTGCGGATATACCAGAATAAGAACAGCATGAACTCTCGTAGAGACATTGACGGTCTGAGTTCGATATTTTCCTACTTAATTGACTACGATGCCAAAAGACATAACAGTTGTCCCAGTCTGAATACTGTCAGTGTCAGTAGTTAAACATGTCACTCGGTTTGATTTGTTGTGTTTGTGGATGTGTGTGTGGGTTGGTACTGGCGATGTGTAGTAGTTCTGTGAATGATGGAGACATCGCGTAATTCGCGATTTTTCTATGATGGAACGTTAACCTATAAGTGTCATTCTTTGTTTTCGGATTCAACTATAACCTTGTCTAGATCATTTTTGATACTCCATCCCTACATGTTATGCGTTTTTTTTCATTTTGAGTATCTTTTATATGAATTTTCAGTAAATGTCAGCATCTTTTTGATACAACCTCAATTCGTAAGTTACCACATATCTATGTATATTTGACATTTTCTCACTTTCAATATTTTAGTTGCTCCTGATGAAGAGATAAATATAATTCTCGAAAGCTTGAGATACAAAGAAAAGAGTACACTTATTTCAACCTGAAGACTGCTATCCCAAATATATATTTTCTATTATTATATTATCAAACCAGTCAAAATATATTTGTTATATATATATATATAACTATATATACAATATAAGTCTTTCACAGGACTAAAATTGTACAATATAAGCTGTTCATATAACTGTATAATTTTATATATGTATATATAATGCATTATAAATGTACATATAATTTCCAATAGTGCCTTGTTGTATAAACTGTTAATATTTTACAATTTAAGCCCTGAAGAAGACAATAAACATTTTTGAAAGCTTAGAAAATACTAAAGAGGTAACTTATTTTTCCTGGACAACAATCCCAAATAAACACTGAATATATATATATATATATATATATATATTCGGGATTAGTAATAATTATATCATAAATATAAAGTGCATTATGTTAAATGGAACAATATATATCGTCAAATAGTCAGCTCACATATATAACTTCAAAGTGACATGTGTGTTGCCTAATCAACAGGATGAAGAATTCAGGTTTCATTATTACTAATTTAGAATTATTCTATAGAGGAACATACAATACACGATCAGTAATATTGACTTCAACACTATTACAATTAATGAATGGTCATATGACAATAGCTTTTTTCCGAATGTGCCAAAATCTAACTTCAGAGTTTTTGGTAGAAGTAAAACCCTTAAAACCAAAAAAATAAGGATATAACTATAAAGATTAATGAACAGAAAATTGAAAGAGTAGAAACAGTTAAATATTTAGGCTGAGATTGAATTCTCGCTGAACTCTTGGTGAAACATAATTGAATATTAAATTAAACTCTTGGCTTAATGTTTCACGATTTATTCAACAATATGAAATGATGAAATATTTAGGCATTATTTCAGACAAGAAATTGAGTTTCAATGATCATGTTGATTTCATAGCATCAAAAATCTCTAAAAAATATCTATTTTTTGAAAGAATAAGAAAAAAAACCTGTCGACATATGTGAAATCATTTTTGTTCAAATCAATAATAATGCCACGTTTTGAATATTGCTCCACATTGTTGATTGGTTTGACTAAAGAAAAAGTTAAAAAATTACAGAAGCTACAGAATAGTGTCAAGCGAACCATTTTGAAGTGCTATATTATACCTGTGTTAAAATTATGCTGAACACTTTGGAGTTTGACTTATGTCTGTAAAACAAAGAATGATCTTTGCTTCATATATATTCATATATAAAATAAAAAATCATTGGCCATGTAATGTAATAAAAATATAACATATGTCAGTGATGTGCATGGGTATAATACTAGAAATACTGATACTTTTTATATCCAAAGTTGTTAGCTCTCTAAATCTAAAAACAGCATATACTATGACGGATTTGAGGCTTTCAATAATTTACCAAATATATTGAAAACTAGTACCACTATAAAGATATTTGAGCTCGACATTAGAAAGTATATTTTAAATGATGAGATAGGTATATAATTAAAAATTGACAGTTTTCGGTCATAATGGAGCTGAGATCAGAAAATTTTCACATAGGGTAACAAAGTTTTCAATAAAGGGATAATGAACGTGAATTCAAATGAAATTTTATCATTGAATGTTTCATTGAATATAATATTTACTTATTATTGAAATATTCTCTATTAAATTGAATTAAACGCTTGGCTTGATGTTTCACGATTATATTTAACGATATGAATTTTTCAACATGTTTCGAGCGTGAGCTCATTTTCAAGACTCAATAACAGTCTGTAGGTACTGTATCTAACTATATAGGTAATGGAATGAATGCATAATGCGATGAGCAATCAACAGCTATTTGATTGTTACAGCTTAATTTGGAAGTGTTATATTTTGTCTTAAGTTAATATGTTACTCTACTCATAATTGTTCATATAATTAAGAAATATTTCAAACATGAACATGTTTGCTAATTGAGTATAAATTATAGATGTCTCTAATAGTTAATTAGCTATGATTTCACAGTTTCATATAGGTTATAGCCAATGATTCTAACTTTTTACCTTTGACGAGGTTATTAGAATCCAGGATATGTCGAAATTTCCGAAAACACCCTGTAATAAATTGTTCAATCAATTAAAATAATTCAGAAAGGATTGGAAACATCGTGAGGATTATTTTATAGTAGGGTTTTATTTTATATAGAGTATTATTTATGTAGTAGGGTCCATTTGTGAAGCACGTTGTAAACCACAATCTTTTCGAAAAACTTGAATTCGAGCTTAAAAACCTATAGACTGATATCAACGGTTTGATTATAATCAAATATAAGTGATATGAAAATTATCATTTCACTGTACCGCGTATTGAAGTATCTGTTTATTTATTTTTATCAAGGATACGTGTGTGAACCGTAAACATTTTTTATTCATAAAAGAGTCAGAATATGTGGGGAAAATCGTAAGAAACATTAAGAAACCAGCAAAACTAATTTAAATTGTGAGGGAAACTTCTCTTATATTTTTCACGAATATAAATTGCATAGGTACTTAGGTATATATGAAGCAGTGAACTGAAATAATCTGAAAAAATCTGAATAAATGGAAACATAAGATAATTAATAACTATATAGTATATATGCTATGTAGGTATTATATATTACTTATATCACAAATATGCTCATTTCAAAATAACCTACGTGTAAGGACCTGAATAGGTGTAACAACATGCACATCTAAAATCTGCAGAAATTATTCATAGTACCTAGATCTTTTTAAACGAGTTTAAAAAATTAATTCTCTTTTGTCTTGAAGAATAGAAAAAAAAATGTACCTTCTCAAATTAGATAGCTTTCCGATACAAAAGATTATTAATTTATTGGACTTCAGAAGTAATGCACATTAAATATTTTTTATATTATAAAAATATCAATTATTTTTATATTTTAAATAATGTACAATATAAGTTTATAGAAAGTATATATACAAAGTGTACAATTCACTAACGAAAATGTTTCGTTAGGAATTTCGACATATTTCAAGTATTTGAAATATTGATTAATTTTCATGAATCAGTGCAGTTAAACTTTTTATCTCTTCTAACCCACGTTCACTTCTTCGAATCCATAAAAATCGAATTATGTCCAAGAATTTTTTATCAATATTTTGCATTGTCCTGGGATATTGGTGTAGGCGAGATTTTTGACCTTCATTACAAAGTAAAAAGAGGACATTATTATAATAAGAGAAATATATTAGTTAGAATGAAGGTCAGAATTGTATCTTAGAGCAAAAAATATTCTTCATCTTCCATTCATATTTCTGAACAGTTAAAGGTTTTCATACGTTTTCCAACTATAATTCTTCACATACAAAAAAAAGATTAGCATGAAACATGAATTGTTCAACATACTATACATATATATTCAAGTAGCAATGTTTACAATAATGTAGGTCCTTTCCATTTCGAAAAGTGATAAAATGAACTAAATCACTATATTTTGAGGCATATAATATAAGTTCAAAGAATTCATGTCAAGTTACATTGAATTTTTTCATGTTCGCGTTCCTGTTTTTCTGCTCCTGTTTCTGTGCTTTTTGCCATAACATAATTGGCTGAAGCGATTTTTTTGTGAGCCAAAAGCTATTGTTTTTCATTTCATCAATTTTTAATTTATTACTAACCAAGTTCAATCAGTAAAATGTTGCATAAGATGCACTTCTCAATACAGGAGTATCATCTTTTTTCTTATCATTTCTCTCCTATTAAGTTATAAGAAACCAGGAGTTTTCGATACTTTCCAAATTTTCCCCTTCACAAGAAGTTTTTTCGGAAGTGACCGAGAAAATTTTATTCAATTAATTCGGTATTATATTTAACTGTATCTCACTTCAATAGTTATTATCACTTTAATATGTATTACAACTCACTCATATTAATAGAGATGTGCAAAGGTTCTCGACCATTTTTTATATTTTTGCCTCATTCTAGTATATTCTTTAGAGATTTGAATCACAACTGAATAGTGATTATGTAAAATGGACGGATAATTCATGTGTCCAGCAGCGGTTTTTAAAAAGTGTCCGTGCACTATTGTTGTGAAGGAAATTCAATTTTTTAGATAAGCAACAAATTTTCCTGAAATCAGAAGGTTTTAGAAAATGTTCGGTGCCTTGGAAATTTATTTTGAAAGCTTGGATTCACTAGAATTTTGTGAAGACCACTATCAGAGGCATATATGATTCTCATGCATTCAGTGATGTACTTTTTCCATGTTGGAAAGAAGTAGGAAATCGAAATCAGAAACATATTCGCGCATCTGGTGAATCACACAATTAAAGAAAACTTCTTGTCTCTGAAGGCACAAAGTATAGTGAACACACAAGATAAAATCACGAAAAACTATTTCAAACAAATTGTACAGGTTTTTACTCAGAAATTGAATCCTACATAGAAAGCTGGGAAAAACCAATTGAGGACGTTGACAAATTTAACTGGATGAGGTCTCCAAAAATCATTGAGAGTACTCTACGGTCTGCTTTCGAAAAAACAGTCCGTTTTCCCAAAAAATTAACATTGAAATGGATGACACGAAGCTAATTGACGAATGTTTAAACTTGAAAGTTCTTAGCATGAACCTTTCTGACGACGACAAGCTTTTATGCGCAATTCAGCTTCAGCTGAATTTTTCTGAAACACCTAACACCCACTATCGTCAGAAATGCTAAAAATCGCAAAGTATTATTTTTTGTATATCTGGACACAATGCGACCAGAGGGAGTATTTTGGCTGGTCGCGCAGCAAAGGACGCAATAAAAAAACTCGCTCAACAGATCAATTTCAACAGTATAATTTCAATGGGCTGATTTCTTCTGACTTTCACGAATTCTTGTTGGAAGAGAAAGATATTTCATTGAAAATTAGGAAGACTAACAAATATCAAAATAGATTGAACAAAATTGATCTCATTAAAATTTAGAGTTATAATGAGTACTTTAAATTTACAATAAAATTAAATTTATAGGGATTTGGCTATCTAACTAGATGTATGAGAATATCATTGGCGTAGGCAGTTTGTTTTAAAATTATCAAGTATTATAGTCATTAGTAGTATCATATAATAATTTGATTGATGTCAGAAAAGAGCGCTCATATTTATTTTTGTTACCATACTACATCAGAAGTAGTATGGTATTTCAATTCTAAAAAAAGTGCCTATTATTTGTTGGGGTTGAATAAGTACTCAAATCGATTTCAATTGCAAGTTGTATGAATGAATGAAAATTGAACATTAATAAAGATTTTTCTATTTTGGTTGCAAAAAATATTTATTTGTGCAGAAACGTCAGGGGAAAAAATATGTTTCGCCTAAATGTCCAAGATTTTTGTTCCAGAAGTGTCGGTAAACTAACAGCAGCCCTCCATTTTTCGTGAATTTTCTGTTCGAAAACATTCAAGACTTAAGTTTGCGAAAAAGAATATGCCACAGAGCGCAGAAAGGATATAATTTTAGAATATTCGAAACTTTAATTATACTTCTATTTCATAAAATTGTTTTTCTGTAATTTTTTACTGAAAAACTATTTGTACCTATTGTGCAGCTTCATTCGAATGTTCATTTCTACTCATACCGATTCTTTGTCGTTCAAAATGTGGAAGTTTCCATAGGCTGAGATGCTCGTTTGCAATTAAAAATGACAAATAAATGGTCTCCGAATGAATATTAAACTATTACGAACGAAACTGTTACTTTTTATCATTATTTCGAATTCATCAACCTGAAATCCGAGTTGAAAATTATAAGCAAATATATATATATATCAACAAAACTGTTGACTGCTATCAAGGACTTGTGATCATTATATTATATTATTATCGTTGTTTTAGAATATTTGTTTATATAATTCAATCAGGGTCACGTAAGTGAACTGTAAACAACAATTTTCATTCATAATACTCGTAGAGTCGGGAAGCTAATATGGCACGGAATAAACCTGAAGAAGCTCGAAAAATATGGAAGATAATTAGACACGGATTCGAGTTCTGTGTGAAGTTCATTTCTTTTTTTCACAAATTATTTTTTAAATTACAAAACGGAGGACATTTTGATGGTCATCGATATTTTGTCTACTGTACGATTTAAAGGTCTGTAAATTCTCAAGTGCTCGACTTGAAAATCTAGAGATTGCATCGTGGAAGTATCATGTTATATCACGGCAAACCTACCGGGGCACTGAAAATGAAATGAATTGGAAAACATATTTTGCATAAATTGCAGACTATAATAATTTCCTCGAAAACCATTCTCCGCTATTTTACTGTATGCATTTGTAAAATCTGGAGGCACATTTAAGGAATCTCATTTAAAAAACAAAACTGAACTCAGACAAAAACGAATATAAGCATAGAAGTGTTTTGAATTTAAGGATGGCGAAATTGAGGAATAAAGGCGAATATAAGGAAATCGATTTTCAAATAGGTTCAAATTCAAATATTGAATCGATCAACTAAAAAATCCAGGCCTCAATAATCGATTTACAGAAAATGTTTGATAAAATAATTGATTTCTCAATTTAATTTTTGATTTGGTGTGTCAAAGCCCTACAATACATGATCAAAATATGATTTGTTCAATTTGGAGAATAATTGATGTATAACAAGAAGCAAATAATTTTTCAGATGACCGCTTGCTTCATATTCATATGATTTACTTTCCGACAGTTAGTTTTTACGAATGGAATTCGTAAAAATTAGGTATATAGTATGAAGTTTATTTCGATTTTAGTTTTGAAAATGAATATAACACTAAAGAAGTAGTACTTCGAAACGTCATCATTCGTATTTTATATTAAATTATGAGAAAATTCTAAATACTGTTTTATTATAGCACTTTACATATTATTATTATGATAAATATCAGCAACTATCCGATAAGGTGGGATATCTTCGATATTCACATAATGACTGATACAAAAGTTCTGCATCATCTGTGGTTCAAATAATTAAAATCAATTTAACCAACGTTAAAAAGATAGCATTTGAGTAAATATAAAAAATTATTTCCCTCAAATCAATTACATGTGAGATGAAAACCTGTAATTTTTCTAAATGTGATTGGAAAGTTCAGCTACATTGTAAACTATTGAAGTGTGTGCTTACTAGATCTATTCTTTAAATTATAATTGAAAATTAGTATTTAGGTTCATGAAGTGTATTCTTCGTTTAATCGGTCTCAGATTGCCATAACAAATAATAAAGTAAGTGATTTCGATATTTATGTTCCGTTAGAATACTTAGTATTCGAATTCGAAAAGACTAATGTTTACTTATTTTAATTGATAACTGCAAATGTTTAACGCAGGAAACCGAAAAAAAGATCTGAGCTTGAACAAAATAAGTTTTTACCGATATTCATCTGCTATAGCTTCTCCACAGTGGAGTCAGGAAATCAAATAGTTACAAAAAACGTTAGTACATTGAAAAAATATGAGAGGTAACTCCTTAGACCGAAATTTTTTGAAAGACATTTCTTATTTTTTTTTCTACGTCAAGAAATTGCAAATATTCAAAGTATCATACTGAAGCATGGAAAAAGCCCTGAAAATTTTTTTTTTTTCCAATTGTATAATGCGTCTGTTCAAAAAAAAATGTGAATTTTCAATTTTCGGAGGCTGTGCACATTCGATTAACAAATTATTTTTTGTTAAGGTGCTTCACAAATTTTTCACATATGTTACCATTTATCAGCCAGTTTTGATTAGAAGTTTGTTTTTGACAACTGTGAATGTTAGTCACGTTTTTGTGTTCTTCGATTTCTTGATTTTTCAAAGAAATATGTCAAACAATCTGTATTAAATTTTGCGTTAAAAATGGAATAAAGTGCTCCAACGCACTCAAAATATCGATTGTGGCATTCGGCGGGCCTACTTTGTACCAAAAACTTGTTTATAAGTGGTACAAGCGCTTCACAGAAGGCCGAGAATATGTTGATTCCGATGAGCGTCCTGGAGTTGCAACCATGTCAATGAGCGACGAAAACATCGAAACTGTGAAGGAAATGGTTCTGGAAAATCGTCAAATTACTATAAGTGCAATTTTGTCGGATCTTTTGGGCATGAAACATGGGCTAGCGATGTTTGCTCAGAAATTGCAAAATTTAGAGAAAAAGCAACGTCGCATTAGTATAGCATAATATTTGCTGAAGAAGGTCATAACTAAAGACAAAACCTTTGGTATATGGTTATGCCGTCGAAACCAAGGCCCAATCACCCAATTTAAGCGGTTAGAAGAGCCAAGATCGAAAAAGACACGCCAAGTTTGATCCAATGTGAACGTTTTGCTCACTGTTTTCTTCGATTACAACGGCGTGGTTCACAATGAGTTTTTGCTAACAGAACATGCGGTTAATAAGGAATACTACAAGGAAGTATTGCTTCACGCGAAACTACGTATTGCGTGAAGCAATGCTGCTCAAACGATCTGAATTGTGGAAAAACAAATCAGGAATTCTGCATCACGATAATGCACGAGCTCACACATCATGCTAGTTCTTGATTTTTTGGCTAAAAACAACCACCGCATTTACCAGATCTGGCTTTCCCTGCTACTTTTTCCTATTTCAAGAATTGAAGAGAACAATGAAAGGAAAGCGTTTTTCCACAATTGGTGAGATAAAATCGGAATCGAAGAACGAGCTGATGGCCATACCGAAAAGCACATTTCAGAATTTCAAGGATTTGAAGAAACGCTGGCATGGGAGCATTATATCTGAATGGGATTACTTCCAAAGAATGAAAATTGGAAAAACTGAAATTCAGTGAAAATATAATTGAAAAGATGTACTTCTAAAGTATGGACACATAAGAATATATTGCTCCTATTAAGAATGTATTAATTAACACAAAAATGTATAGCGAATAAAATTATGCGTCATATAATTTTTTCGACAGAATTTCTTATTATATTATATTTTATGAAACGTTTTATGTTCGAACGATGCACTTATTAATATATGAGCAAAAACTTTTAGAGTTCGTTTCGTTAGAGTTTTACGAGTACAAGATGCACTGCGTAATTCTGAAACAAATGGAAACTTTATTTTATAATATGATTGGTTGCATGCATTCTCAATGAGTAATCAAACGATATTTGATGATTCGATTGATGCAAGTCATTTTTATTGTTTCTCAATTTAACATTTTATTATATCTCGTCAATGTTGATGAACAATTATCGTTTGAATTCCCTACTGTTTGTCCGATCATTAATTTAAAAATGAATGTATTTTGACAACGCTGTTTCAAAAATTATATATTGACCGAAAATAAAGTAGGATTCACCATGTTTTTTCGAATTATTCCCCTTCGAAATTCCAATTCCAGAAATGCCTGAAACAATTGAAGAGATACTATTCCATTACTTTAATATGAGATATGGATATCAACTAAATAATTTGTAAAAGGCTGTTAAATGAAATTTTTACATGACATTTTCACAGTTTGAGTGCGAAATATTTCAAGCATCCAACCTGGTCTCTTACTCCTAACGATCTTCTAAGACGTAAGTATTTTTTGAGATTTCTGAAATTATTCCTTCACGAAGAATTTTAATTCAGAAAAAACCGAACGAATTGAACTATTTGAGTGTACAGTTGTATAGGTTAGATGTTATTGGATTTTTAATCACTTTTTCGGTCAACTAATTATTGCTCGCTAGAAAAAAACTCAAATTTGAAAGGAAAAATTAAACCACAAACTAATGACTCGTATATACGATTTGATATACATACATATTTAATAGTGTTGGCGTTTACTTGATGTAAATCCATTATAATTGAATTTAAACTTAAATTCAAACAAACACTTGAGCTTATGATTTACACTTTATAAACTACATAGCATGACGCGTTTCATCGTTACAAACGACTTCTTCAGATGTTTACAAAATCTATGCTTACAGATTCTGTAAGCATCTGAAGAAGTCGGTTGTAACGACGAAACGCGTGATGCTATTTAGTTAATAAAGTATAAATCATAAGTTCAAGTGTTTGAATTTAAATTTATATTAAATTATACATACGAGTAATTTATCATCTTTTTGAAAATTTCGTTTTTAAAATTTGATTTGAAATATATAAACTAAATAATAAATATAATTTAAGTTGAATGCGAGTGAACTTTGAATGTTAACAATATCATTTATTCCTAGAGGTTTTGTGAATGTTAACAAAATCATTTATTCATAGAGGTGTTGTGAAGTCTATAGCTGAGTAAAATCGTAGAAATATGGAGAAGTTATGAAAGTTAGTTCATAAGCGCAAGTCTGAAATCTGAGGTGAACTGTTTCTACAAATACAAACTGCAAATGTTTTAAGCCGAAAATAAAAAAAAAGAACATGAGCTTTTGTTTATAACTTGAAAACGTAAATTATAGCAAAAAGCAGAGCCTAATATTGCTAAGAAGTATCCTTCAAAAATAAATGCATTCATTTACCGCACTTTCAGTCAATAAAGGTATTTATTTCATACGTTCACTCAAATTATAATAAAATTTTTTGTTTTGCAAATACCTCTAATTGAATTGAATTCGATATTTCACTATTAGGTATAGGTATAAAGAAATAGAATGTTTTTCAAGATTTTATTCCTAACAAAGCCAACTAAATGTAGCCTTGAATCATTCAAAATTAAAGAAAAAACGCTACTGTTTTACTCATATTTCTACATTCGTACATTTTTTTCTGTGCGGCTATAATTCCAATCTGATGGCAAAATCATAAATCAAAAATTTGTTTCTTTGGCGAAACAAAACTTCACTCTTTTGCTCTCGATATATTTTAGTACTACAAGGGGTAGTATTGAAAATAGATAGTAGTTAGGTTCTCGGATGAATTTTTATATAAAAGAGTGAGTATTTTTTATATCTGCGTGAGGCGGCGAAACCTCTAGCACCAATCCTCGTTTCTAAGATATAATAAATACTTGTTGTGTGAGTAAGGAGATTTATTCTGTTTGAAATGTGTATATTAGTGATTTATGACTCTGTTTATGTTATCGGTTTACGAACCGCTTGACAATCTTGAGTTCATCGTGGGTGACCTTGTATGAATATTTTACCGAGTTAGTCGATCTTTGAGACTTGTATAAGAAAGTTTTGTGAGATAATTTAACAGTATTTTACTTGAATGTTCGTGAAGTTTTGTCACTTTCAATCAAATATAATATACAATTGTGAAGCAGTTTTGTGGAAGTTAAGTTACAGGCAATACGAACCGACGAAAATTTATAGTAAAATCATTCCTTCAGAAAGAAACGGGTAAGTACTTACATGAAAATAATAATATGTATTCATCATTTAGTTTTAATCATTGATGGATTTTCGATTATTTATGAAAAACAATACAATTCAGAATTTATGCTTCGAAAAAATTTTCCTAAAAATGATAAATCGTTTCATGCTTGGCTTTTTCCCAATAAGTTTTTTCAATGTATTATTCAGCCGTATAGTTTAACGTGTAATGAATATCCTAAAAGCTTACAATTAAAATTGCATTCATTTCATTAAGGGTAATTATTTTATGTTATTTAACCAGACCAAAAAATTATATTCTCCTATTGCTCTAGTCGCCCAGAGCATTAATGAATCAGGTGAGCGGAATAATTAACTTCAATAGATTAATTCTTTTCGTTGTATTCGTTTTAGTGCCTTTCCCATTTATATCTCTTCTGAAAGTAAACCCTAGTCATTGATGTTCAAATAACGACGTTGATAATTTTTCATCAAGAATGTTTCTCATGTCTGATTGATACGTAAACTATATAATCTTTGATATTTATTACTTTTGATTTGATTACTTCACAAATTAAGTCTATGGTACACCATTTTTGTTATTCGATATATTTTTAGGTAACAAAGTTCAACCTTCAATTATTTATCAATGAACTATTATGGAGAAAAAATGTTGTTCCTGTTCTTGCAATTGGTTGTGGAAACACATTAATTTACAAATATATCGTGTTCTGAACCTTAAGTGAAAGAAAATTTTGAAGCAGGTAAGAAATCAATTCATCAGGTATTTTTAGTTATTTAGTGGTTTTGTTATTAATTTCATAGTCTTGAAAATTTTGGTTTATTTTCAATTTATTACTCAATGAAATCACTTTCCCAACCTATATTATTCTTAGTCGCTGTAGGTTTGGTACTGCGCAGGTATAAAAGGTGTGATAATTTGGAGAATTTTACATTACGTGGGTAAAGTTTTCTGTGGTTTCCTTTACCATCAAATGTCAGATGAATTGAAAATCGGACATTTGACCAAATGGCACGTATTTAATGAAAATTTACAAAAGACGGCCACAGCCGTTAAATCCCTGCAGTAAATATATGATAAGAAAATTTGCTCCTGATTTTTTGAAAATACAATAGGAAATTAAATTCACACGGGTTGAAGAAGGTTGCAAAACCTTAAAGTCTCCCGACTTTTGATATATATTAACAAAAACAATGTTTCACAAAACAAATAATGAAAAATAAATGTTTTTGATTCGATTTTATTTGATTTGAGAAAAAAGACATAGTTTAGGAAAGCTGCCGTTTTGATATGTTGGAATATATTATTATACGTACTCAAAAACCAAACGGCAGACCATTCCTGCGGTTATTTTCTTGTGTCAGACCATTTGAAAATTGAGAAGAAACACATTTTTCTTGTTTTATTTCAGAAAATTTAAAATTTTTATATGTTATTGATAGTATCAGAACCATATATCTTTCATGGCACACCGATCTGCATTGGCCCAGCAGACCGCAAAACACTTTTTCCCTTTAAATTTACCTCTTTATTCTATACCTATATGTAGTATACGAAATGAGGGGATTTTCCTTTTCTCTTTCTTCTTCCTAATATATTACTATCGTATTTCTTCTCTTTCAATTCTATTTGACGTCAAAATTTACATATATTGAGAAAAAAACCAATATGAAATAATATTTCATCTCTAACGAATTTGAATTCAGTTGATTCGATAATAATATCATTAACAATTTCGATTCGAGTCATCACTCAACAAAGTAAATAATTTTTCATTTCACCCATCGGCAAACCGATATGCCGGTTGCTTATACCGTAATGTATAGTCGTATTTGGAATAGACACATTTTTGTTTTCTTTCTTCTACATAATAATATTGTCGTATTTCTTATCTACTTCTAAAATTGGCACACATAAAAAAAAGCCAACCTGACAATATTTCATGTTCGAATGAATTTTGATTCATATATGTATTGGCGTTTTGATATATCGAAATCTATTATTATATCAACTACTCAAAACGAAGTGGCAGAGCATTCCACGTTTTAGCAGAATATTTGAAAATTCACACACGTTTTTTTAGTATTTTTAAAGTATTTCAGGAAATTCGAAATTTCATGTTATTTTTGGTAGTATCAGAAGCTTTAGACTCTCAAGGCAGAAGGATCTGCCAGTTATTTTGACTTAGCAGACAGCAGCATTGTGCTAACAAAAATAATTATAAATTTTTTTCAGTATAAGGTATTAACTTATTTATATTTACTGACAATTCTTGGAGATGATATACACATAAAAATAGTTCTTGAAATATAGATTAAAGGTACTGTCATTAACGAGGGAAATCTGCAGTTACAGATCTTCATTAATATAATAGAAGACACAATGAATATATAGATCTTATTTTTATTTAACGTTTTTGAGGTTATGCTGTCTTCGTTAACGTAATATATTTCAACATGTTTCCGTTGTTTTGTCAGTGAATAAAAATACTCTGTCTCTTTTTTCCGTTGCACAAAACAGCGTATGTTTTGTGCAACGGTTTTGTTCATTTCACCTGACATGATAAGGTAATTTCAATCGAATTTAATCGAATAAACTTTTATTTGCTAATATTTCGTGAGTTTATTGAATTGAAGTGACTTTATATCACCACATTTTATTTATTTATTTTACATGCACTGATATAAACCTTCTTGAAAAGAATATTCAAGTATTCGATTTGTTCTAGGTCTCAGATGCGACAGAATAGGTATAATAACATAAATTTCATGTTTATGTTTTGTTTAGACTACGAAGTGCACTTGAAATTAGAAAACGTACTAGGGGGAACTAGGTACCTTCTAGAGAGCAGCGAACGTGGAATAGCTACAATGGAAATATAAAATCTACAACCTACTTACCGAAGGTACATAACATAATATTAGATATTGCATTTAAAATCAGAGAAAATTATCTCAAAGAAATGAAAATTGATATATTTATTATGTGAAATGAGCAATTATGTACTTTTTTTGAGTGATGCATGAATCGAAATCGTTAATAATATAATTATCATCAACTTAATTCAAATTCCTTTGAAGATGAAATATTAGTTTCAGTCTGTTTTTTCTTTATGTGTGCTAATTTTATCGTGAAAAAGAATTGAAAGAGAATAAATACGACAATAGTTTATTATGAAGAAGATAGATAAAATGAAAATTCATCCATTCCTTATGCTACGAATATAATTTATTACACACTGTTTTATTTACGCGGGAAAAATAGTTTTTCGGTCGGCCGGCCCAAAGCAACCGGCAGATCGGTTTGCCATGAGAGATATATGCTTCTAATGCTATCAAGAATAACATATAAAAATTTGAAGTTTCCTAAAATATGTCGGAAAGAAGTATTTCTTCCCAATTTTGAAATATTACACACTAATGTA
Organism: Henosepilachna vigintioctopunctata; assembly: GCA_030704895.1. Classification (NCBI taxonomy): domain Eukaryota; kingdom Metazoa; phylum Arthropoda; class Insecta; order Coleoptera; family Coccinellidae; genus Henosepilachna; species Henosepilachna vigintioctopunctata. The sequence continues at coordinate 7,723,200 of JARQZJ010000033.1, read as the reverse complement.
TTTGCGCGGGAGTAAGTGTTTTTCGGTTGAAAGTCTAGAATAAAATAATCTAAATAAAAAATAATCTCAAAGAGATAAAAATTCATAAAAATTATGTGAAATGAGAAATTATATACTTTATTGAGTGAAATCAATACACATGAATCGAAATTGTTGATAATATTATTATCGAGTCAACTGAATTCAAATTCGTTTGAAGATAAAACATAATTTTCATATTAGTTTTTTTCTTAATATATGTCAATTTTGACGTCAAAATGAATTGAAAGAGAAGGAATACGACAGTAATATACTAGGAAGAAGAAAGAGAAAAGGAAAATCTCTTCATTCCGTATACTACGTAATAATACACACAGATATATTTCCCAGGGAAAAAATGTTTTTCAGTCTGCCAGGTCAAAGCAAACGCTAGATCGTTCTGCCGTGAGAGATATATTCTACTGATACTATGAACAAAAACATATAAAAATTTGAAGATTACTAAAATACGCCAAAAAAAAGTTCAAATGGTCTGCCACAAGGAAATAAGCCCTTTTTTGAGTACGTATAATAATATATTTTAAAATATTAGAATGGCAGCCAATTCATGTATGGTAGGTACAACTGTCTCAATGAGAAAATTTTGGGATTTCCTGAAATGTGTGTCGTCAGATGTTTACTGGCTCTTAAACTACTAGTTTTAACTGTTAAAGTATAAATGCTCAAAGGTGCATCAGTGTCAAAGAATTCTCGACAGAGGTCATGCATGACATGATGTTGAGAATTTGAATGAAAAACAAAAGAAATATGCCCTTGGATTTGGAATATTCATGACAAAAAAAGCAATAAGTCATCGATTGTATAATTGAAAAAAAACACAGGGATCATGGGTCCTGAAATAGAGATCCAAACTAACAGATTGACTAAAATTGCAGATACATAGGTATATATTAGTGAAATATATTCGCTCCTAGAAATTTGCTAGATGTAGGAACTGTGCTAGGAATTTCTGAAAATTGTGATGATTTTATGACTGCAGCTAGGTTCAACTTTTGAACGATAATTGAATAGATAATTTAATAACTTCTGGCCTTAATTGCCTCTTGAAGCAATCTCGGATAGTTTTGTAGATAAAGTATCAAATTTGAAAAATAACCACTACTTAGAATTAATACAGGATTAGGATTAAAACCTACTACGCTTTGATATAAATATAATATATTCGATAAATTCCTATTACGCTTTGTAATTGTATTGTTATTAGTGTCCTCACCAATTATTTTATATGCACATTTTTCTGATTTCAGATGATACGTACGTCAAGAACCTGATTACGTGAACATATTCCACTTCAAATATCTTCACAAAATCTTACTGGCACCTGGATCTTCATTGTCCGTTCAAAATTGGTGGCTAATGCCTATTTTTAGTTGTTAAGGGTTAAAAACCCAAATTTTTGTTTTTCATAGCTGTTCATTTTCGAATAATTTCTAAAAAATGGTTCAATTATTTCAAAAAGTAGTATGTACGCATTATATATTGCATTATATGCTCAAAATTTGAAAAACAACTTCTACTTCGCGATTGCTTTATTAAGCTTCATCAGGCTGGGCAATTTTGTGAGCAGAGTATAAAGGAAACACAAGTAAAATTCAATTTTCTTTTCTCTAGAAGTATTCAAGACAAATGTACTTCAGTTGGACTTTATTTTTGACAGATTTCAATGATTATGAATTTATATGACTTCAGAAGGAAGTATTATGTTATGTTGTCCTAACTTTAAAATTCACTGAACTCAATTTGAGAATTTTTCTTTTGGAATTCTGCGACATTATTCGAAATAAATTTAACTCTGTATGGATTAGAAAGATTCATTCTTTGTACTCAAATTATAAGGTTCTATCATTCCTTCCCATCAATATTGAAGACAATATCTTTCAGAAGTTTTATTACCACTTCGGTCTGTCCTCCGATCCTGGGGTAATAAAGTAGAGCTTTTTTGTCTCACTACATAATAAGAAGAAAAGAAATTATCTTATTAGGTGAAAAATGTAAGCTTGAGTAAAGATTAGAATTGACTCTCACAACAGATGAAGTTCTCCATCTTCACCTCCAATTTATATTTTTGAACATGCAATAAATATTCAATAGACAAGAAAGGTCAACCTCAAATATAAATTAAGTAACGTACCCCATATATAAAAGGGGTTTTCTTGCAGCTTCTTCTGCTCTAAGATACAAATTATTGACTGAAGCTGATTTTGTGAGCCGAATTGTCCCATTGCCGTTTTTAATTTTTCACGTTTACCAATGCATTTGAATAAATACAGAATTTATTGTGAATAAAGATGGAGCTTTTTTATCATGTTTTGTTTCATTTAAAAATCTGCAACGTATTCACTCCTTTCTTTGGTTTGTTCGTTCAATATAACTGGAAGTATTTACTTTTCCCAGTGGACAAATATATTTTAAAGTATTGAATATACCTAGAAACCAACATTCATGGAATTGTAATGGTGTATTATATTGAGTGAAGTGCTAATTGAGTTTTTCCTTGAAATATACTCCAGTTGAGCTCTATTCAACTTATTTCACTTTATGACATATGTATGTTACGATTATACCAAAAATAAATCTACCTACTTATATACCTCTAAGTGGCAAAACATTATACCGTCAGATGTAAAGTTTAGAAGTCATTTCTGCAACTTCCTGGGATGTTGGTATGATTACATGAACTTGCTCTTCTAATCTGAGCCCAGGAGAATGCATAAAAATTTTGGAAATTTCTGTTCAAATATAATTATAGAAATATTTTTTTCATATTGTATATATTTCCATCTAAAATATCAGAATAGTATTATTTCATTTTACGTGAATGATATTTGTGGTCAGTTTGTTTCGAAAATTTTCAAAAAAAAATATTGAGTTATATTTTTGAGTAATATACAGAGAAGACATAATGATAAATTTTTACACTACCTCAGTTATTTTGCTACAATTATTACCTCAAAGCAATAATACCAGTGTAAGGTGGTTATCTAACTTAGTTTTGATCATCAACTTAGTATCATTAGAAAATGTACAATTATTTATTATTGTTTTGAATATTGTGATTCATCATTGATTTAGTTAGAGATTAATTATATATGCAATGTGTGATATATTAGTTATATATGCATTATCATTTCTTTATTTTTCCATGTGTAAATGCTATTGTGAGTTTTATACTTGTCTGTATTCCATTTTCTAAACGCATAAATATATAAGATACATCCATAGAAAAAAATATTTCACCCAATGTAGTATATTCCTCTGAACTTTATATTTCATGAAAAGCATTTTCAACTTTAACTCAGGTAATATCTGCTTTTAAAAGTCAGCCTCAATTGAAGAAAATACCTAATGTTTCATCATATGAATTGAAGTTTTTTTGTTCATATTTCCTCCGAATAAACAATTATAATCTCTTAATTCTAATACAGTCTCATTAGAAATATTTTACTAGAGTTGACGCTGTTTTGAATTATGTCCAACTACTGTATTGAATTTTCACTTCAGCAAGTATGGTCTAACATCACTTTATCTTTATGATCGAAGCATTGTTTTCAAGATATTTTATTCCTAATGTTCCAAGAATTTTATTTGGATTTTATTTGATCATGTTTCACCTAAAGGTAAGCAAGAATGCAATCTCAATTGTGTAGTACGAGTATATTGATGCAGACTTAATGTTGAACATTTCATTTATCATTCTGGCAAGTATTTCTACAACACACCTACAATAATAAGTAGTATTCTATTAAATACACTTTATGTGATCATATTAAACAATAAATAGAAGATTTAGCTCTGAACATTCAATTCAGTTGCTTTATGCCTAGGTATATAAACAAATGTAGATTGATAATTGATGAGGCCGATACTTGATGTAAATCGATAAACATAATAACGCAATTATTAAAATGTTGAATTATATGTGTGAATCTTTTTCAACAAATGTAGATTTTTTTAATACAATGCATTCTCCCTTTATGATCTAGAACAATGAGTTGCACAAAAGACATGAAATAATGAGTACTTCTTTTTGCTGAAATGCTAACAATATAATGATGTTCAATATAGTATTTTATTATCATTTTTAAAACTGCTTCGACTCCCTAATATATTTTAAACCAGTTCATTTTCATTCTCAAATGAGCAGGTATCTCTCTTAGTAGTCCTACTCTTAGTAATATAGTATGTTATATGTAATAGTATCTTGTCTAATATTTATCAAATGGAAATTATATAGTAATTCAATTCGAAGTACACTGAATATTTTTGGTAACATGAAAAATACTATAAAAATACAAACATTTGCAACAAATTTCATATTTTCTCTCTAGTATTGATACTTAATTTCCTTCTTGCTAAAATAAATATTGTTTCTCATTTCAAGTCGAAGTATAATTAGGTATATAATAGACACTTATGAGGTATCTTACTTCCATGTGTTAACTACATGTCAGAATGTAGCACGATATAATATTCATAACACGAAGCAATTTTAACCTAGAGGGTTCTGAAATATTCACTCAATAGTAGGATATTTAATTCCATTTAAAACTCTCAATTGAATATCCTGAAATATTGTAAATTAAGTGAAATATTTCTATCACTATTTCAGTTCACTTTCATTTCATGAAGTGGCAGATTATAATATAATGAGCATATATATATATATATATATATATATATATATATATATAAATCAAATCAGAAATTCACTAGAAGAAAAATAATTCTGCAGTTCTCGTGCTACATTATAGCAATTGTAGATATTTACTTCTGATATAAAACTTTCTTTCGATAATTTTTTTGAGAAATTATTCAAAAGCACATTACAGCAGAACTGGCTATGTGAAGCATGAACAACATTCTCCTTCTAGGGATCAATGTTAGAGAATATTGGAATGTCCATTATCCTTGTAGGGATAAATCCAATCTTGAAATCGATGCTTACATTCATTGAAAGTTGAATATAGACTTGTATTCAAACACTTGACCTTATGATTTACACTTTATTTACTACATAGCATGACGCGTTTCGTCGTCACGAATGAATTCTTCAGATGCTTATGGAATAATCTTATGAGTATGCTTATAGAATATTTGTTGCTTATAGAACAATTATTCTATAAGCATCTGAAGAAGTCGTTCGGAACGAAGAAACGAGTCATGCCATGTAGTGAATAAAGTGTAAATCATAAGTTCAAGTGATTGAATTTAAGTTTTTATTCAATTATAATGGATTTACATCAAGTAAACGCCAACACTATTAAATATTTATTGAAAGCGTGAAACAGTCACTGTTTCGTACTATAAGGTACTCATCAGTATCATTTTCAATCCTCACATACCCTCTCATCGATTGTAAGATAGAAATATAGAGTAAGTCGTATGCATATATTATGCTTAGATCCATGTACATCTCAAATCTTAGAATCAATGAAAAGCCAATGAATACATCTACTTATTAAGTTTCATACGGAGTAATTCGTCATTACTCCTCTCTGTGGTTGAACTTTATTCTCCCTCCAAACTAAGAATTTCAAGAACCTTCTCTGAATGTCCTCAAGATGGTATTAATGGCATGTATAAATAGGATGTCAGATCATGCTGCCATACTTCAACTTGCTATGGATTGGGGCATTAAGTTAGTTTAGAAATATATCATCTTTTGATCAGTATTCCTCCGAAGGAAATGTGAATTCAGGTAATCTGTGGGTAACTGTGGGTAATCAATTAACAATAACAATCTCACCCAATTTGAGGACACATAACGTATTGAACAGAATCAAATATTGGAATTGAATCACCAGTCAGTTCAGTAATATAATTCAGTTTTTCAAAGGCTCTGATGTTTTTATTGTCATTTCAACTTATTTGTGCAGAAGTACATTTTCGGCTGACTGTGGCTGAGACGAAACATCGAAATCAGAATGAAACAATTTGATTTTGATTCGTAATGGTGTAACTAGTTTAACGTCTAGGAATGACATTTCATTCTAAAGCAGCAGGAATGCTTATTTCAGATTTGATTTCCATTATTTTCATTGAATAATTTTTGTGTACAAGCTGTGAACATGTCGATTGAATATTGTTTTTGCTCATATTTTCATTTGCAGAAATGGATAAACACGGATAGATAGATAAATGCATATTCATTGATTCCCAAAAAAACATTAATTAAAAACATTAAAAAATTACGAAAGAACCTCAAATAGGTATGAAACCCTAAAATATATGGGTTTGAACAACTGAAGCAAGAACAAAAATGAATTTGTATCTATAAATAGTCAAATTTAACATTCAAAAGTGTTCAAGGCATAAAGGCATAATTGTCTGGTTTAACTTTAACCTCACAATTTGTTGATTTTTTTCGATGATTTGATTCAAATGAGAATTGCAACTTGAGTTGAATTTTTGTTTATGTATATATGCATTATTTCGAATTAATTGTTGGAAGACTCATTCATCTCTTAATGATTCATTTATGTGGAAAACTTCACCTCTAGTTATAAATAACATATTTTCTGGTCCGCGAATAAAACGGAAATATTTCATCGGTACCTACTTAAAAAATATTTAGTTGATAACACTGATTCACAATGTATTTACAAATACGATATCAGTGCTGTTTACGATACTTCAAGAAATTCCTCCTTTTTATCATATATTATATTATTATGTATTTTTATATTATGCGAATTGTGACTTTTAAACCTCGACAAACAGAAAGAGTATAAAAATTTGAATATATGATATTAACGCGTGGTATACTCCATAAATTGGTTTTATTACAGGAGCTGCCCAGACAGCGTGAATTTGTTGTGTGAAACAGGATTATTGCACTTGCAAATGGGCGAATATCAACACGCATTTGAGAGATTGAGTGATGCTCTTGCTTTGGAACCGTCATGCTCTAGAGCATTATTTGGTATTGGATGTATTACGCAGGTGAGCGAGGAATTTTTATCGAATTTGCTGATTTTTCTATAACTGAGTTATTTCACTGTGAGTTTTTCGTTTCATATGAATCTGAAGTGTGCCAGCTATATATATATATATATATATATATATATATATATATATATATATATATATATATATATATATATATATATATATATATATATATATATATATATATATATATATATATATATATATATATATATATATATATATATATATATATATATATATATATATATATATATATCGCACTGAATGTCGCTATAAAATCGCACATATAAAGTTTGAGCAAAAATTAAATCGTCAACCTGGAGTAAAGTGAACAGATGAACGGAAGAAAGAGCATTCAGAGAGGATGGAGCGTTTTTGGGAGGCAAAAAAGATGAAGCAAAATTCCTAATGATTGCGAATTCAAGTTCAGTCGCTCTCCTCATGGGGAACGATCGAAATAATAATAATAACAGCTGGTAGAGCAACAGGGAGCAAACCTGAGAGACCTGGGTTCGTATCCCAGTCGAGGTTGAAAACTCTCACATTAAACATTTCTTCATATACAATATGTCGGTACGTGCATGGTTAGCGCGAATAATATTCACTTTACTATTTATATATATATATAATTATATATATATTTATATATATATATATATATATATATATATATATATATATATATATATGTGATATATATAAGGAATGAAGAATTTTCTTCGGTGAAAAGTACAAATGACAAAAACACAATGGAGGCAGCCGTTGACAAGTGTTTCGATCTTATTGGCTCACCTCAGAACGGCGTAGCCAAGTTAAAGGTGTACGAATCTGGAGATGGAATCCACAACAAAAAAACACACCTGCAAAGGAAGTCTCCACTGCTAGGCTTTCACGTGAACTCTCCGGATTTGGAGATTTGGTCAACGTATCGCCAATGTGGCGACTATTTATTGTTTACGGAGTCTTCAACCGACTAAGTAAATAAGGAATGAAGAATTCTCTTGCGGTGAAAAGTACAAACGAAAAAAACACAATTATCGGTATAGCCCGCAACTCAACTGGAAGCAGCCGTTTCCTTTGCAGGTGTGTTCTTTTGTTGTGAATTCCATCTTCAGGTTCGTACACCTTGAACTTGGCTACGCCGTTCTGAGGAGAGCCAATAAGCTCGAAACACGTGTCAACGGCTGCTTCCAGTTGAGTTGCGGGCTATACCGATAATTGTGTTTTTGTAATTTATATATATATATATATATATATATATATATATATATATATATATATATATATATTGAAATGTCTCGGGTATGTATTGGAGGTAGTGGATTGAAAGAGGCTCTGGTTTATTTTAGTTTACTTTATATACATCGTATAACGTAGGGTGATGGATCCTGGGACATCCCCAGGATCAGTAACTTTACAACAGTTACGTTATAGTAACACAGGCGAAATACCTTGAAAAGGGTATCGAGCCGGAGACATCTAAAATCTAACTATTCATTTCCAGTCAGAATTGGCAGTTGTTTTAATGGATTTTGTTAGATGTAGAATAGCTACATAAAGGCTTCGCTTTTTTACGGAGTTAATCCCCTTCCATTTCCGCTACATCGATTCCCTAACACCTAATATTGTGCTGAATTCACATCTATATGTCACAAGTTTTCACAGTATCTCTTACGAAAATAGCTAATTTCCATTTAAAAGGTTCCGAATAGCCGATGTTTTCATTGTATAGAAAAGTGTTGAATATATATCGTTTATTCATATGAAACCATTTGGTTCATCTATGGATTCACTCAGTTAGTCAGTTTACTATTTTATTGATATTTTATTTATATGAAATAGTCGTGGTGAAAATATATAAGTTTAAAAAATCACTCAATTTCATTAGTAACATTTACAGCAAGTTTTTTGAAATTAGTAACATTTTGAAACAATTGTCATAGTGTCAATTCAAATGGATATCTAACATAGTTTCATAACAAATTTGGAATTAGTTCGAAAAAATTGGAGTTTATTGTAGTATATTGCAACTTTTCAACTGAAATGGATAAACAAAGATTGCATAAAATTCATAACTCATGCTTCATATTTATGTATTGTTTCTCTTACGGGGATTCTTTCTCGCCCTTGAGCAGAAAAATTTATGAACTCTGTTTTCAGAAGAGAGCTTATTTGTATAATATTCTACGAGAGCAATCTCCGAAAATCTTCACAGCAGACTAGGAGAACGAAGTACATAATATACTGGAAGCATCAGCTCTGAGAATCAGTAGAGTTTTCCGAAGCATAGGTCTGAAGAAGAAACGAGTTGTGTGATTTAGTTTCAATCTAATTTTTGAATGTTAGACTCACTTCAACTGAAAGAAAGAAAGAAAGGCGGAGATATATGAAAAACTTATTTGATTTTCAACATTGTTTATCAAATAGTCATATTTAGTGTTCATATTATTTGTATCGAATCACGGACGTAACAACTATAATAGGGTATATTGCCAATAGATATTGGGTGGAATGGAAGACTGGCATGCCAAACTGTTACTATTTCTAGTAATCAGGATATGCAATAAATGTATATTATTCATTATATATATATATATATATATATATATATATATATATATATATATATATATATATATACATTTCTTGAAATTGATTTATTGCCTGTTTAAGATATTTTATTTCGAAAGTTTTCAGCAATAACAGGCCTTTTTCGATATGAAAAAGTTTATTTTTGTTGACGTTTCGTTGTTATATTACAACTTTGTCAAAACTATTTCGAAAATTATTTATAAAAATTTGAGTTCTGACAAAGTTGTAATATAACAACGAAACGTCAACAGAAATAAACTTTTTCATATCAAAAAAAGCCTGTTATTGCTAAAAACTTTCGAAATAAAATATATATATATATATATATATATATATATATATATATATATATATATATATATATATTTAAACTTGAATTCAATCACTTGAACTTATGATTTACACTTTATTGACTAGATAGCATGACGCGTTTCGTCATTACAAACGACTTCTTCAGATGCTTACAGAAAAATCATATAATAATTTATCATCAGAATAATCATATAAGAAGTCGTCTGTTACAACGAAACGCGTCATGCTATGTAGTCAATAAAGTGTAAATCATTAGTTCAAGTGTTTGAATTCATGTTTATATTGAATTATAATGGATTTACATTAAGTGAACGCCAACACTATTATATATATATATATATATATATATATATATATATTTTAAGGCTAACGAATCTTTCATACTAGTAAATACTGAGACTGTCCATATAAATGTTGTGAACAAGAACGAACCCATCACTTTCGATGGGCAATATTAAGTGCGTTTTGAAATTAATCGATCTTATTGGATGAAAAAAGAATACAATTGTTTAATATTTGTTATGAATTATCAGTCCATATTTAATCTATCAATGAAGAATCGATGACTTTCAAAACGTTCGCATGGAATGTCTACAAACTCGCACTACTGTTGAGATGAGTAGGAATCAAAAACTATAGGGGGAGTTTATACGTCTTTTCTCCGATAGAGGGAACTCACGTGAAGTTTCACTGAGAGCTATTCCCTTCATTCCGGTATGTGGGCGTTTTGAAAGTCATCGATTCACGTATCATAGATTGAATATGGACTGATGTTTCATAATAATGGTGAAACAATTGTATCATTCAACAAGATCGACGAACTTTTCGAAACGCTCCTCTATTTCGAGGTATTCGAGATATTTCCTCTCGAAACTGATGGGTTCGCTGTCGTTGACAATATTTATGTAGACAGCTCCTTGAGAGTTTTATTAGAAATATTGCAATATTTCGATTGAGAGTCTCAGTATTTACTAGTATGAATGATTCTTGGAACTATTTATATATATATATATATATATATATATATATATATATATATATATATATTTTCTCGTGTAAATAGGGGAATAGGGGAAAGTCTCCTAGATATAGGAGACACTGATACACAGGGCGGACCAAAAACTAAACAAATTAATTGGCGTGTGTTCAGTATCTGACGGCCAGTGGTCAGCGTCTGTTTCTCTAGTTTAGGCGGCTCTATTTCAATCTTCTCGAACTCAAAAATCGAGTTGTACACCCTTTGGTCCCAACTGAGACCACCCCTAAGCTCTATTCAGCTTGAACGCATGATGGAAAACAAGATCAAAGTATCACTACCCCAGGCACCAGTCGAAAGACTGGCTTCACCTGATCATCGGATTCTGGGGGATCAGGGACACCATGCGGAGAAGAATCGGAGCTTCTCAAAAACCTTCCATAATCTCAAAATCAAACGAAAACATCACATCGGTACAATTAACGTTAATACACTCGCTAAAACAGGTAAACTGAAGCAGCTCACCAACACCACGAGAAAGTTCAATCTCAAAATCACTGCTCTCCAAAAAACACGATTCATGGACGAGAATCATTTCGATACCGACAGTTTCAGAATCTACAAGGGGAAACCTGCCGTGAAAGTAATGGGCAAATTACCGCTTTTAGGTACCGGATTCGTGATACACAATTCCATACTAGACTCGGTTATTAATTTCACATCGCCCAACGAGAGAGTCTCGTTGCTTTCTATTGAATCAGCTAATAAAGCTTACACTTTGATCAACGTGCACGCTCCCATTAATCATCACAACAAAACCGTTCCAGAAAGCGTACACGATTTTTGGGGAACATTGGAAGAAACAACCAATAAAATACCAAAACACCACGTGAAAATCTTGCTCGGAGATTTTAACGCACATGTAGGTAAGGAAAGGAAATTCAGAGATACTACGGGTCCCCATACTCAACACAAACGTACCAACAAGAACGGTGAAAGGTTAATCGCGTTCTGTAGGAACTTCGAACTCAAAATCATGAGTACTCAATTTCAAAAACCTGCACATAAGCTAACTACTTGGAGATCGCCTAGTCTCAAGCAGGGTGAATATCAAATTGATCATGTCGCAATTTCCAAGAACAACGTAAAGGAAATTTTAAATGTCAGAACTCGTAAAGGCGTCTTTGATTCGGATCACTATCTCCTACAAATAAAAACAAAATTTCAACCCAATAGAAATGAAAAATTTACACCCAGAAGAATTAGGTCCGATCCCGAATATCTCAAACTTTACAAGGATACAATCATTGCACAAATCAATCAGGAAGAATCGACGAATTGGGAAATCCTTACAAAGAATATTGAGAAAGCCATCACACTAGGACAACCTCCTTGCACCAGGAAACACCGCTGGTGGAACTTAATCTGCGATCAAGCAGGCGAAAAGCGAATAACTGCATGGAAAAAATTTAACGGCCATAAAAATTAGGAACACTGTGTGAATTTCCTTACAACTCAAAAACAGGCCTCCAAAGTAATTAGAAGAGAAAAACGGAGATATGATAATATTAGGTGTCACGAAATACAGAAGTATTTCACCAATAATTATACTAGAGATTTTTACAAAACTTCCAGAGAAAACTTACGAGGATACCAAGCGCCTGCTATTTGCTTCAAAGAATCCGTTGGCGCTTTGGAAACTAACACAAAAAATAACTGCAAAATGTTATCCGAATATTTCAACACCCTTCTCAACTGCAATTCACCACAAGAAAAACTTAAGTTCGACTATTCGGGGTTGACTCATCCAGACTCGCAAGTTATGTTACAACTTGTTAAATGGAAGGTATTATGGGACAAATCCTAGCTCTATAGAAAAGATCATATGAAAAAACTAATGATGTTTGGATGTCTGTTGATGTTATTAAAATGAAAATTTTCGGTATATGCAGTTTTTAAAATTTCTCTCTGTATTATTTCCGCTTATTTGCGAAATGTCTCAACCGATTCGGACGTGATTTTCACGGAAAAATTACTGAATTCACAAGGCGTGACATGAGTTTACTTTTTTCTCGCAATCAATCTCGATTTCTTGGAGGGGCGTACATCGAGTTGTAATTATGAATAGCAAATGCGAAACAGAGTGGCTAAAAGAGGTCCAAAAGGATCTACAACAGATCAATATAAAAAATCTCGAAGATCGCACTGTATGTCGCTACAAAATCGCACATGTAAAGTTTGAGCAAAAATTAAATCGTCAACCTGGAGTAAAGTGGACGGATGAACGGAAGAAAGAGCATTCAGAGAGGATGAAGCGTTTTTGGGAGGCAAAAAAGATGAAGCAAAATTCCTAATGATTGCGAATTCAAGTTCCTTCGCTCTCCTCATGGGAACAATCGAAATAATATTAATATTATGTATATATATATATATATATATATATATATATATATATATATATATATATATATATATATATATATATCTTGAAATAAATTTTTTGCCTGTTTGAGATATTTAATTTCGAAAATTCCTAGCAATAACAGGCTTTTTTTGATATGAAAAAGTTTATTTTTGTTGACGTTTCGTTGTTATATTATAACTTTGTCAAAACTAATGAATAATTGAATTTATGAGTTACTATAGATATCAAATATCAAACTCATTTTTTAGGAAAATCAAATCAGTGTTTTTGTATCTTCACTTATTGATTTTCATTATCAGAGGAAAATTTCTGGCTTAGCATTCTCTTCGGAAATTCTCTTCTTCACCATGAGGAAACCTCTGAAAAACTCATGGTAAGCCAGGTGATTTTAATGAGTGTGATTCATATTTACATTTTATAATTATATATAGTTTTTTATATACTTATCCAGAATATGTATATTGTTGGTTTATGTGTGTGAAACTGAAGGTAGATCTGGAAAAAATGAGTGTTGAGATGTGATGTTTGGTGACTGTTGTGTGTTTACTTTATGAGTGCTATTTGTGAGGTTTATTAAGTTGTTGTAAATCGAATTAAGATGTTTAATGTCTGTACTTTCATTTACTGTGTTTTCTAAATTTTTACGAATGTGTAGCATTTCTAAAATTTCTCTACTTTTCTGTCCCTTCCAGTTGCCAAAATTTTCGTACTTTTATAATCAAAATCATGTTTTTCTGTTATTTTATGTTTATGTAAGGCTGTGATTTGAGTTTTCGCGTATTTATGCGCTTTGATACTTTCTTCGAGGTTTTGTTCTGTTTGTCCGATATTAGTCCATTGAAATGTTACAATTTTTAGGCGGAACCTTGCATTTATCAGAGGACGCAATTTTATTGTTGAGACATGTGGGGGGGTTGCTAGAAGCTTTATTCTGAGTTTGTGGGGTTGCAACTCTTTTCCCGCGGCTGCCATATTGGAAAAAGGGGTGTAAACGCCTTTTTATCCATATCTACATAATTTGTAGCAAATCGCTTTGTCTACAATTATGTTTATCTAACTTTTTCCGATAAAATTGAAAATAAAAAAGTTATTAACAAAAATATGTGAAATTTTTTCCAAAAATTTCCTTTTTTGTGTAATAACTTTTTTTTTTCAATTTTATCGGAAAATTACCTCAAACCAATATTGTAGACAATTCGATAACAAACAATTTGACTTATGATTTTTTTTATTTACAAGCACTTGCGATGGTTTTGTAGCGCTCCAAAGCCGACTACTCGCAACAATCTGGTCACAATGGAACGTCAGATTTACTTATACATTATTCTTTCATTTTAGATATCGTTCTTAATATTATTTGCAACATTATTATATTATTATTTAATTCTAACTGACCTTTTTTCTTACCATAATACTTACAATATTATTCTTTTTTACAATAATTTCTAATGCGACTGTACATTTACAAGAACTAGAAGCAGGTAGAAAAGGTCCAAGTTACCGTTTGGGGACAAGTTAACATCTGCCTGCTATTTTTTTATTATTTGCCTTTCAAGGTTCAGCTGTTTTCTGCTCCTCTATTTCTTTTTTCAGTTGTGCTTCGTATCTCGCCACGTGTAGACGTATTAAAAATTGTGAACACTATTTTCAATTAAATTAAGTAGATATAATTCAGAGTTTTGCGTGCAGAAGTTTTCATTTAGTGATAAGCTTCTGGCTTTCTTTAATAGTTCATCATGAGTGATTGTTTTATTAGGAAGGCATTAGGAGGCATTAGGAAGAAAACAATCCAACATTTTCTCCGTAAAACCTTCAAAAGGACGTACATCTGACCAGTTATATAGTCCCTCAAGTTTTGTCTATGGAAACGTTATAGCTGAACATTTGCTTTTTCTTCATGCTTTTTCAGGATGTGACACAACATCAGCAGCCTATAATATGGGGAAATGAAAATTCATTGAAATCATGGAGAAACATCCTGAGTTAGCGAGCGGTACAGCGCTATTTCTTAGTGAAAAAGTCGATCCATCTTTGCTTACTCTCGTTGGTGAACTTGTTTTCGTAGCTTTATACGGCGGTAACAAAGATGATTCACTGGACAGCATGAGATACAAACGATTTGCTGAGACAGTTACGAAAAACACATTTAGTTTGTCATCGCTTCCTCCAACACAAGATGCAGCTCGTTTCCACAGTCTCCGAGTGTATCACCAGGTGCAGTCGTGGCTCGGAAAACACTGCAACCCTGAAGATTGGGGCTGAAAAAAGCATGGAAACGTTTGGATACCGGTCCAAACTTTGAAGTCTCCAGCACCCGCCGATCTAATGAAATTAATTTTCTGCAGATGTAAAGGAAATTGTGAAAGCATGTGTGGTTGCAGAAAAGCTGGTCTAAAATGCTGTGTAGTGTGCCTCAATTGTTCTGGAGAAATCTGTAGCAACGTTATGGAGTTATCTAAATTAATGGAAGAAAGTGAATTCGAAGATGAATTACCAACAATGACTCCGATTTTAACGCCCGTTATTCCTCAAGCCTTCGCTTTTGATACTGAAATCCTGAACCACAGCCTGGACCATCCAAAAAAAGTCGAAAGGAATAACTGGAAAGTAATTGTTGAAATATATTAAGTTCTTGGAGATTATTTCACTTTACAGTTCCGCGTGGATTAGGCCTACTGGGGATACCACATAAAAAAACGCACCATGGACTCTACCTCATAGGTGGTGTGAAAAAGGGTCAGTTAGAATTAAATAATAATAAAATTATGTTGCAAATAATATTAAGAACGATATCTAAAATGAAAGAATAATGTATAAGTAAATCTGACGTTCCATTGTGACCAGATTGTTGCGAGTAGTCGGCTTTGGAGCGCTACAAAACCATCGCAAATGCATGTAAATAAAAAAAATTTTAGGTCAAATTGTTTGTTATCAAATTGCCTACAATATTGGTTTGAGGTAATCATCCGATAAAATTGAAAAAAAAAAGTTATAACACAAAAAAGGAAATTTTTGGAAAAAATTTCACATATTTTTGTTAATAACTTTTTTATTTTCAATTTTATCGAAAAAACTTAGATAAACAAAATTGTAGACAAAGCGATTTGCTACAAATTATGTATCTACAAATTTTTGGTGAGATGTATAGTTTAAGAGATATGGATAAAAAGGCGTTTACACCCCTTTTTTCAATATGGCGGCCGCGGGACAAGGGTTGCAACCCCACAAACTCAGAGTTAAGCTTCTAGCGACCCCCCCCCCCACATGTCCCAACAATAAAATTGCGTCCTCTGATAAATGCAAGGTTCAATGTAACATTTCAATGGAGTATATCAGGGGTGTCCAAACTAGATGGGACCCAGGGCCAATAAAAAATACTAAATACATTGGTGGGCCGCAAAATATTTGTAAAAATAAAAAACAGTTTATAATGATTTGTTATTTTATTTAGTAGGTAGATAACCTACTGTTTTGTTAATTTGTCTTTTACAATTCTGTCAATATCAACATTAATATTAGTAGTAGCTAGGCGCAGTGCATGCTTAAGTGAAGTATCTGTCAATGAAGACCTGTATTTAGACTTAATAAACTTCATTGTCGAATATGCACTTTCACAAAGGTAGGTACTACCCATCATCGAGCCCATTTTTTGTCCGAAATTCGTCAGTTTCGGGAAACGTTCAGCGAGGAGTTTAAAAAAATCAATGCCTGTTTCTGTTCTGCCCTTGTAAAAGGGGTCTGATTGCAGATCACACAGTTCCAGTTGATAATCAATGTTTACAGTCTCAACTGCGATTGTTAATGGTTGAGTGAAGAGTGCTATATCAATCTCAATTTTTTCAAAATCTGCGAAACGCCGCTCAAATTCGACGATTATTTCGTCCATGTATTTGAGGTGGTCCAAGAAATTACATTCTTCAAAATTTTTCATCTCTAAATAATGTTCTTTACAACTTGGAAAAAAGGAAAATCATCTTGTTGTAGAGACGTCTTGAACAATTCAAGTTTATTTCTGAATCCATTCACATTTCCATACAGGTTGGCTATATTGTGGTTTCTACCTTGCAATTTTAAATTTAACTCATTCAAATGTTGCGTCATATCAGTTAGAAACGCAAGATCAGCCAGAAACTGAGGATCTCGCATTTTATCTTGTAGTTCAGAAGTGTCAGACGATATCTCATTTTTTAGAAATAAAGGTATTTCTTTTCGCAAGGCAAAAAAAGCGTTGCAAGCACTGGCCAGCACTTAGCCATCTGATTTCTGAATGCAATAGTAAATCTCCATAGTTTGCATCGATTTCACATAAGAAGTCTCTAAATTTTCTATGTGTCAATGATCTGTTTCCACCTCTAATCAAATTGGTTATCCTTATAACAACTTTCATAGCATTCATTTGACGCAACGATTTTCCACACAAGGCTTCTTGGTGTATGATACAATGGAACAACGGGCAATCAATGCCATTTTGTATTAGAAATCCTGTCACTTTTCCGGTCATAGCTTTTGCCCCGTCGGTCACAATACAAGAACACTTACGAAATCCTCCATATTCTACAATAGTTTTGTTAACTGCTTCAAATATATCACTGCCTTTAGTTGTTCCATGAAATGGTATTAAATCCAGCATTTCTTCCGTGATTGTAAAATCTTTGGAAATGCAACGTATGAAGATTATTAATTGACTGACATCGGTCTGGTCGGTACTTTCATCCAAACATATTGAATAATATTCGCAATCTACAAAGTAATCACATAAACTTTTCGTAATATAATTACCCATGTCCTCTATTCGTCGCGCCACCGTTTGGTGAGATAATGCAACAGATTCAAACTTTTCCGCTAATTTCGGCTGCATAAAGCGTTTAGCCATTTCAACTGCGCATTTTTTTATTAAAGCTCCATCACTAAATGGTTTTTTAGCTCTGGCTAATTGTAATGAAACTTCATATGAAGCAGCCAAGCTTTGTTCATTTTCAGTACTTACTTTTGAAAACATACTTGTTTGCTGTATTAGTTTTTTTTTGTACTCAGCCACCATAACTTTTTTTGCTTCACCGACATGTTTTTTATACTTTTCTTCATGTAAAGAAGTATAGTGTCGCTTAACATTATATTCTTTACTTACAGATAAAACTTGCATACAAATCAAACACTGAATTTTATTGTTATTGTTGGAAATAAAGTAGTCTAACTCCCATTTCTCATTGAATGAACGTTTTTCTTCACTTAACTTCCTCTTCTTTGTAGACATGATGAGGTTAAAAGTTTTTTATACGCAAACACAAAGCGAACAAACTTTAAAATAATGTTAAAGTCTTTAACCTGAGAGTAACCTTGCGTAATCAAGACTTTCGTCGCGTTGAATGACAAGTGGCAAACAAATGCCCAATGAACGATGCGCGGTAGTAGGTACACGTATCTTGCGTTCGGGGAATTCCCCGAATTCTCGAGTGAATAGTGATGTGAGCAACGTAATCGAACATACCCAAAACATTCGATTTTGATGCGAGAAAAATAATTTGCTTGTTAATTTTGGAAACCGGACTTTTTTTGAAGTCAGTTAAAAAAGGTTCTACGGGCCGCAATCAAACAAGCCGCGGGCCGCATGCGGCCCGCGGGCCATGTTTTGGACAGCCCTGGAGTATATAGCTTTTATTGCGATTGTTACACGGAATACTATAAACTGTATGAGTTTTTCTTTGAGTTACAGTTTTACTTTTTAATTTTGTATACATTTCTTCGATTTGATTTTGGCAGTATGTGCTATCCTTAAATTATAAGGTTTTAATATTTTTGCAATATTTGTACTTAATTTTGGAATATAAGGTAAGGGAATGTAATTATTTAAAGTAAAGTATTATATAATTTATGAATTCTGTTTTTCATGAATTTGTTAATTAAACTTAACGGGTAATTGTTTTTCATGAGAAGAAATAAATTCGCAACGAACCATAAATTTTATAAGTAATCATCACTATTCCCAGAAAAAAAGTATAATAATTAATTTTATAGATAGATCACTTAAATTAACATCATCATGTTTACGACATGAAACACTTGAAGAAGTTCGTACTCTTCTCATGAAAAATAATTACCCGTTAAATTTAATTAACAAAATCATGAAAAACAGAATTCATAAATTATATAATACTTTACATTCAAAAAGAAGTAAATCTAACGAAAACAATTACATTTCCTTATCTTATATTCCAAAATTAAGTACAAATATTGCAAAAATATTAAAACCTAATAATTTAAGGATAGCACATACTGCCAAAAATCAAATCGAAGAAATATATACAAAATTAAAAAGTAAAACTGTAAGAAAAACTCATACAGTTTATAGTATTCCGTGTAACAATTGCAATAAAAGCTATATCGGTCAAACAGAACAAAACCTCGAAGAAGGAATCAAGGCGCATAAATACGCAAAAAATTTAATCACAGCCTTACATAAACATAAAATACCAAAAAAACATGATTTTGATTACAAAAATACGAAAATTCTGGCAACTGAAATGGACAAAAAAGGAAGAGAAATTTTAGAAATGCTACACATTCGTAAAAATTTAGAAAACACAGTAAATGAAAGTACAGACATTAAACATCTTAATTCGATTTACAACAACTTAATAAACCTCACAAATAGCACTCATAAAGTAAACACACAACAGTCACCAAACATCACATCTCAACACTCATTTTTTCCAGATCTACCTTCAGTTTCACACACATAAACCAACAATATACATATTCTGGATAAGTATATAAAAAACTATGTGTAATTATAAAATGTAAATAAGAATCACACTTATTAAAATCACCTGGCTTACCATGAGTTTTTCAGAGGTTTCCTCATGGTGAAAAAGACTAAAACTTCCGTAGCGAATGCTGAGCCAGAAATTTTCCTCTGATAATGAAAATCAATAAGTGAAGATACAAAAAAACTAATTTGATTTTTCTAAAGAATGAGTTTGACATTTAATATCTATAGTAACTCATAAATTCAATTATTCATTAGTTTTGACAAAGTTGTGATATAACAACGAAACGTCAACAAAAATAAACTTTTTCATATCGAAAAAGGCCTGTTATTGCTGAAAACTTTCAAAATAAAATATCCTAAATAGGCAATAAATCAATTTCAAGAAATATATATGTATATATATATATATATATATATATATATATATATATATATATATATATATATATATATATATATATATATATATATTTATATATATATATATATATATATATATATATATATATATATATGTATATTTATATATATATATATATATATATATATATATATATATATATATATATATATATATATATTATATATATATATATATATATATATATATATATATATATATAATATAAATATATATTTCTTGAAATTGATTTATTGCCTGTTTAGGATATTTTAAATAAATTCGATGGACGATGAATCTACTCTGTGATAGTTCATATTTAAATGAGAGGTAATAATAAAAACTTGTCTAAAAATCACTGACTGAACAATTCTTTATTCGACATTCTTGATAATGCTGTAAAAGGCGAAACTAGTCGAATAAAGAATTGTTCATTCAGTGATTTTTAGACAAGTTTTTATTATTACCTCCCATTTAGGATATTTTATTTTGAAAGGTTTTAGCAATAATAGGTAATAATGATGATAATCAATGAGTGAAGATACAAAAAAATTGATTTGATTTTTCTAAAAAATAAGTTTGACATTTGATATCTATAGTAACTCATTAATTCAATTATTCATTAGTTTTGACAAAGTTGTAATATAACAACGAAACGTCAACAAAAATAATTTCTTTCGTATCAACAAAGCCTCTTATTGCTAAAAACTTTCAAAATAAATAAATATATATATATATATATATATATATATATATATATATATATATATATATATATATATATATATATAATATAAATTGTTGTGGGTTATAGTCAAAAATAAGAGGCCACTATGAATAGATTTTATCCAATTTGTTTGGATAATATTTCGACTGTGTTTACAGTCTTCATCAGGACTCTTTTTGCCTATAACCCACAACAATTATATTTAAATTACCAGGCAATACTCCTTTTCAATAATGTTATATATATATATATATATATATATATATATATATATATATATATATATATAAGGAAATGAAATTTTTTTGTGTTTATAGCACTGAATGAAATATTCGAGAAAATGATCAATAGAACTATCATTTGAAAAATTCAAATTAACCAAGCGAATGTTATAGTAGAGCTAGATATGTGAACGTGTACGATGTGATGTCTCCATTATCCGTCAAGGGATAAATGTTAGAGAAATATTGAAATCGATGCCACACCTGATGGAAGTGCGAGACATATATGTTTCGTTCTGCAAAGAAGTCGTCAGTCGCATCACGCCCATCTAGCGCTACTGTAACATTCTCTTGGTTAATTTGAATTTTCAAATGAATGTTTTAGTGTTCATTTTCATTTACATATATATATATATATATATATATATATATATTATACATATATATATATATATATATATATATATATATATATATATATATATATATATATATATATATATATATATATTACGTAACGGGAATAATGGGTCTGGTGAAGTTTTTGAAAACTCATTTATTCTACTATTGGACGATATTTCGAAACTTTTTGTGTCTTCTTCAGGAGAAAAGACATTAATTAGAATTTATGTAGTGATAACAACAGAATTAACATTTTTCAACAAACATCCCTCATTTTCTAGGGAGTACCAGTAATTATTCATCTATTTTATTATGAATCAGAACTTGATAGCCATGCTTGACTATTGATTCAGTATTAATCATTATTGGTGATGAGATATTGATATTTTCATGATATTCTTCAGTGGGGTGAATTGCAGAAATCCCAGGATAAACAATTAAATTTCGATAATGTTCCACTGCGGCTGTTTCAGAATGCCCTGTAACGCATCAGTTATATTTTTGTACCTATATTAAATTGAACATTACGGGTTACAGAGGTGGAATAATAATTACCGAAATGTTAAACGCAAAAAATTGGTCGCCTTCACAATTTTTCCAGTTCCGTAGATTTAATTAAAATTTATTGAAATTTTGTTCTTACTAAGTGAAAAATTTAGATTGTTTTGGAGCTTTAATATCCTCCGATATTATATAGAATTTCGCTTTTCACTATACATGAAGTTTATGAACAATCGTTATCTGTGAGTTGCTACCTGGGAGATTTTGAGAAACGATATCATTAGGATAATTATAGTCTGGTTCGCATGTACCCTTTTTTGTAAAATATTCCAATAGTCTCCAAAAATAACGAGCATGATGTCATTCGATTCGTATTGTTACCTAGAAAGTTTTAAAAAGGTCAAATAATTTGATGAAAAAAATTACAAAAGGTATAAAACTCAATATATTATGTTTACTATTATGTATACTACTCAAAGTAGGTGTTCAGTTTTCCTCAATATCTCAGGAAATATTAAAATTGTCGAAATAGCAAGAAAGTTTCAAAAAAAAAGAAATTTGCGGAAACAAATCTCGGATTCTCGAAACTGTAGCTCTAATATTTATAATTTTTATTAATTTTATAATTTGCGTCACTCGGACACAACAACGAAAAACATTATTTGAATATATTGAATATAAATATTGAGAAATAATGAATTTCATGGAAAGTTGGGATACATAAATAAACAATAAGCAGCGGTCAAAAAATATTGTCTCAATTTTAACATAAATTATGCATTAGTGAATTAACAATTGTTCCTGAGATCAAAGTTAATAATAAAACCCAGATAATTATCAAACTGATACACTTATATTTGTTTTACTTAGTGAAGTTAATCTCTATTGTATAGAACATTTTTTCCCGTTACAATGATGAGAAAATTATGATTTTCCACCTTTTTATTATTTAATTGAAAGTTATAGAATGAAAAATAGTGAATGAGAATTTCTTTTCAATTTTCATCATTTTGAAGTCTCACCGTTGAAAGCTACTTAACAATATATATATATATATATATATATATATATATATATATATATATATATATATATATATATATATATATATTTTTTTAATGAATGGAGTTCTTGGGTTATTAAGTCTATAAGTAACTGTTGGTAACTCTATATTTTATTTACATATAGCTTTTAACGTGTCGACAAACCAATGTTGTCTTCTTCAGAAAATTGTCTTTCCTTATAACCGCTGAAATTAAAATTAAATATGTAAATACAGTATGTATTTAATGTATATTGTTCTATTACATTATATATATTAAATAATATATTATGTATATTATTATATTAGTATAAATTACTGTATTATGATGTTGTCAATTTACATACTGTATTTACAGGTTTAATTTTAATTTTAGGTGTTATAAGGGAAAACAATTTTCTGAAGAAGACGACATTGGTTTGTCGAAACGTTAAAAACCATATGTAAATGAATTATAGAGTTACCAACAGTTACTTATAGACTTAATAACCTATATATATATATATATATATATATATATATATATATATATATAATAATAATAATAATAATAATAATAATAAGTTTATTTCCTCTGATTACATAAAAATAATATGGGAAAATGTCAATACAAGATTTGAACATACAAAGGTAGTTTCAGAATGAAATAGTATACAAATCATTACAAGTACCAATAAAAGAACATCACAAAATCACATTAATACTTCTGTAAAATATTCGTCAACGGAGTAAAATACTCTATCTAAAAGTAGCGATCTAACAGCTGATTTGAAAGGCCTAAGATTATCAATTCCTCTAACTCTATCAGGTAGGTGATTAAATATTTTTACACCCAATACATTGAAACTTTTTTGTACTTGAGTTAAACGTGTAAAAGGAACATGATACAACTGCGAGGTAGTCCTCCTTGTACTATATTGATTCACATCACTACAGCTAACCAAAGAAGATAAATTTCTTTTAATATAGACCACACAAGCATAAATAAACATACAGGGTACAGTCAAAAAATTACCCTCATAAAAATTACGACATGACGTTACTCTAGTGAGACCAAAGATTGAACGAACAATTCTCTTCTGCATTTTAAAAACATAATCCACATTGGTACTATTTCCCCAACAAAGTATACCATATTCCAGCGCCGAGCTGACTGAAGCATAATAATACATCTTTAAGATATTCAGGTCACAATAGTTCTTAAGTTGCCTTATTGCAAAGTTTGACGAAGAGAGTTTACCGCTCAATACTGCTACATGATTTTTCCAGTTTAAATGATCATCCATCGTTATATATAGGTTATTAAGTCTATAAGTAACTGTTACCAACTGTTACCAACAGTTACTTATAGACTTAATAACCTATATATATATATATATATATATATATATATATATATATATATATATATATATATATATATATATATATATATATATAAAAGTAGCTTTCAACGATGAGACTTTTCAATGTTATTGTTTGAAAAATTGTTATTAACGAATGAAAACAAAATTTCATATCTTAATTATCAATTCGTAATAAAAAAAATCACAATTTTTTCATTATTGTAACGGTATCTATTTTTATACTATTAAGAATGACTTTACAAAGTGAAAAAAATTCTACGGTATTAGTTTAATAATTATCTGGGTTCCAATATTAACTTTTAGTTCATAAAAAATATTCAAATAACAGTTGCATAAATTATGTTTATGACGCAACGTGCGCGGAAGTCAAAGTTCCAGCGATTGGCTCTATTTTCGAGGCTGTGTAAAAATTATGAATATTGGAGCTACAGTTTCAGTAGTCCAAACTTTTCTCAGAACATTTCTTCGTCCTTCTTAAACTTTTTTGTAATTTTGAAAATTTTGAAAATTTCCTGAGATATTGAAAAAACCCGAACCCCTACTTTTTTTACTTCATTTTCTATAACTTTTGTAATTTTTTCAGCGCATTTTTGGATCTTTCTTCCAACTTCTTAGCTAACAATACAAATCGAATTATATCATGCTCGTAATTTTCGGAGACTATTGAAAAATCTCACAAAAAAGGGTACATGTGAACCAGACTATCAAGGTTTTCCAAATCCTCAGTAGTTTTGGGGACCTAGTTTGATTGCATTGCTTCAATTTGTCTTACGAAGATGAAAATTGTTTCCAAGTGAGAAATTGTTAACAAGTCATTTTCTTCTGTTCTGATAGATTCCGTTCATATATTTCTTCCTTGTACCTAATAATAACACGGTGAAACAATTTGTAGAAAAATTTCTGTTGACTTCGATTTTTAGGCTCATTAGAAGTAAATTGACGTTCTGATTCTAAAACTTTAATAAATTTTTTTCTATGATGTCAAGTTTTTTTCTACAGCTGTTGCGCACACTATACTGGATTGTTTGAGAATGTAGACGAAAGGACCAGGTGGTAAACTTCGTTTGGTATACCATTGATTTGGCGATAACCCAAAGACCACTCCAATGATTGATACTTTTGTAAAGGAAAAACTGCAGGATATAACAAAAAATGAAAATGAAATAGATTATCCTAGTTTAATGTCAGCTATACGTTTCGTGTTACATTTAACTGAAATCCCAGTGCCAGTTTTTTGAGAATTAACCTCTTTTGAAATACAAGAAGATGAGTTGAGCGACGGTCGGAGTGACCGTATGTGGGGAACGTTTATCAAGACCAATTTAATATACATATCAAAAAGTTTTTATTGCTAAATGCTATCATTCACGTGATGACTTTTCAACTAATCCTGCACTTGATATTTAATTACCTTTTCATAAGGTAATGAGATTTGATTAACTATTTAATTAGTTTATTCTGACTCTTATTGTCTTTTCTCTTATTTTAATTTATTTTGTAAATATGCTTGAAATTTTACAATCATCTATCTTTCTATGGATAATTTGAGAGACACAATCAATTTTAGTGGAGTTTTCATCTATACGATCAGTGACACTGCTAGTTTAAAGTTGCCAGTCAAGATGTTTGTATTCTGCTTGATTATATTGACGTTGTTGCTCGGAACTAACTGATTCTGAGATATTTGACAAATAACTGGAGAGCTGAAATTTATCATAAACAATTGCACAGGATAGTTTGATGAGCATCTTGAAAGGTTATAGAACTTGGGAGCACATTAAGATACTTCACTAACTTGAACGTGGAATGAACAATATTGCAAACGAATTCAGCTTCTGATTAATTATATATCCACTTTGTCAGCTGTGTTGCTCTTTCATAAAAGCAATTGAAGTGAAGATAAATACTGAAACATTCCAATGTATTAAGGAGTTTACAAGCTTTTTTATAATCAATAGTGGTGGTAGTACAATAAGATTATGCAAATGGTATAAACACAGTACCAGTGAAGTTAATTTCAACGAATTAACTCAAGAATTTCATCATTAACTCTGGAGAAAATCATTATTTATTAGATTTAGCGAAGTCTTCATGTTTTGGGTGAGGTTGCGAGCTGCACGTTGTGCTTTATATTCTTCGAAAATACATATTATGTGATGAAGTGTTGACATATATCAATGTCATATATGTAAAATAAAAAGGCACTTAACACTTCGACAACAATGGAGCAAGCTCTTTCTCAAATATATGAGTGTGGGTAGTGGCTAATATAACGATTTAATTTCACTTTTTCAACACAATTTTTTAATTTTCATCGTTTTGAAATCTCATCGTGATTCATCGTGAAGAAAATGATTATTCATTAGATTTAGCAAAGTGTTCATGTTTTGGGCGAGGTTGCGAGCTGCAGTTGTGCATAATATTCTTCGAAACTACATATTATGTGATGAAGTGTTGACATATATCAATGTCATATATGTAATATAAAAAGGCACTTAACACTTCGAGAACAATGGAGCAGGCTCTTCTTCAAATATATGATTGTGGGTTAGTGCAGTGTGGCTAATATAACGATTTAATTTCATTTTTTCAACACGATTGGAAAAAAAAGTTTTTTTCAGCTTTTTTCTTTTCCTTAAAAAATATAAGGGATGATGACATGCTCACTAATCATCACTATGAGAAGTATATATCTACATAGTATAAAGCAAAGTCGCTTTTTCTGTCCCTTTGTGCCTTTGTACGCTTTAATCTTTGAAACTACGCAACGGGTTTTGATGCGTTTTTTTTAATAGATAGAGTGATTCAAGAGGAAGGTTTGTATGTATAATAACATCCACTTAATAGTGGAAAAGTACTGTTATTTTTGAGGTTTCTAATGTGATGTCGTAAATAATTACATTTTTTCCGCTTACATTGCAAACGCAGGCTGAACCCTACGAGTTTTATCAAAATAATGTACTTAGTATTGTACACATTGAAAAGGTCTACAAAAAAGTCCGTGATGGTATTCACGTCTATCTCTTATGGATAACCCACAATAACTTTTTTTTGTCATTTACTTTTTGCGACAAATAATGGCTAATTTTCGAAGCGATTTTAATCCATACAGCATTAATCCTTAACCAATTAAATACCTTGAATACATTGTTCATTTAATATAGATATATATGGCCCTTTACACCGTATGATTTAAGTGAATATTTTCGAAGATATTACAGATTTACAGAGAAAGCAACTTTGTTTTATACTATGTATTGATAATTTTATGGCAAAACAACGTTGGCCGGGTCAGCTAGTATATAATAAAACAGGCGATGAAGAGGGTCGTCCGGCGGTGTTGCCAAATTTGAGTGGGTGGTCTATTCTTGTAGTCGGTTGTTCCCAAAGTTTCAAGCATTATTCCAACTCTCTCTTCCGTATATTCCGAACGGATATAAGCTGTAATTGGTACAGACAATCAAATTGAGTATTATGACAAAAAATTGATGTAACAGAAAAATGTGAAAATATAAGCACGAGAAAAACAATATTTTCGATACAGCTCCAGTGCGTTGAAAATAATTATATGGTCAGTGAGACCTATTTATATCAAAATGGCGGATATTGCAAAATTTTACAAACCTAACCTACTAACTATTCGATTTCAAGGCAATTCGTGAATTTCAACTTCAATCACTGTACAACAACTTTTTTTTCATTTAAACATACTTTACTAAAATGTCTTCATTCACTGTAATTTGATTACTTACGGTTATAATTTCTTCTCTTGAATCAAGAAGGTAAAACTGGATTTTGTTTTTAACTGAGCCCATTCTAACATTGCAAGAATGAGGAATATTTATTTGACTGGAATCTTGAAATTAAATATGACTGTTTGTTGAAGCTCAATAATCTCGTGGTATGAAATTTCTCTACTTGTTCTTCAAAAATTCATATTTAGGGAAAGTAAAGTCGGATACTAGTTGCTTCCCTGCCTTTAATGTGCTGCTGAATCAGGAATTCAACAATCGTCATTTGAGGGAACATACGTATTAGAAACTCACCTTTTCCTATCTTGAAACTCACTGAATCACCAACGCAACACCTACTCTCGACACTATATTTCACAGACGATTTATTTCTAAGTAATGTGTACTCAAAACCAATACAAATTCGACTTCGATTCGATGAAATCGGTACTTACTCAAAAAACACTTCGTTTTTATGATTTGATGTTATGATATCCAAAAACTATCATCACTAACATCTATATTACACTATACAAAATTGATGATTAGAGGATTTATCCTACACAAAATTGATTTCGTTCCACTGAAATTGGTAAGCACCCAAAACACTTTGTTTTTCATAGTTTGATTTTGTGATTTCAATCAACTAAGCGTCTTATTTGCATTAATAAAGCATTTATTCGCATCAATATACATTAACTGAAGTAATGGCGGGGTTGTGAAATTACAATAGACCACTGTTGCGATTCACTCATTCCATGACCTGTTTAAAGTCGGCCGTGACATAGTGTTTCCCGTAGGCTTCACTAGCTCTTGGACGATACTGATAAGGATTGTTCATCTCAGTGTGCAAAGAAATGTTGCATAATAATTTTTATTGAAATTCGAACTACCGTGATAAAAGTATGTAAAATATATTATTAATTATATTGATATAATAATTAATTATAAATTTAATAATATATATATATCTATATATATAAAAGAAAGTCGTTTTAGTTACTTCACTTATAACTCAAGAACGGCTGTACCGGTATGGCTGAAAATTGGTGGGGAGGTAGCTTAGAGACAGGAGACGGACACAGGATACTTTTTGTCCCGTTCGGCAGCGTTCCTGTGTAACTTGACAAGAAACGTCAGTCACTATGAAATGTTGTAAGAGTTGGTTGAAATAATACTTTTTCAGCACAAAGTAGTAAGCATTAGTGGTTTTGTGGTAGAATGCACGACTGTCACGCGGGCGGCTCGGGTTCGGTCCCGGCTAATCCAAGCTTAACTTTTTTTACTTCAATGATGAAAGTTTTCACTAATCTCATTCAATACCCATATATTGAACATAATTATAAAGCAGTCGAATATTAAATTCATATAAAGAACAATTACTGTATTGATAACAAAACACATTATATTCTTTCAAAATATTTTCAATTAATTGTTAAATTTAGGTCAATGACACTTCTGACGCTGTTCTTTGAAAATTTTCGCAAATTTTGTTATTAATATTTATATATATATAAAAGAAAGTCGTGTTAGTTACGCATTTATAATTCAAGAACAGCTGAACTGATTTGGCTAAAAATTGGTCGGAGGGTAGCTTAAAACCAGGAGAAGGACATAGGATACGCCCCACGGGAACGTGACATAATACGTGGTGTAACAAAACGGATGTACCACAGCAAGGATAATTATGTCGGAAGGCATTTCATATCAAATTGGTGTCAGTAAAAGAAATCCCGACCTTCAGATGAATGAGTAGATATATAATCAGGCTTTGATATTGATCGAAGACATGTGTTCCCTCAGGTTCGGTAATTTATTAGTCAGTTTAGGAATGAAAGCGATAAATCGTGAAATTAATGACGCATTTAATCAAGAATTTAAACGGGAACTTTTCCGTTGACATGAATATGATCACCAGGAATTAGATTCAATAGTTCAAACGAATGTACCCCTGTTGAATCACAAACAAGAGGATGATACAATGATGAACGCAATTGATGATGGAAATGGTGGTTAATATTTCCTGGATGCTCCTGGTGGAACTGGTAAGACATTCCTCATGTCAGAAGTTTCAGCCACTGTTAGTGCTAGATCAAACATTGAGGTTGCAGTTTGCTTCTTCTGGAATAGCAGCCACATTACATTGTTAGAAGGATGGCGTACGGATGACTCATTCAGCATCGAAATATCCGTTAAATCTTGAAACTATTGAAGAAATAACATGTTATATTGCAAATGCATCTGGGACGAATGCACAAAAACATAAACCTGCATTGGAATGAAATTGATGATAATTAATGAAGAAGTTTTGGAGTTGCATTACAGAACAATACATCTGCTGAAAATTTCTCTGAGCAATTACTGACTATCGGTAATGGTCGAGTACTTAGAATTTCTGTAACTTTGTCTCATCAAAAGACGAACTCATCAACAAAGTATTCCCAAAAATCATAACTAAACACGAAAGTGAAGAATGGTTGAGAGAGCGAGCAATTTTGGCGGCTTAGAATAAAAATGTAGATGACTTAAACTTCATAATTCAGAACGAAATCATTGGTACACTGCATTCTTTCGATTCAATAGATTATTTAACAAATGAAGATGACGCCACCAACTACCCTATTGAATTTTTAAACTCCTTGGATGTGCCGGGATTACACCCCACAATTTACGACTGAAGCTTGGCTCCGTAGCAATCATGCTTCGAAACATAAACCAACTTTGCAACGGAACGCGTTTGGTGATAAGGAAATTGATGAACAGGAAAGGAAAACAGGAATAAGGAAAGGATGAATTGATTTACACGACGATACTCAAAAGAAAATTCGAAGGTGAGGAGGTTCTCATTCCAAGGATCCCGACCGGCATGCCGTTTGGGTTTAAACGACTTCAATTGAAACTTGCATTCGCCATGACATTAAACAAATCACACGACCAATGCTTAGAAGTTTGAAGGTCTGAATATAAAAAATCTATGTTTTCCTTTGGTCAATTCCGAGTATATGTGGCATGTTCACGGGTCGGAGGACCATTTGCGTTTTTTTTTCTTGCACCTGATAATAAAACGAAAAATGGCGTCTATCACAAGATGCTTCACTAAACAGTGGAATCCATGCACCAAAATACATGACCAATCATTAAAATAATATACTTGCATTTTTAATTTACATTAATTATCCAAATAAACAATTGCCCTTGATAAAATCGAAAGTCCGCTCATTTATTGTCTCTTAGGTGGAACAAAGTTCGCCGGGTCAGCTAGTTATAAATAGATAACACATAGCCTGGTTCCACGAAAATGTCTGCTTTACAAATTTTTCGGGATGTTACCCCTATTTCAAAAACTAGACTGAACTTTCCTCATTTCATTTAGGATATATGAATATTTAATAGTGTTTGCGTTCACTTGATGTAAATGCATTATAATTGAATATTAACTTAAATTTGAACACTTGAACTTATGATTTACACTTTATTCACTGCATGGCAGAACGCGTTTCGTCGTAGTAGTATTAAGGTATTAGTGGGATATCAGTCAAGGTGAGAAGACTCTTTTATCCTACGCTCAAGCTTTCGAAACTGTATTGTTTCTTCTCCAGGAGTGCTACAAATTAAATTACAATCAGTTGGTGGAGAAGCTTACATCGTGAATATTACTTTCGATAGTGAGATTCGAAATATAAAGATGTTCATTTAATTCTACTAAAATTAGTTTCTAAGACCACATGGCATAGCTCACATCCTTTCGGCAATAATAATAGGTTATGACATTGACAGTAGTTATAATGAAGCCATATTGACAGACGTGAACGTCAACGTCAAACCTTGAACGCCCAGTACACGTGAACCACGTCACTAGTCTTGTTATCTCACTTTATGATGTCAAAACGACCCAACCCGATATCCACCACATCACAAATTTAATACAAATCGAAATTCACTAAAATACATAAAAACATAGACGTGACAAAATTTGAAACTTTTGGAAATTTTTCATATAAAATGTCAAAGAATCAATAAAAGATACTCAGTCAAGAAAAATTATCAGTGAAGTACACATGAAAAGGGACAACAACACAAAAATACTACAAAAATACCATCACCAATCTTGATTAATAAATTGATCAATAAATTAAAATCACCAAATAATCTTGATCAATAAAATAAAATCACCAACTGATTCTAATTCAATTTGTAGCACTCCTGAAGAAGAAACAATACAGTTTTGAAAGCTAGAGCAAAGGATAAAAGAGTCTTCTCATTTGATTTCACCTTGACTACTATCCCACTAATACCTTTACTTTATCTTAACTAGTCAGTCGTGATTACCATTATATATATATATATATATATATATATATATATATATATATATATATATAAGAAAATGAACACTAGAACATTCATTTGAAAAATTGAAATTAATCAAGAGAATGTTATAGTAGAGCTAGATATGTGAACGTGTACGATGTGATGTCTCCATTATCCTTCAAGGGATAAATGTTAGAGAAATATTGAAATCGATGCCACACCTAATTTGGATGGAAGTGCGAGACATGAAATGAATGTTCTAGTGTTCATTTTCTTAAATATTTCATTCAGTGCCATAAGCACAAAAAATGTCATTTCCTTATATATATATATATATATATATATATATATATATATATATATATATATATATATATATATATATATATATTATATATATATATATATATATATATATATTTATATATATATATATATATATATATATATATATATATATATATATATATATATATATATATTGAAAGTTTTCAGACAGCTGTTAAATCCGTCACCATCTTCAACAGTAATGCCAACTTAAAGTTCGATTGCTAGAATATAAACAAGAAGACAATCATTTACTCAGAATGAAAAAATATTGAAATTTGTAGAAAGAATTTCCTAATTCCTCAATTTAAACCAAAAATTTCTCAAAAGTCGTTTATTTTGATATTTGATTCTCTTCATAAAACAGTGGTCTCAGATTCTCTGAGTCCAGGTGTAAATTCGCATAATAGGTAACTAAAAACAGAAATTGAACCTTGGTATCCTACAGCCATATTTCACAGGTTCATGGACATCCTCTAGTGCAGTTCTTTTGTGAACGATAATGAAATATGATAAACTCCCAACAATATTGAATCATTCATATATAGAAGACGTCAGTGATGTATTTGTACAATCCACATATTGAAAGTATTCATCCTTTACGTGAGGAGATAAAGTAACGAAACCAATTCAAAGAAACAAGATTGAAGAGAAAATAATGTTTCAGTCCACAGGGTCGTTTGAAACGCCTGTTCAATGAATTCTACGTCTTATGAAATCAATGAAGTTTTCCGACAGTACTCAGTTCGGAGAAAACTGACCATATTCGATTAACTGTCATATATTCGGAGAAAATGTAACCATATATATATATATATATATATATATATATATATATATATATATATATATATATATATATATATATATATATATATATATATATATATATATATATATAGTACATTTTCTATACGATAATATAAGGAGTATTGCCGTATGATTTCAATAGGTAATAGATAAGTCCTCGGTAGGGCCACTATAACTGATACACAAACAATTTATCAACCTTGTATATATTTCGGATATGTTTATATTCTTATAAACTTATATTCTTATAAAGCAAAATGTTTTAAACAAAAAATCACATCCTACTTATAACTAGGCTGAATATGTAGCCAGACTGTACTTAGCGGTGAAAATACATGGTAAAACAAATGTTGAAACTTACAGAACTAGATATTATCATCATTAAGATATATTACAGAGATATGAAAATCGGGTGTCACAAGAATCATATGAGAATAAATAACGAACTGTCAGAAAACACAGATAAACGTCACTAGAGATCACAGAGTGTCCAGTGCAAAACTCTCTTTCGATTGTCACCACAAGTGAAAAAACATGAAACGTCAATCAGAGCTCAGGAATTGTAGCAGGGCTTATCGAATTTTCTTCGAGAGTTGATAACTATAGATGCAACTGAGCCTATCAATATGTGTTTTTTATTAATGCTATTGCCATTAACATTAATATGGCATATTTCCAAAATATTGTTTTCTAGTAGTTTTCAAAAATACTGGAAATAGCTTGTTACTATCAGAGAATAATATTTTCGGAAATGTGCCATATTAATGTTAATGGCAATACTGGCTATAAATATTGATCTTAACCATCCCTCAGGAATAATACCAGAGTCATAGATCTTATTAAATAATCGACATAAGAGTTTAGGGTTCATTAATTTTGGAACTTCTGCATGAATCATATCTTCACCCGGTGTTTTTTCGTCTTTCAGATCTGCTACAGCATATTCTACTTCTGAAACAAGTATTGGGAGGCCAGTTATATCTTCATGTTGAGTTAAATTTTGTGCTGCTGGACGAAAATTTTGATATAGATCTTTTATATAATATATATATATATATATATATATATATATATATATATATATATATATATATATATATATATATATATATATATATATATATATATATATATATATATATATATATATATATATATATAGGTAAAACTAGTGAAAATTTCTACCAGAATACAGGAACATAAATATAGCTTCGTCCATAATAAAAGTAATTCGAATTATGCTAACCATTTAACAGAAAACCATACTTTTGATACGACGAATTTCGAAATTCTACACAATATAGAGAGAAGTAGTCAATTAGATTATAGAGGAAATATATCGGCCTAAAAATTCTGGAAACTTGGTCAATGAACAGATAGAATTAAACAGTTCACCCTTGTTAAACCTTTTCAGGTAATAGAAATTATTTCTCAGAATGGAACACGGTATGTACATTTGTACATACACGGTATGTACAAATGTACATACCGTGTATGTATCACTTTTCAGAATATAACCTTGATGAATCCCCACATGACTCTGTGGTCACATTATTTTGAAGATTAACTGTTAACAGACCATCGCGTCTACCATG
Organism: Henosepilachna vigintioctopunctata; assembly: GCA_030704895.1. NCBI lineage: Eukaryota > Metazoa > Arthropoda > Insecta > Coleoptera > Coccinellidae > Henosepilachna > Henosepilachna vigintioctopunctata. The sequence continues at coordinate 7,687,702 of JARQZJ010000033.1, read as the reverse complement.
ACTCACCCTGTATATATATATATATATATATATATATATATATATATATATATATATATATATATGTGTGTGTGTGTTATCGTTCCACCCCAGTTCATATCAGATAAGAGTATAAATGAAGTGAAAACCCCAAGTTATAGAATGAGGGTGTCAGTGGCTTTATTAAGGGTGCCACCAAGTATAATGTGGGCCAGGTTATTTTAAAAAAAGCAACTAAATATTGAAAAACACTCTATTGTCCAAATGCGCTCATATTAAATAAGTGCATTCAATAAATGCACAGCTTAATAAATGAATTATTAAGCTGTCCTCTAGCTGAAGTCGGGATATCTGGCTGCACTGAACTAACAGTCCGGTACTCAGCTCGTCTGTACTATTTGAACGTTTCGACGAGATGAACATTCCTTGCATCAAACAGGCTTTGAAACTGTCTTCAATATTCGGGACGGAATGGCTATTACAGGATAAATATTGCCCCGTACCTAACACGGTTTTCCTAATGAGGGTAGGAACAAAAATTACAACTTTACATACACTAAGCAATGCCCATGTTGGGATGCTTTCCACAAAATATTTCCGGCCTTATTATAAAAATATATTTTAGAACGAGAAATTACAGAGAAAATACATTGATGCTCCTGAATTAATGAGATCTATTCTGTTGGTGGATGTTCAGGAATACTCTCGACAATCATTTTGTGAACAGCTTTTTATTTACATTTTCATATGGCCAATCGATCAGTGAACTGAATATAATATCAATATTAAATGTTGGTATCAACACAAGTTATCTTGTTTCTGCTCATAATTCTGTAAAAGTTTGTCTTCTCTGTATTTCTGTGTATAGAATGTCTTTTGTGTTCATGTCACTTTTGATGAAAGTGGGGTGTTCGAATGAAATGCACTCTGTGTTGTTGTCAAGAGGAAGAATCTAGAAATCTAGAGATAGAAGGAGCCCACGTGTTCAATGTGGAAAGTCATCGATTCTTGATTGAATGAATATGACTGATGATTTCTTATGAGGATGAAACAATTGTATCTCACTATCATTCAACAAGTTAGATGATTTTTCGAAGCGCCTTTAAGATTAACACTTGATGACGTTAGTGTAGATAGCTTCTTGGGAGATTTATATTGAATATTTCGATTGGGAGTCTCAGTTTTAACTATATATATACACACACACAAACACACACACATATATATATATATATATATATATATTTATATGAAATATATATAAATATATATATATATATATATATATATATATATATATAAATATATTTGAATCTGGAGGATAAACACAAAGGTTCGACCAACTAGAACTTGGCTGCGGCGTTCTGAGGAGATCCAATAAGATCGAAACACGTGTCAACGGCTGCTACCAATCAGCGGGATACGCCGATAATTTTCATTTTAATTCAAATTTTTTCCGCATCAAATATCATTTACATATATATATATATATATATATATATATATATATATATTAAGGAAATGAAATTTTTTGTGCTTATGGCACTGAATGAAATATTTAAGAAAATGAACACTAGAACATTCATTTGAAAAATTGAAATTAATCAAGAGAATGTTATAGCAGAGCTAGATATGTGAACGTGTACGATGTGATGTCTCCATTATCCTTCAAGGGATAAATGTTAGAGAAATATTGAAATCGATGCCACACCTGATGGAAGTGCGAGACATATATGTTTCGTTCTGCAAGGAACTCGTCAGTCGCACCACGTCCATCGAAGTGAGGCAACGATTTCAACCTCCAAGCATCTTCTTGTGACTTCAAGTGGAAGATCGTAGAGTAATGAATACTCTACAATTCCATCTATAGAAATCAGTAGAAAACACCTCTCTCAGATTACAGAGTCACCAAGCATCGAAATTTCACATATCTTCTATACCCGTAGGTATCTACTAAATTGCAATGTCTATTTGACAAATATCATCGAACGATGTTTTAAAATGTCAATAGATTGCGTTAGTAGTACGCTCGCGTTTATTCCCGTATTTCAGGGGCCAATTCGGCGATATTTTTAAGGAAATGAAATTTTTTGTGCTTATGGCACTGAATGAAATATTTAAGAAAATGAACACTAGAACATTCATTTGAAAAACTGAAATTAATCAAGAGAATGTTATAGCAGAGCTAGATATGTGAACGTGTACGATGTGATGTCTCCATTATCCTTCAAGGGATAAATGTTAGAGAAATATTGAAATCGATGCCACACCTGATGGTAGTGCGAGACATATATGTTTCGTTCTGCAAGGAACTCGTCAGTCGCACCACGTCCATCGAAGTATATATATATATATATATATTAATATATATATATATCGATATATATATATATTAATATATATCGATAAAGTTTAAGGTACTTCTCGTCGATTCGTTTTATTTGGTCCGTTAGTTTCCTATTCTTCATTGGAAACGAAATAATTCTATGACATAGTCGTCAAAAATTCATAGATTCAAAAAATGATTTGAAAAATATTTTAATATGTGGAACACCTTACAAGCGTTTAATATCAGGCCACTGTCCCAATGAATGTATATTTCAGAAAACTAGATAATTGAAATTCTATTATAATTGTTTCTATGAATCGAATTAACATATCTGATGATATTCTAATGCTGATCGTTTTATTTGAGAAGATACTAAGTTTTCAACATAATATGTTGAAAACTTAGCATTTCATTCATATTATGAATGAAATAATTTCTGCTAGTCTTTCCACATGTTTTGTGCCACAGAAAGTAAAACGCTTTTCATAGAAGTTAGTCTAAAAGCTGTCTTTAAAAAAAGTCTCCTTCACAGACTCACGGCGATGTTGACGTTGCACTATCAAAATACAAGCTGGCCATTCAATATGAACCAAACTCTGTGGCTCTATGGAATAACATCGGGTCCTGTTTCCACACGAAGCAAAAATACATCGCGGTAAGTTTGATGTTATTTTTTTCATGTTTGATGAATAAGATTGCGTTCTTTGAAAGACGGAAACATTTAGGGATGCAACAATCTTTTGGAACACTAGATTTTTGGAAATTTCGGTGTTCTTAAAGGTAACATTGATATTGTAAAATCATCAGTTATGTGAGAAAAACTCCAATGATATGAATAGGTTCTTCGAATGGAAACGAGATTAACAGTATTTCTATAAAGTCATAGAAATGATATTCACAGGAATAATGTATGCACAAATGAATTGTGAGAAATTCGGTAAATGCACAAAGTTTACACATATATACATATAATATATATTATATGTATATATGTGTATATATATATATATATATATATATATATATATATATATATATATATATATATATATATATATATATATATATATATTGACATACACATATATATAAAATATATATATATATATATATATATATATATATATATATATATATATATATATATATATATATATATTGACATACACATATATATATAAAATATATATATATATATATATATATATATATATATATATATATATATATATATATATATATATATATATATATATATATATATATATATATATATATATATATATATATATATATATATATATATATATATATATATATATATTAGGTGTCCTTTATATGGCAAAAAAATTTTTTTTTTAAAATTTCGATACGCATACCCTCTACTTCTTTTATAAATGCTAGAATGCATGTATAGTATAGAATGTACTCAAATATAAAATTTCATATTTGCAGCATGATTGCAACCCGTGCCGACCGAGCTCTGAAATTTAATAAAAAATGGTGTTTTGGCCTGACATTTTGGTTTGATCCAAAACTAATTAAAATGCAACAAATGAAGTCAATATGAGTAAAAATAAAATAAGATCAACATAAACTTTCATTTAGATACAAATTATAATAATAATTAATTAGGGTAACTTCTCTTTAGTGTGATTTTTTTGCAGTCTGAATACAGATTTCTATGTTCCTGAACACAAGGCAAAAAAAAATTTTTTTGCTCTTCTTCAGACGAGATAAGTCCATTAAAATCTTGCATTAATTCAACAGCTCTTTCAGCAGTGTCATTTATGACGTTCAAATGATTTATTCGTCTTGTAGCGTCCAAAAAAGTAGGATTGTCACCCCAAGAAGATACATTCTCTCATAGAAAACTGTCGTCGACCTGCAGTCCAGTCGAGATAAAAATTGTTTGATTCTTTGTGAAACAATCGTCCAACGTCATATCTGAAGAAAGAGAAAATAGTTCAGAGAAGCAAAAACTAAGCCACGAATCTTTGGAAAAATAAACAAGAAAATATTAAGCTTACTAAAGAAATTTTGGGTAATTTCTTCCTTCGATGGGATAAAGCGTTTGACGGAATCTGAAATTTCATCTCTGTTTAAATTATTAATTATTTATGTCTTCGTTTTGAAATCAACTTTTTCATCAAAGAGGGATAATATGACTGGTTCTTCACACAAATACCGTGAATGATGAACAATTTTGCTCATGGATGCCTTGGAACTTGTCGCGTCTACTTTCTCATATTCTTTTAGAGCTTTCGAAAAGCATAAGTCTTGGTTAGGTGCTTTAATTGCCACTGTGCAGGTTTAGTATACAAGGTGACGATAAATAAGTAAACATCTTGTAGAGCATTTCTGTCTTTTGCAGTAATTTTAAGTTGCGATTGAAGCAAACATATTTTTATAGAATAGATAGCTCTCGCCATCCATCGCGCTTGATGCAAAGCTCCAGGGGGCCTGTGTTTTGGTTTATTCTCTGTATCTCCTCCTAAGGACACAACGCATAGTTCCACCAATTCACGGTAATATTCTCTAACAAGAGGTTTTTCCGGTTCAGTCTTATAAAAAGTTAACAAAGATGCAATTTTTGTCTCAGCAATATTTGCTTCAACGAAATTCAGAGGTGGCTCAAAATTATCGGTGTTAATATTTTTCCAATTAGCTCTTAACTTTTTGAAAATTGGAATATATGGGCCACTTCTAATTTGCTTTTCCTTGGTTTCAAAAACAGCTTTAAGGACTAATTCATAAATATGACGACCACAAGCAGAAAGCAGTAATTCCGTTTCTGAATTCTGCTCCAAAATAGCACAAGCTCCACCCAAACCGCCAATATTTGAAGCTGTTGTATCGCAACGCATTATCTGTACTTTATCATGGAAGTTCCAGTCAGAGAGTGAATTGAAATTGCTTTAGCTTGATGTTTTCCAGAAGTACTCTCTAATTTTGGCACTGCAAGAAGCTGTTCTCTATCGTCAAATGAAGCAATAATTGGCCTTCGTAGGAATTCTGGCTTTTTCCCAAAATATAATGCACTCTCTTATAACAAGATTCGCACTTTCACTAACAGTCAGCTTGACTTCACGTATATTGTAATATATAACGGTCGAACTTGTCGATTAGATGGTAATTTTGCACCATTTATCTGGTGGCTTGGCAGTCCGATAAGCTAAATATTTTATCACTTCATAATTCCTCAGATATCTTCACACAATAAACAACAACGCACTATTAATGTTACAAATCACGTATGAAATGTCAATTGAAACTCGCAGTAACAGGTCGCAGCGCTGCACCCACGCAACTTGTATGGACAAGTTAAAAACTCAAGTCGGAACGGGTTATCGTTTATAAATCGGGCTAATATTTATTTCTGTACTATATTTGGTCAATACGAAACTTTTTAGAAGGTATGCGTAAAAATATATTGACATTGAATTTCAAGGGACACCCTAATATATATATATATATATATATATATATATATATATATATATATATATATATATATATATATATATATATATATATATATATATATATTATTCGAATTATATCAGAATTGAAAGTGAACATGGTGATTTTAGGGTGGATTAGGCACTGGTGATACCACAGAAACTATTTATTAACTGAATTTCACTACAACAGTATCACCCCGGCTTAGTTTTACGCCGAACAAAAAAACACTTGTTTAGATCCACCGTAATAATAATCGAACACCTCGGTGTCGACCTGTCATCTCTATGTCTCCAAGCTCGGAAGCGACGGCATAGTCATCTTATGTGATCATCGTATTCATGTATATATATATATATATATATATATATATATATATATATATATATATCTATATCATATATGTGCTATGATATTCTTTAGAGTAATTCGTCAAAAATTTTAAATAGTGTTGGCGTTTACTTGATGTGAATTCATTATAATTGAATATAACTTAAATTCAAACACTGGAACTTATGATTTACACTTTATTGACTACATAGCATGACGCGTTTCGTCGTTACAAACGACTTTTCAGATGCTTACAGATGCATCTGAAGAAGTCGTTTGTAACGACGAAACGCGTCATACTATGAAGTCAATAAAGTGTAAATCATAAGTTCAAGTGTTTGAATTTAAGTTATATTCGTCAAAAATTATTGAAAGAAAGTTATAGTGTAGTTTGATAGCGAATATCTATAAATAGTATTATCTACGAGTGCGATAATATAGCACGGGAACTACAGATTTCTTTTCTTCGTAGTGAATTTCTGATATGTTCTGAGAAATAACAACGTGCGATTCTACAACCGCAAACTAGATGGCGCATTACTTCATAAAATTTTTTGAAATTGTTCCAAAAATTTAGACTTATAAAATGTAGTATCTTAATTGATAAGGAGGTGTGAAACATTCAATGTAGGTGTGTTCATGTGCTTTTCATTGATTATAATATTTGAGATGTACATTAATCTATACATTGTAATAACATACGACTTCCTCTATATCCCTGTCTTAAAATTGACTAGAGGATATGTGAGGATTGCAATCTTTGCCTTTCATCTGTTGAACGTGGCGTGTCAGATTTGTCAACATTGTCAGATCAAGAAGACGACACCGAGGATCTACTTCAGGTAGCAGAGCGATTGTGATTAGTGCGAGACATAGTGACAAAGTGATTAGTGCGCAAGTGCAGTGATTTCAAGACTAACCCGAGAGTAGTCGAGTGAATAAGAAACGGGCGAACCTAAAACCGCGAGTGTTAGTGCCGCGACGCGTCTACACTCGCGCAGTGCCGCGAAAAGTGAGACACCGTGTGACAAAGTGAGCATCGTGTTAGCGAATATAGGGAAGATATGGATAGTGACGAGAAAAAGAAGGAAGAAGTTAGAATAAGGGCGGAGCAAATCAAGGAGCACCTCGGTTTCTTGGCCACCGAAGGTTACAATGTGCTACAATTCCTAGACCAATGGAGGGAAGCGTGCATTCATACACCGGCCACGATGGGCACGAAAACGTGCCAAAACAAATCAAATAACACGAAAAGGAGTCTGGAAGCCGAGGAGTTCCAGACTCCGAAGAAAACAGTGAAATTGACCAACCAAAACAATGAAAACACGGCAACGATAACAACTCAAAACAAATATGAATCCCTAACGAATGAAGAAGAAATGGAAACCCAAACCATCGAAGACAACAAAAAAGAAGAACCGGACACACCGATACAGAAAAAGACAACCAAATCGCCAAGAAAGGAGAAGATGGTCCCACTCATCATTCGTGAAAAAGAGAAGTGGAACGACATCTCAAGAATTTCCAAGCAGACCAACATCAATTACACAAAAGCGAAATCAGTCCATCAAGGAATACAAGTCGAACCGGCCACAGAAGAAGACTACAGACGAATGTTCCGTCTACTCAAAGAACGGAACACGCAATTCTACACTTACCAATTGAAAAGTGAGAAACAATTGAAAGTCGTTATAAGAGGAATAATGACCGAAATTACTGAAAACGAAATAATAGAAGACTTGAAAGAACAGGGCTATCCAGTCACTAAAGTTGTGAGAATGAAAGGAAAGAAAGGATTCCCCGCCCCTTTGGTACTAGTGGAGATTCCAAAAGAATTTGAGACTATCTACAATGAATTGAGGTTCTGCTGTGGACTCTCTGTCCAAGTAGAGAATCTGAAGTTGAAAAACGAAGTAGTCCAATGCTACAAATGCCAGCTTTTTGGACATGTTCAGAGGAATTGCCACGGCGATCCCAAGTGTATGAAATGCTGTGAAGCACACAATTCCTTTGAATGCAAAAAAGCGAAGACGTCCACACCAAAATGCGCCAACTGTGGCGGCGAGCACTTGTCGACAAACGTGAAGTGCCCGAAAAATACGAACAATCCCTATACAAAACCAATGACGACTGAAAAGTTCAAGCCAGCCCCACTGCCGACAGAAAACGCCTGGCAAAAGAGTACCGCTGAAATAACGCCCCAACTTAGCCAGAAACCGAAACCAATCCCTCAAGAAACAAATAAAACGAACAAAACAGAAGACGAGTTAGCTACCATTCTAGGCAGAATGCTGATCGCCTTCAGCAACACAAATGCAACAACAAAGCAAAAACTCGAGTTCATCAGCGAGCAAGAGAAGTTGATAAAACTGTTTACGAACAAAGCTTGAACAATTTTATCGCGAAGCATAAGAGTCGGATTCTGGAATGCGAACTTATTCCCAAAAGGGAAGAGCTTATTCATTCGCAGACAGTAGGAACATCCTTCCAGATCATCAGTTCGGTTTCAGAACGCAACACTCGACAATATATCAACTGGCAAGAATGACAGAAGACATCAAGGATAAACTGAATATATCAATTCCAACTGGAGCCATATTTTTGGATATCGAAAAAGCCTTCGACAAAGTGTGGCACCATGGTTTGATATACAAATTGAAAAGAGACAAATTTCCGAGGAAGTTAGTGAACATAGTCCAAGCTTACTCAAGTGGACGAACATTCGAGTCAGAATAGGAGATCAACTATCAAGTATCAAGGAAGTTCATGCAGGAGTGCCTCAAGGATCAGTAATCGGCCCTCTGCTCTATAACATCTACACAGCAGATATAAAAACACCCGAAAAATGCAAAATAGCCCAGTTCGCCGACGACACCGCTCTCTACATATCAAGCAGAAGAAAAGAGGGCGTTCAAAAGGGACCACAGGAAGACCTGCTAAAAATACACAAGTACTTTGAAAAGTGGAAAATCGAAGTGAACCCCAACAAAACAGTAGGAGTTTACTTTGATCACAAAAGGAGAGAGAAAAAACCAGAGACATCATTTTCAACGGTCATTCCATCCAATGGGAAAAAAAAACAAAGTACCTAGGACTATATCTGGACCACGATTTGAAATTCAAAACTCAAATCGCGGAAAATATCAAGAAAGTCAGACAACTGCATGACCACCTGTATCCCCTTTTGAACAAAGAGAGCAGGATGTCAATTGAGAACAAGATGAAGATAATTAAAACAATCATCATCCCAGGACTCATCTACGGAGGCGAAATCTGGGAAATTGACGCAAAAATCGACAGACTACAAAGCACTCTGAACCGGATAGTACGCTCAGCAGTAGGGGCACCAAGATACATGCCCAACCAGAGCCTGTACCAAGAACCAAAGTACAAACCACTGATAGTGACAATACAAGAAAGAAGACAGAAGATGATCAAACGAATGGAGACACACAACAACAGTCTCGTACGGAGAACGACCGAAACCACCCCCAGAACATCAGGAGGTAGAACATCCCTGAAGCAATGGACGAGAACGAGAGACGAAGAAGATTCTCAACAACACAAGAGAAGAAAGTGCTAATAACGCACTAAGTACCGAGATGTGAACACTAACATACTCCTTTGCAGAAGAAAGGCCAAACGAAGACAAAGAGGCAAAGGATTTTTGTCCAGTCCTCAACAAGAACGAGTGAAGACCTCAGCAATCTTTGCCTTTCATTAGTTGAACGTGGCGTGACTTGTAGTACGAAACAGTGACTGTCTCACGCTTTCAATAAATGTAGGCATCGATTTCAAGGTTCTTACATTTTTCCCATAGAGGATAATGTATTCTCTAACATTAATTCCTAGAAGGACAAAGTATTGTTCATGTTTCACATAGCCAGTTCACAACACAAAAGTGATGTTAAAAACCCAAAGAAAATTTGTGCTTTCGCAGAACATGTTAGAAGTACAAATCATGACATGGACTATTAAAATACGTCAATTCTGGATTATGAGATGAATTTTAAAAAATGTTTTTTTTAGAAATGTTCCACATTAAGAAAAATCCCTGTTTGATGAATTCTCGTTCCAACATCAATTTTATTAGTAAAATCTATTTTTATTTGATGAGTCATAATACCAATGAAATAAATCTTGCATTGTAGTCATTAATAGTATGAGAAGTCTTTTTAAGAAAGAAGAAGCATTGACATTCTGGTCCTTGGGCACTCATAGAAAGCAAACGATTCCAGAACTAATCTTGCTTCTTGCGCCTTTGACAGACATAATTGTTTGGCAATTCAGATAATTTAAAATTCAATATAAAGTTTGGATTGTTGATGCTTTGTGTTGCATGCAATTGAGAGTTTTGTTTAAAGTATGTTCAGTTATGATTGTATACAATTTTAATGATAGGTAACATAGAAATAATTCAGTTCTTTTGTTCCTCGCCATGTGGCTCATTTTATAATTTCAACTATTTGGTAAGTCTTGGTCTTTTAATTCAGTAGTGATTCTTGTAACATCAACACATATTGCAAAGTTCTGATGATGGCCACGATTGTTTAACCGAAACATTGACGAAAATAAATGTAGTACACTAAGTGACCTCTCCCTCCATCTGTTCACAATCCCTTACACTTATATATATATATATATATATATATATATATATATATATATATATATATATATATATATATATATATATATATATATCTATATAAGGATAATGAATGAATTATAATTATAAAATAAGAATAAAATATTCAGTCGAATGATGATATCACATTATTCGACTGAAAATGCGTAATGCAAATGGAAGTGTTTTTGGAAATAATGCAAGAAAGGTGACTGTTATCAATTTATTGAGAGATATTTCAGACATATGCTTATCAAAAAGTAGAGCGTATTGAACTTTCTGATTGTTCTGAAGTTTCAGTTACTTCAGAAGATATCATTTCAAATTTCTGTAATAAAAATGATACTTTATTCGCTCACATACATTTGTAACAATGTTGAGCATCGTCCTTACATACATAATGAAGGCAATATTGAAACAACAGCATTAATAATAAAATCGTAAGTTAACATGACTGATAAACTGAAACAATAAAAATGTCAGATATCTTCTCTCATCTCAACAATAACTTCCTCCACTGTGTATGGAGAGATGTCCAGAATGACATCCCACACATGGTACTTGAACTCCCTCAGCGGCAAATCTCTTATATATAATGGCAGTTCGTTATATAATTCAATAGGGAGTCGTGAGACATCTGTGCTAGAGAGAACACGTGTATTGTTAGCAAGGTATATCATGTCTTCAACAAGTTATATTCACCAAACGTACGTAAAATAAACACTCATGGCAAACAGTCAAAAAAAAAAATTTACATCTCTCTCCCCTGAAATTATCGGGAATTTATCAATTGATATTCATTCAAGAATAGATAGATATTCATTCCTCTCTGAAGAACCAGATGATAGTACAGCTCAAAAAATCTGAAGAATAGACCACCACATTTCTTTATACGAGGTGTAACAAACTTCTCCGAAATGAGCAAAAATTCAACAACATTGATACAGTTATACAGTGAATAAATGATGAACAGTTTCATACAAAAACACTAGAAAGAACAACGTCAAAGTAAATGTAACAAACCCTGATGCATTCAGAACTTAAGTTAGGTACTTGCGGGACGAAAACATTATATTCCATGCCTAACAAATTGAACAAGAAAGGGCCAATAAAGTGGTCATCAGGCATCTTCACTTCAGCGTCCCCACTGAAGATATCGAATTGGAAATCGAATAAGTGAGGAATATAATCAACATAAGAGATCGTATTACAAAAAATTCACTCCTTCTATTTTATTTAGACTTTGAGCCAAAGGAAAACAACAAAGATACTTATAAATTCGATATTCTAACAAATAGGAAAATAACAATACAGCCACCGAGAAGAAAACGAGAAATTTCACAATGTACCAGATGTCAAGAAAATGGGCACTCGAAAACCTACTGCAATATACCATTCATGTGAGTTAAATGTGGCCATATATTCACTATGTGAAGGGAGACACTCAGCAAATTACAAGGGTTGTCAAGTCTACAAACAACTTCTTCAACACAAAAAAAAACCATTCAAAGGAATAATAGGCAACAGAACATCCATGAGCTCATCACTGGTATCAATAGGCTTCAAAATCACGCAACTAGAACACCGAAATTATCTTATGCAGATGCAACCAGAAACCATCAGAGACAGCAGGAACTTCCCACTCAGGATCCAACCTCCTCAGAAACGATAATGCTTACTTTTTTATCCGGCCTCAAATCCATGATGACACAATCGATAAACCAGAACGAGATTTAACTAAATATGCTGATTAAGTATAATTTACAAATTTGAATAAAAATGGCTAAGTTCATCGGTCTAACAACATGAAAAGCAAATTGGCTTCCAAAACATAAAAATCAACTGAAAACATTCATAACCCTAAATAAAATAGATGTGATGCTGATATCAGAAAACCACTTCACTGATGAGACAGTATTTCAAATTCCACAATACTTCACTTACTACACTCAACACCTAGACGGCACTGCCCATGGTGGTACAACCATGGGCAACATCAACCTCAAACATGATATTCCTTCAAATTATGTTAGTGATAAAATACAAACAACGAACATCAGAGTGTACATAGAATCATGGAGCTTAGATGTATCAGCAATATATTCACCACCATGAGACATTATTTTTTCAAAACAATACGAATCATTCTTTCGAAACTTTCAGCGATGTTTTATAATAGAAGGAGACTGGAACGCAAAGCATACACAATGGGTATCAAGACTGATAACACACAAAGGTCGAAATTTGATGGAAGTAATAACGAATAGAAATCTCGATGTAATGTCACCAGGTTCACCAACATACTGGACAACAGATATTAACAAGATACCAGATGTATTGGACTTTTTTATCATCAATGGAATAGAAATTATCCACTTTCAAGTAGAATCAACCTCAGACCTTTCATCTGACCACTCACCGTTTTTTATGACCCTGCACTCAGTACCTATATTCAATGAACTGAAACCTTCACTCATATCTAATAAAATCAACTGAGACAGGTTTCGGGAAATTCTGAATGAGGATATAGTTATTAATATAAACCTTGAAACTTCTGAGGATAAAGAAACTGCTGCGAACAACTTTACTAACTTGATACAAAAAGCAGCAACGGAAAGTACTCCAACATAATCACGTATAGAATTGGGGAATTATTGAAAGAAAAACGAGGGGTAAGAGGCAAATGGTCAAGGTCACGGAATCCTTCAGACAAGAAAACATTCAATCACCTCAGTCTAAAACTACATAAAATTCTTTAATAGTATACAAATTCACAATTCCAATATTATATCGAAAATATTGACGACAACAATGAACATACTATCTGGAAGGCAACAAAAAGATTCGAAAGGCAAACTTTGAGAAAATCTCCAATCAAGAGAAACAACGAGGAATGGACTGTCTAAGATAAAAAAAAGTGCAACACATTTAACGCACATCTGGTAAATGTTTTCACTCCAAATGTCTCCTATCCTGGTATCAGTGATACGGATGTGGAATAATTCCTGTGGAAGGTACTGCATGTCAAATTCATCTACCAATTGAATCCTTCACACCGACAGAAGTGGCCAATGGGATGCAAAGACTCAAATTACAAGAAATCACCATTCTAAAGAAGGTACCGAAAAAAGCGCTCGTCCTACTCACCACCTTATACAATAAAATAATGAGTATATCCTATTTTTCCATCATATGGAAGTGTGCCGAGGTTATAATGATAGCCAAACCAGGTAAACCTGAACATGAAGTAGCATCATACAGACTCATAAGTCTACTACCAATCCTGGGTAAAGTATTCGAAAAAATGTTTCTGACAAGACTGAAAGAAGAAATAGATATGTAGAAACTAGTGCCAAACCATCAATTAGGATTCCGAGAAAAACACTCGACAATACATCAAATCCACTGTATAGTAGACGCCATCTCAGCTTGTTTCGAAGAAAAAAAAATTTGCTCAAATGTATTTCTGGGTTCGTTGCAGGCATTCGACGAGGTTTGGCACAATGGTCTGTTGAATCCTTTGAAGAAACCTCTTCCGCAACCTTATAACTTGCTCTTAAAATCATATCTAACAGACCGCATTTTTGTCCTAAAATACGGGGAAGCATTATCCAGATTTTCTAAACTAAATTCTGGAGTCTCGCAGGGAAGTATCTTGGAGCAATTTTTATTTATCCTTCACACCTCAGATATGCCGGAAAATGAGAACACCATAATGTCCTCCTTTGCAGATGTCCTAGCCCTTTTTGCATCCAACGAAAACGCTGAAACATCATCTGACAATGGCATCGGGAAAGGCGACTTAGCTTCAATGACACAAAATCAGTGCAAGTAACTTTTACAACTATGAAAAGAGTGTACCCTCCAGTCAAAATAATGGACAGAGATATACCAATTGATACAAAAGCGAAATACCTTTGAATGCATCTAGATCAGCACCTGAATTAGAGACAACACATCCAACGAAGAAAAAACAAATAAATCTGCAAATCCGGCAAATGTATTGGTTCATAGGTAGAAAACGAAACTGAACCTTAGTATTAAGATACTTATATACAAGGCAATTATTATTAAAGTTATATAGACGTACGGTATTGAATTCTGGGGTTGCGCTAAAACCTCCAACATTCAAATCATCCAAAGACTACAATCGTAAATGCTGCGTTCATTGGTTTATGCACCTTGGTACGTCTCAAACCTCACCATCCATAATGATCTGAGAGTTCCATATATCACCACTGAAATGAAGAATCTTGCAAGTTATTATTACCATAGTCTAGAAGGACATTCCAATGAACTGATAGATCGATTGACACTAAAGACTATCATGTTGGGAGGATTGAAACGGACATGGCCAAATGATCTAATATTCTAATCACAAAGTGTGCATCAGCTGATTTTCTTTTTCAAATGCTCATTCCTTCATCAAATTTGAATAATAATAATTTATTTAGATAGATTATTAATTTCAAGAAATAAATCATAAAAAATATATTTTAATGGATATGTAGGTGTAGCTTCTCTGTGTCAGAGCGAGCCTATGTGGAGGCAGCAATAAGCCTTCACCATGACCAGTGTAATGTCCATGTCTACTGTGCACCAGTTTAAAGTCAGATCTTCGAGACCTAACAAACAATAAACATCGATAGATGAACAGACCCGGCAAGGTTAAAACTCCATATTGCCTGAATAAATCGCGACAACTATACCATGGACTTCGCCTACCAATAATTATTGCGGTCTGTTGCATTTCCAATACCTTGTGCCAGTCGGTTGAGTTTCCCCAAAATTGAGGTCCGTAAAATAAACATAATTAACTGAAAAAACATATTAGTTAAATGTTCGAACCAATTTTCCCAATTGGCTATTTGGGGGCCTATACATAAATAGTATCAGAATATTTGGATTTGCTATTTCGATGGCAATCACCTCAAATTTTTTTCTCCACTGACATCTGATCTATAGTGGGATTTTTTCGTGTTTTAATGTTCTTGATATAGATTAGAACACCTTGCATTTCTTGTTCGACAAGATGTTGTTTATCAAGATTTGTTCGCGATGCTATAGCCAGGCAGATGATAGTTTTTGATAGCAGGTGATGATAGCCAATGTTCACATATGCATATGATGTCATGGTTCCTATTCTCAATTTGTAGTCCACGTTCGTCTAGTTTTCTCGTGAGACTTCGAATGTTTAGAAATAGCATATTCAACTTACCAGTGATTTCAGAATGTGATAAAGAGTTTATTGAAATATTTCGTTCTAAATTTGGTTCACCTCCTTTGGTTTCATCTGCTTTGATTGGTAGTGTTTTTATGATTTGAAGTCATACCTCTTCACACCTATATTCTTCGGTCAAAAGCTAGGACTATACATCTCATCTTACACCCGAAAGTTACATCCGAAATGTTTGAGTACATTGTAGGGGTATTTCAATGGAATACATTTATTTTTTGTATCCTCAATGATGTGTTCAGTCACTTGAATATCGGAAGATTCGTATCCTGGTTCATTTACAGTTTTTATATTTCTTTCGTTCGCTATTTTCACTCAACTATTAGTCTAATTTTCAGTTCAAGTTTCAGTGTCACGTCAATTATCATGAAGATATTAAGCGCATTAGTTTCTAAGCTACATTTTGATGTTAGTTTCTCGCAGTTTTTCACTTATGAACCATAGATATTCAACTGTCACGCAGAGCAAAATTAATGCAACGTCGCACTTCGACGAACAATATGAGTAGATATATAATTAATTATAAATATAGTTAATATAGTATATTATTATTTCTAAGTTGCTCGGATGAAGTGTATAATGGCCTGCAATCTTTGTATGGTGGTACATTTTCATTCTTGTGACGAACGCATTCTATCAAATTCTAGAGAGGTGATCTTGTTTTTCCGGTAAAGGAAAATCACGTGAGTATGTCACCGAATTTATTATGGGTTTTGAAAAGATGAAACTTTGTTGCGCCCAGATGACACTGATGCATAATAACATGAAAGAGAGTTGTATAGTGTTTGGAAGGAGTTCGATGTTCTTCGGAAATTACTGCATATTAACTCTCAAAAGTATTTTGCGTTGAAAACATTGGTGCAGACAGCTTTCTCAGACTTTTATTCGAATTATTTGAAAATTTCGAATGAAAATTTTTGAATGAACATCACTTATTTAATATTCTTGATTTTGTTCATTTTATCTATTTTATTTATCATCTTTGAAAATATTTGCTGCTATTAACGATCGTCATGATTGTGTCAGATTACAGTTTTCCCTTGACGCTGTTAATTTGTGGTGTAACAGCAATAGGCTGAAACTGAATATCAGTAAATGTAAAATTGTATCATTTTCTCGAAAATTGTTTACAATTCATCAGAGTTATACATTGGAAGGTCAAATTCTAGATAGATGTGTTGAGTTTAAGGATCTGGGGGTACTTTTCGACTGTAAGCTGTCCTTCTCTAAACATATAACTTGCATTACTACGGCTTCTGCTTCTAGGATGCTGGGTTATTTGGTTAGAAATTGGGGCAACTTTGTTAATCTTTACGCTATGAAAACGCTTCACTACTCCTTTATTCGCAGTAAACTGGAATATGCGTCTATAATTTGGTCTCCTGTGTACATTGATTCTATTGTCGACTTGGAGGCAGTTCAGAGGAAATGTTTGAAGTATATGTACTTCAGATGTTATGGGCAATATCCTTCTAGAGGCTTCGACCATTCCATCCTAATCGATAGTTTGGGAATTGAAATATTGAAGTTGAGGCGTGAACGGTTCGGCCTAACATTTCTCTTCAAAATTTTGCACAATTCGATTGACTCACCATTTCTTCTCAGCAAAATAAATATTCGCGTACCAAGGCCTGGTCTGAGGCGGAATAATACATTTTATGTCACTTACAGCAGATCAAATGTTATGTCACGTTCTCCTATCAATTTTATATGTAATCTTTATGATGTTTGTTGCGGTCGATGTGATATCTATTTTGATCGGCTATCAGTTATCTTGGCATGCCACTCAGAACAGCTCATTGGGATGTCGTGATATTTTCCTGAACTTCTGTTGTCCACATATGTCTTAGTTATAAATATTATTTCAACTGTTATTTTAATTTTAGTTATTTTATTTGTTTACTAGATAATACTAACGCAATCGATTTTAATTTTATTTTTATTTATCAAACATATTTCGTTACTAAATGGTCAACTTCTGCTGACCATACGTAACTTTGCAATAGACAATATTTCATTTTTGTTTTTAGTTATCTGGTTATTGTTCAATACTATTTCAATTGATTTTGAATTAATTTTTTCGTTATATATATTAGCTTATACTTCCTATTTTTTTTCTTGTTAATTTCTTTTCTTATTTATTATTATTTGTGTACAGTTTTGCAATTTTTTTTAAATTGTAATTTTTTTTGTAATTTTTTCTTTGTAATTGGATGTATATCTGTTGGGAATAAATGTCTTATTATTATTTTTATTATTCTGAATTTTATATATTTTGAAATGTTAAATTTTTTTCAAGATAAATCTCATTTTCGTTAGATGTTGGCATTTTGCCTATTTTCACAAGGATTTCATTAGAGCATTGATCAGTGCACAATCTTACAAAGTAAATCATAATTGGCCGGAATTTGAATTAGAATATCTCGAGCTTCTATTGGATTTCCTCATAGAAGCATCGATTTAATTAACCACATTTTAGGAGAACTTTCAGTGATGATGCTTATGCCACACTGCGAATCATATCACGTAGTAATAATTTCAGTTAATTAAATTGAACTTGAATTGAAATATCTGGCGGTTGTGATCACGAACAGGGTTTCATCATTATACGTCTGAAGTGTAAGGCTCAAACACTTGAAAAATATATTTGAATGAGTGCTTTTCACTTCGGCAACGAGATCAATATCGAGTGTACTGCATCATTGGGAACAATTGGCTAAATTCCACTGGGATAATTCAAAATTTTGGGCTTCCTACTCATTATCAATAGTTTTCAATTTGTTGTTGATGGGTAAGTAGTTTGGGAAAGGGCCGAGCATTTCATTTGAATTTCGAGGAATTTAGCCATGTTATTATCTATTTTTGTTACTGGTTACAAAAATTTATATACGTTCACTAGCGAACCCGATAGTCGTTGTCTTTGCCAAGATTCCCTATCGGCAGTCTCTCGGTTTCTATATATATATATATATATATATATATATATATATATATATATATATATATATATATATATATATATATAAGAAAATGAAAACTAGAACATTCATTTGAAAAATTGAAATTAATCATGAGTATATTATAGTAGAGTTAGATATGTGAACGTGTACGATGTGATGTCTCCATTATCCTTCAAGGGATAAATGTTAGAGAAATATTGAAATCGATGCCACACCTGATGGAAGTGCGAGACATATATGTTTCGTTCTGCAAGGAACTCGTCAGTCGCACCACGTCCATCGAAGTGAGGCAACGATTTCAACCTCCAAGCATCTTCTCGTGACTTCAAGTGAAAGATCGTAGAGTAATGAATATTCTACAATTCCATCTATAGAAATCAGTAGAAAACACCTCTCTCAGATTACAGACACACCAAGCATCGAAATTTCACATATCTTCTATACCCGTAGAATTATATAGAAGTATATTCTATATACTTCGATGGACGTGGTGCGACTGTTGAGTTCCTTGCAGAACGAAACATATATGTCTCGCACTTCCATCAGGTGTGGCATCGATTTCGATATTTCTCTAACCATTTATCCCTTGAAGGATAATGGAGACATCACATCGTACACGTTCACATATCTAGCTTTACTATAATATTCTCTTGATTAATTTCAATTTTTCAAATGAATGTTCTAGTGTTCATTTTCTTAAATATTTCATTTAGTGCCATAAGCACAAAAAATTTCATTTCCTCAAAAATATCGCCGAATATTCCCCTGAAATACGGGAATAAACGCGAGCGTACTACTAACGCAACCTCTTGACATTTAAAAACATCGTTCGATGATATTTGTCAAATAGACATTGCAATTCAGTAGATACCTACGGGTATAGAAGATATGTGAAATTCCGATGCTTGGTGTGTCTGTAATCTGAGAGAGGTGTTTCCTACTGATTTCTATAGATGGAATTGTAGAGTATTCATTACTCTACGATCTTTCACTTGAAGTCACAAGAAGATGCTTGGAGGTTGAAATCGTTGCCTCACTTCGATGGACGTGGTGCGACTGACGAGTTCCTTGCAGAACGAAACATATATGTCTCGCACTTCCATCAGGTGTGGCATCGATTTCAATATTTCTCTAACATTTATCCCTTGAAGGATAATGGAGATATCACATCGTACACGTTCACATATCTAGCTCTACTATAACATTCTCTTGATTAATTTCAATTTTTCAAATGAATGTTCTAGTGTTCATTTTCTTAAATATTTCATTCAGTGCCATAAGCACAAAAATTTCATTTCCTTATATATATATATATATATATATATATATATATATATATATATATATATATATATATATATAAATATATATATATATATATATATATATATATATATATATATATTTGAAATAAATTTATTGCCTTTTTAAGATTGTTTTTTTTTTATGTTTTCAGCAATAACAGGCTACTTTCAATGTTAAAAACTTCATTATCGCTGACGTTTCGTAGTATATCGAAACTTTGTCTAGTCTAATGAATAATTGAATTTTGTGAATTACTACAGATACAAAAACGTTGAAATAATTTTTTTTTTAAATAAAATTGGTTTTCTTGTTTTCTCAGTATTCAGAGGAATATTTCTGGTTTATGTATAAATGCTGTATATATTATAAGAGAAACGAAGCAAAATCTTGAAAAAAGAATTGAAGCGCATAAATATGCAAGAACTCAGATAACAGCCTGAGAAAATAACAGAAATAAACATAAAGTACCTGAAAAACACGATTTTGATGGCAACAATAAAAGGATTTCAGCAACTGAGAAAAACAAAAATTTAGAGAAATTTTAGAAATGTAACACATTCGAAAAAATTTTGAAGTTACAGTAAATGAAAACAGACATCAAACATCTTCATTCTATATACAACGACATGATGAACCTTACAAATCATACACATATACACAAAACACTCATAAAATGAATACACAACAAAATATCACCAAACATCATATGTCAAAACTCAATCTTTCATGATCTAATATCAATTTCACATACATCCACCAGTCAATATACATATTCTGGATAAGTATATGAAACTCAACTATGTGTAATTATATGTATTTATGTATATACTTATATATAAATCACACTCATTAGAATCACTTGGCTCACCATGAGATTTCAGAAGTTTCCTCATTGTGAAAAGGACTAAAACTTCCGAAGCGAATGCTAAGCCAGAAGTATTCCACTGAATACTAAAAAAACAAAAGAGCCAATTTGAATTTTTTTAAAAGAATAAGTTTGACGTTTTGATATCTATAGTACTCGTAATTCATAAAATCAAATTATTCATTAGTTTTGAGAAACATGTGATATACAACGAAAATAAAGTTTTCAACATCAAAACTACTCAAACACTTGAAAAATATATTTGAATGAGTGCTTTTCACTTCGGCAACGAGATCAATATCGAGTGTACTGCATCATTGGGAACAATTGGCTAAATTCCACTGGGATAATTCAAAATTTTGGGCTTCCTACTCATTATCAATAGTTTTCAATTTGTTGTTGATGGGTAAGTAGTTTGGGAAAGGGCCGAGCATTTCATTTGAATTTCGAGGAATTTAGCCATGTTATTATCTATTTTTGTTACTGGTTACAAAAATTTATATACGTTCACTAGCGAACCCGATAGTCGTTGTCTTTGCCAAGATTCCCTATCGGCAGTCTCTCGGTTTCTATATATATATATATATATATATATATATATATATATATATATATATATATATATATATATATATATATAGAAAATGAAAACTAGAACATTCATTTGAAAAATTGAAATTAATCATGAGTATATATCCTTCAAGGGATAAATGTTAGAGAAATATTGAAATCGATGCCACACCTGATGGAAGTGCGAGACATATATGTTTCGTTCTGCAAGGAACTCGTCAGTCGCACCACGTCCATCGAAGTGAGGCAACGATTTCAACCTCCAAGCATCTTCTCGTGACTTCAAGTGAAAGATCGTAGAGTAATGAATATTCTACAATTCCATCTATAGAAATCAGTAGAAAACACCTCTCTCAGATTACAGACACACCAAGCATCGAAATTTCACATATCTTCTATACCCGTAGAATTATATAGAAGTATATTCTATATACTTCGATGGACGTGGTGCGACTGTTGAGTTCCTTGCAGAACGAAACATATATGTCTCGCACTTCCATCAGGTGTGGCATCGATTTCGATATTTCTCTAACCATTTATCCCTTGAAGGATAATGGAGACATCACATCGTACACGTTCACATATCTAGCTTTACTATAATATTCTCTTGATTAATTTCAATTTTTCAAATGAATGTTCTAGTGTTCATTTTCTTAAATATTTCATTTAGTGCCATAAGCACAAAAAATTTCATTTCCTCAAAAATATCGCCGAATATTCCCCTGAAATACGGGAATAAACGCGAGCGTACTACTAACGCAACCTCTTGACATTTAAAAACATCGTTCGATGATATTTGTCAAATAGACATTGCAATTCAGTAGATACCTACGGGTATAGAAGATATGTGAAATTCCGATGCTTGGTGTGTCTGTAATCTGAGAGAGGTGTTTCCTACTGATTTCTATAGATGGAATTGTAGAGTATTCATTACTCTACGATCTTTCACTTGAAGTCACAAGAAGATGCTTGGAGGTTGAAATCGTTGCCTCACTTCGATGGACGTGGTGCGACTGACGAGTTCCTTGCAGAACGAAACATATATGTCTCGCACTTCCATCAGGTGTGGCATCGATTTCAATATTTCTCTAACATTTATCCCTTGAAGGATAATGGAGATATCACATCGTACACGTTCACATATCTAGCTCTACTATAACATTCTCTTGATTAATTTCAATTTTTCAAATGAATGTTCTAGTGTTCATTTTCTTAAATATTTCATTCAGTGCCATAAGCACAAAAAATTTCATTTCCTTATATATATATATATATATATATATATATATATATATATATATATATATATAAATATATATATATATATATATATATATATATATATATATATATATTTTTGAAATAAATTTATTGCCTTTTTAAGATTGTTTTTTTTTATGTTTTCAGCAATAACAGGCTACTTTCAATGTTAAAAACTTCATTATCGCTGACGTTTCGTAGTATATCGAAACTTTGTCTAGTCTAATGAATAATTGAATTTTGTGAATTACTACAGATACAAAAACGTTGAAATAATTTTTTTTTTAAATAAAATTGGTTTTCTTGTTTTCTCAGTATTCAGAGGAATATTTCTGGTTTATGTATAAATGCTGTATATATTATAAGAGAAACGAAGCAAAATCTTGAAAAAAGAATTGAAGCGCATAAATATGCAAGAACTCAGATAACAGCCTGAGAAAATAACAGAAATAAACATAAAGTACCTGAAAAACACGATTTTGATGGCAACAATAAAAGGATTTCAGCAACTGAGAAAAACAAAAATTTAGAGAAATTTTAGAAATGTAACACATTCGAAAAAATTTTGAAGTTACAGTAAATGAAAACAGACATCAAACATCTTCATTCTATATACAACGACATGATGAACCTTACAAATCATACACATATACACAAAACACTCATAAAATGAATACACAACAAAATATCACCAAACATCATATGTCAAAACTCAATCTTTCATGATCTAATATCAATTTCACATACATCCACCAGTCAATATACATATTCTGGATAAGTATATGAAACTCAACTATGTGTAATTATATGTATTTATGTATATACTTATATATAAATCACACTCATTAGAATCACTTGGCTCACCATGAGATTTCAGAAGTTTCCTCATTGTGAAAAGGACTAAAACTTCCGAAGCGAATGCTAAGCCAGAAGTATTCCACTGAATACTAAAAAAACAAAAGAGCCAATTTGAATTTTTTTAAAAGAATAAGTTTGACGTTTTGATATCTATAGTACTCGTAATTCATAAAATCAAATTATTCATTAGTTTTGAGAAACATGTGATATACAACGAAAATAAAGTTTTCAACATCAAAACTAGCCTGTTATTGCTGAAAACATCGAAAAAAAAGATATATAAATATAAATATATATACATATATATATATATATATATATATATATATATATATATATATATATATATATATATATATATATATATATATTAATGAGATTGAATTATCGCTTAACTCTTGGTGAAACATAATTCAATATTAAAATAAATTAAACTCTTGGCTTAGTGTTTCACGATTTATTTAACAATATGTATAGTCAACATGTTTCGAGCGTTAGCTCATTTTCAAGACTAAACTACTATAAGAAACGTACAACAAATTTATGAATTATAAATAAATTTGTTGTACGTTTCTTATAGTAGTTTAGTCTTGAAAATGAGCTAACGCTCGAAACATGTTGACTATACATATTGTTAAATAAATCGTGAAACATTAAGCCAAGAGTTTAATTTATTTTAATATATATATATATATATATATATATATATATATATATATATATATATATCTTTTTTTTTTCGATGTTTTCAGCAATAACAGGCTAGTTTTGATGTTGAGAACTTTATTTTCGTTGTATATCACATGTTTCTCAAAACTAATGAATAATTTGATTTTATGAATTACGAGTACTATAGATATAGGAGTACTATATATATATATATATATATATATATATATATATATATATATATATATATATATATATACCTATAAAGATAATATCACGACACGGGTAAAAATCAAAACGAATGATAAACTAATTGTATCTGAGCTAAGAGAACTGAATCCTCACAAATGAAAAAATTGAATTTATGTTCAATTTGAAAAAAACTAGGGAGAGCTGATAAAACCTAACTGATGAATTGAAAAAAGTGGAAGGTCGAAAAATGAACAAATTAGAGAAAATGTTCATTCAAATGATAAACTTCAATACCATCACACCAAATGCACTCACTCGAACGTCTTGCAATAGAACGTCTGAGTAATATAAGTGGCAAATATGACTAGTGAAAAGTTTGATTGCGAGAATAGCTTTTGCAAAACGTATGAAGAGGTGGAAGTAACTACGAATTCGAAAATAAAATACGAGTTTCCAATACAAGGAATAACGGTATGAAGCAAAACAATAGTAATACTTAGAAAGTATTACTATTCTATAATACTCTCTTTATGTTAGAAAATCATAACATAATGTTGAATGATAACTTAATAATTAAAACAATAAAATGAAAAGAGATATATTGAAGTTCAATCTAATCTAGAAAGAATTAAAGGATCTATAACTAAATAATTGAATTGAATGAAATATTACAAAGAACTATATAATTAACTTAAGTTCAAAATTAATTAAATTGATAATCTAATTGAATTCATTTTAGTCAATTTTCCTTGCTCACATAACTCTTGATAATAATTGAATATATAAACTTAAATTCAAACACTTGAACTTATGATTTACACTTTATTGACTACATAGCATGACGCGATTCATCGTTAAGGAAAAACGCGTCATGCTATGTAGTCAATGAAGTGTAAATAATAAGTTCAAGTGTTTGAATTGATAATTGATGAGGCCGATACTTGAATAAAATTAATATCCATAATACAATATTCAAAATTTTCTCATAATTTAATATGAAATACGCATGACGACGTTTCGAAGTACTACTTCTTTATCAAATGCTGGATTAATACTATGTCAGTACTTATAGCTATTTTCACAAAACATACTAGGTATTTTCTATGACTAACTTGGAGTGGGGACTATAGAATACACTGATATTGAACAATAGAATCGTATAGAATCGTATACCTGGAGATTAACAAAGAAAACCAATCTCTTAAGTCAGGTATTCCTAATAGAAATGAAGGAAATATACAAATATACAAATAAGATTTCTATGAACAGATAAAGGAATTTTTTTTTCGACATAAAACATAAAATTGAATGTAAATTAACTAAAACTTAGGTAATCAATCTGATCCGCTAACTGGAATATTATTATTGAACATATTGAGTAGAAGGCTAGTGTTAACCTCTAACTGGCTATTGAGTAAAAGTCCCGAATATTTGAATTTATTAATATGTAATGATTCTAGAAAATTTAGCTTGGAACCTTTATACTCTCCATTAAATATTTCAAACTCCGTATTAAATATACGGCTTTCTTCTAATAAATGATTAGCATAATGGGAATCTGTTCTCTGTTTATCAAAACTATGTTTATATTTCGATAATCTGATTTGGAAATTCCTGAAAGTACTTCCTATATAACATTTTTCAAAACTGGCACATTTAATATTGTAAACCCCACACATTTGATTTTGATTAACTAATACATTCAGTTACAGTTCAGTTCAGTTACAGTTTAGTTCAATACTTCAGTTACAGTTCAGTCCAGTCAATACAGTTAATTTACATTCAATTTTATGTTTTATGTAGAAAAAAAAATTACTTCATTTGTTCTTAGAAATCTTTGTTGTATATTTGTATATTTCCTACATTTCGTTGGAATACCTGACTTAAGAAATTGATTTTCTGTGTCCATCTTCAGGTATACGACCCTTTTGTTGAATATCGCTGTATTCTATGGTTCCCCCTCCAAGTTAGTCAAAGAACATACCTGGTATGTTCTGTCAAAATAGCTATAAGTACTGATACTGTAAGATTACACATAGTATTAATCCAGCATTTGATAAATAAGTAGTACTTCGAAACTTCGTCATGCGTATTTTATATTAAATTATGAGAAAATTTTAAATAATGTTGTATTCAAGTGTTTGAATTTAAGTTTATATTCAATTTTAATGGATTTACATCAAATGAACGCCAACACTATTCAATATCTTAATATTAAGTCAGAGTGATTTTCACATTTATTAGTAGCTGTATTGAATGAAAACTTCATTAACCGAATGGGGGACTTGGTCCTTGGATGGCACGAAATCAAGAAGTCGGCCACAGCTGCACCTTCAGGCAATAACCTATAACAAAGTTTAGAATATTTTTTTGTACAAAGATAATTAATGAGATTGAATTCTCGCTTAACTCTTGGTGAAACATAATTGAATATTAAAATAAATTAAACTCTTGGCTTAATGTTTCACGATTTATTTAACAATATGTATAGTCAACATGTTTCGAGCGTTAGCTCATTTTCAAGACTAAACTACTATAAGAGACGTACAACAAATTTATATCTACAAAATGGATGTGAGTAGGGAGGATAGTTGAAAATCTAATTGTTCATTTACAATTTCTTCTTTTCTCTTCCAAGAACTGCTAATTTCAATTGCTTCCAGAAGGTCTAAACGTTTACCTTTATTACCTGAGTGTAGGCATTTAGTTTTATAAAACGTTAGTTTTATATATTTTAGTTTTTAAAAACGAACAAAAATATCATTTTATTAATTTCATACCTCATCTGAGTAAAAAAATTTGCGAAAGATGAGAGGAATAAAAACTATTTGTACAAACAAAAGGAATATTAAGTCACTTTTAGTAAATAATAAAGAAAAGACAAATGTTGAAGACAAAAGCGGTATTTATAAGATTTTTTGTAATGAATGTCCAGCATTTTATATCGGCCAAACAGGTAGAAAAATAAAAACTCGGGTTGATGAACATAAAAGGTCGATTTTGTACAATGTTAATAAAACTGGATTCTCAGAACATTGTATTAGCTCTAATCACTTCATAGATTTCGATAAAACTAAATGCCTACACTCAGGTAATAAAGGTAAACGTTTAGACCTTCTGGAAGCAATTGAAATTAGCAGTTCTTGAAAGAGAAAAGAAGAAATTGTAAATGAACAATTAGATTTTCAACTATCCTCCCTACTCACATCCATTTTGTAGATATAAATTTGTTGTGCGTTTCTTATAGTAGTTTAGTCTTGAAAATGAGCTAACGCTCGAAACATGTTGACTATACATATTGTTAAATAAATCGTGAAACATTAAGCCAAGGGTTTAATTTATTTTAAAAAGATAATTAAGTTGCACAGGGTTGAAGAAGATCGCAAGACCTTAAAAACTTCTCAATTTGTATACGCAATGGAAAAATGAAATGTAAATCATCAAAGCATTTAACAAACGTTTTTTGTTGTTATTGTTTTCAATATCAGAGCGGGCAAGAGAGGAGGACAATCAATTCTAATGTGCAGTAATTTTTACAAACATTTGAGTGATAAAATTTCTCCCTGCATTCAATGAGGTTAAAACTAAATAGACTCAATAATTCTTCATGATTGACTCCTTTCTGTGTATAATCGTGGACGGACACGGGTGGTCATCTGAAAGTCAACATCGACCAGAAGTTAACATGAAAATATCACACTCACCAATGCATTTCTAGAATCTTCACCCACTAATTACTAACTCCGTGTGGCGGAGCAAGCATTGCATCGCCACAAAAATTTATTTCTAGAGTGCGATTGACTACGCTGCCAAAAATCAGATCAGACGGTTTAGGTCGTGCAAGATATGTGGAAAGAGAACTATCACTACGGAAATCCATCGATTACTCTTAGTAAGAGAGGCTTACATATCCAATCTTGTGAGTACTGTAACGTTCCAAAATACTTTACACTGGTTGATTGTATATTTATGAAGACCGTATCGTATGGAATGATCGTAATTCGAAGTGCGCCGAAGTAAGTGGGGAGTATAGCCTGGTTATTAATTGATTCATTCTGAACTGATGATTCACGGAGTTAGATCTCGAGTAAAATATTCTTATTTTTATTTTTATCTTCTTGTATCTTTAACTTAATTTAATTAATATCGAATTTATTTTTAATTTTGAGTGCGCTTTCAAGCGCAATTTCCCTGGAGTCGTGGATAGAAGATTCTGTTCAATAAGGACACTAATTTTCCACTATAAGACCGTTCTTCAGGTTGGAAACACCGAGGAGTAAAACCAACACCGAATAAGGAAGAAGAGTGCCGGATCTGGAGATAAGAGAGATCTTCAATCTCAATTTTTTTATATATTTCCTTAATTTTTAGTTGTAATCTTTGGATCATTAATATAAATTTTAAATATTAAGTTAATTAGTTTCACTGTCTATATTGCATACAAATCAGGTGAATTTATATACGTCTCCTAAATTTTGGAGCTAGCCAGGGTTATACCTGTTATTTTATCGGGGAGCACGTTATATAAAATGAAAAATTCGATATTAATTAAATTAAGTTAAAGATACAAGAAGATAAAAATGAAAATAAGAATATTTTACTCGAGATCTAACTCCGTGAATCATCAGTTCAGAATGAATCAATTAATAACCGGGCTATACTCCCCACTTACTTCGGCGCACTTCGAATTACGATCATTCCATACGATACGGTCTTCACAAATATACAATCAACCAGTGTAAAGTATTTTGAAACGTTACACATGAAAACAAATCAGGCATCTAGAAAAACAAAACGAGCACATCGAGCCCCCTAGTTGGTCGCCATTTTATATAACGTGCTCCCCGATAAAATAACAGGTATAACCCTGGCTAGCTCCAAAATTTAGGAGACGTATATAAATTCACCTGATTTGTATGCAATATAGACAGTGAAACTAATTAACTTAATATTTAAAATTTATATTAATGATCCAAAGATTACAACTAAAAATTAAGGAAATATATAAAAAAATTGAGATTGAAGATCTCTCTTATCTCCAGATCCGGCACTCTTCTTCCTTATTCGGTGTTGGTTTTACTCCTCGGTGTTTCCAACCTGAAGAACGGTCTTATAGTGGAAAATTAGTGTCCTTATTGAACAGAATCTTCTATCCACGACTCCAGGGAAATTGCGCTTGAAAGCGCACTCAAAATTAAAAATAAATTCGATATTAATTAAATTAAGTTAAAGATACAAGAAGATAAAAATGAAAATAAGAATATTTTACTCGAGATCTAACTCCGTGAATCATCAGTTCAGAATGAATCAATTAATAACCGGGCTATTCTCCCCACTTACTTCGGCGCACTTCGAATTACGATCATTCCATACGATACGGTCTTCACAAATATACAATCAACCAGTGTAAAGTATTTTGAAACGTTACAGTACATTAGCAGCTCTTTCAATCATCTCGAACTCCCTGTTAGAAACCTAAGGAGATTACGAAGAGCATACGGAATAGAACCACAAGAAGATCATATGGATGCTTCGATAAGATTGGGACTAGTTTGAAGCTCAGTTTCAAGACGATTTGTGTTTATTAAGCTCTGATTAGGACCTCGAACCATTAGTACTTACATCTCAAAATTGTTCAACTTCAATAACAACATGAAGAAAATTCAGAGCAATTGATATGAATCTATGAACAGAACCAAGTGGATTCAATTGAATTTATAGTAAAGCAAATTTCATCAAGATATCATCGAATCACCAATCAAAATGAATTTGTTATTTCGAACAGAGCGAAGCAATTCCTTTCTATTTCAATGCGATAATTCACGAGGGTATACTTTGCATTGAATGGAATAATACTGATTCTATAATTATATATTCCTTGTTATAAAATCATACGTTAAAAAATAATATTTATTATTTTAGTGTGAGTGCTATGCTTGCTCCGCCACACGGAGTTAGTAATTAGTGGATAAAGATTCTAGAAATGCATTGGTCAGTATGATATTTTTATGTTAACTTCTGGTCTATGTTGACTCTCAGATGACCAGCCTTGTCCGTCCAAGATTATACACATAAAGGAGTCAATCATGAAAAATTATTGGGTCGACTTAGTTTAGACCTCATTGATGGCAGAGGAGAAATTTTATCACTCAAATTTTTGTAAAAATTACTGCACAAAAGAATTGATTGTCCTCCTCTTTTGTCCGCTTTGAAATTTTGTGTTCCTAGGCAAAATCCACATACATCAGAATTATTCCACCTAGAGACTCTCCAAGGACCAACTCAACAACAACAATAACAACAAAAAACGTTCGTTAATTGCTTTGCATTAAATGGAATAATACTGAATTTTCTAATGATCATACTAGTCTATGAACATTTGACTCTAAAAACAAAATAAAGTGTTGCCTTATTGTGCGATATCCTGTACTAACAAATCGAAATCGCAGAACATTTTCAATTATTATCACTGAAACGGAAGTTTAGCTATTTATATTCAAATGCGGATATGAGATCGAGCTATGTAAATACGGTGGAAAGCTTATATGCATATTGCTCGCTTAGCGTACTACTATAAACTAATACTGCGTGTTATTTGGTATGTCTGGTTGCTATACCGACGAAAATCTCGTAGCTAACAAATATTTATGAATGAGATTGCTTTATATGCCATGGAGTTAATACTGAATACATTTATTTCCTTACTTATAACGAGATATGTCTTATTTACGGCTATGGCGGTATTTATTTTTAGCCCCTCAGGTTCGGATGTTCTGTGAAATGTCTGTGAGAAATCTTCCTCACATCATCAACACACTGTGCAATCATAATAATTTCCTACACAATCTGAAACGATTCAATTTTTAGTCATTCATCTTCTTTTGAAATCTATGTTATTGAAACATTTTCTCCAGGAAAGTTGTGATAGATTTTAGAAGTTCAAACATTCTCTTGACAGTCTTCACTTTCAGACTTAAATTTATTCTTTATATATTTTGAAGATGAAAATTATATATCTGAAGTAGTTTGCAAGAGCTGAAAACACTTTGCTATGAATTGAGGTGTTAAATGCAATTAATGCAATCAAGGCAATTAGTGGGTATATTTTAGGTAATAGCTGTTCTCTAAATGTGCAGTCTGACTTGATTGTTTTAGGTATAGGTTAATCTCTGAAGACAACATCTCACTACAAATGCGGATTTAATTATGAAGATCAATGAGCACAAATTTGAAGAGGAAAATGCTCATCTAGAATCTCTGTACCTGAATACGTGAAGTTATTGTTGTCTGAGTCGAAATATTGCCTCAGAATTTCGGGAAAATTAAGAAGGCATAATAACTGTGACAACAAATTCACATAACCACTTTTTGACGTTTCAGTTGAAATCTAAAATGGAAATTTTATGATTTATCTTTGACTTGAACGTAGAAAAACAATATGCGAAATAATTTCTCTTGAAAATTGACAATGACAACAATAATCAACCTGATGTTGAAAAAACTACTATTCGCTAGCAAAACTTAGGCATCAAATAAAAAGGTGTTTGAAGTTCAATTGTTACTTGCTCAGAATGAAGAATTCAGAAATTCTCAAATTACGGAAAATATCTGTGACTCTCAAAAAGGAGAAAAATTTGGTGTAGCAATTTTCATGATTTGAGAAAATATTTCTGATAATTCTGTGGTAAGAATATTTCGAAATCGTCATGAAAAACTCTTTAGAGACAATGGAATCATGCGTGGACGAATTTAAATAATTGATATGGAATTTGTTTCCAAAAAAAAACTCACTATATTTGGTCGTAAATAGGGACCCAATAACCATTTGCTTTAGGTCCAACAGATTACACCCGAAATGTTTGAGTACATTGTAGGAGTATTTCAATGGAATACATTTATTTTTTGTATCCTCAGTGATGTGTTCAGTCACTTGAATATCGGAAGATTCGTATCCTGGTTTATTATTGATGTATTCCAATATTTGCTTCGAATCAACATTCCTCAGAACTCGATATAAATAAAACTATAGTCATTTTTCTACTCCGTGAAAACCATTCGTATTATTTTCCGATTTCCCAGTCGTTCATTTGACTTTCTGTAAGAATTTTGCTTTCTATTTCTCTTTGTGCCCTGTGTTTGCCAATCGTATTCATCGCTTGGATCTTTTACATCTATACTTTTTATTGAAGTTTGGCGAATTTCTTTTGCAGCAACAGGACAAATGTATCATTTTCTAAATTAATGATATCGTCATCAAGCTAAGCAGGTCAACAGAAATTGTATTACCTGAAACTTTGTGTGTATTTCCTTATGCAGTTTGTTAACAGCCTACAAAATGAACTTTTTTTTTGGAGTATATGTTATTCGTTTATATTATCAAATTTCCTATTAAAGCTGTCTCCTAGTTTTTGCAGCTTTGATTGAATTTTTTTTCCAAATATCTGCAGGTGTTTATTTAGTTTTTCTTCATCGGTAATTTCTGTTTCACTCTGATTTTCATTCTCTGATTTATTCTTCTGAGTGGATCCTTCATTAGCTGATATTGTTTTAGTATAATCTTCCTCAAATTTTTCATATTTTTGTAGCAATTATTCAAGTTGTTTCTTGTACTCTACAATTTCTTAGTTTTGTTGAAGTTTTTCAATAGTTTTCTTCAATATTTCATTCTGAACTATGAGTTCTTCATTTTCTAGTGTCTTTTCTAGATCTTATCATTCAGATTGAGATTCTTGTTTGCCTTTATTAATTCATTTTTCAATTATATCATTTGGGTTTCTAATTTGTCAACGTATTTATCCTTTTCCGAGATTGAATTTTCAATATTTTTCAAAGATTGGTCTTGTTTCTGATATTCTCTTGAGACTTGGATAAAATCTCTCCTAGTTTTTCGGCTTCTTGCTTCATCTTACGATTTTTCTGAATCCGACCAAAAATGATCCCCATTTCTCTACGAGATTTTGAGCATAAGAGTATCACTTTTCTTTCAATCAACGCCAAACATGTTTCTCCAGATGCACTAAAACCTCCACATTCCTCGCATTGTGTAATATCACAACTATCGCATTTAAAATTTATGAAATTATCGCCTTCTAATGAGCATCTCGTAGCTAACAAATATTTATGAATGAGATTGCTTTATATGCCATGGAGTTAATACTGAATACATTTATTTCCTTACTTATAACGAGATATATCTTATTTACGGTTATGGCGGTATTTATTTTTAGCCCCTCAGGTTCGGATGTTCTGTGAAATGTCTGTGAGAAATCTTCCTCACATCATCAACACACTGTGCAATCATAATAATTTCCTACACAATCTGAAACGATTCAATTTTTAGTCATTCATCTTCTTTTGAAATCTATGTTATTGAAACATTTTCTCCAGGAAAGTTGTGATAGATTTTAGAAGTTCAAACATTCTCTTGACAGTCTTCACTTTCAGACTTAAATTTATTCTTTATATATTTTGAAGATATATCTGAAGTAGTTTGCGAGAGCTGAAAACACTTTGCTATGAATTGAGGTGTTAAATGCAATTAAGGCAATCAAGGCAATTAGTGGGTATATTTTAGGTAATAGCTGTTCTCTAAATGTGCAGTCTGACTTGATTGTTTTAGGTATAGGTTAATCTCTGAAGACAACATCTCACTACAAATGCGGATTTAATTATGAAGATCAATGAGCACAAATTTGAAGAGGAAAATGCTCATCTAGAATCTCTGTACCTCAATACGTGAAGTTATTGTTGTCTGAGTCGAAATATTGCCTCAGAATTTCGGGAAAATTAAGAAGGCATAATAACTGTGACAACAAATTCACATAACCACTTTTTGACGTTTCAGTTGAAATCTAAAATGGAAATTTTATGATTTATCTTTGACTTGAACGTAGAAAAACAATATGCGAAATAATTTCTCTTGAAAATTGACAATGACAACAATAATCAACCTGATGTTGAAAAAACTACTATTCGCTAGCAAAACTTAGGCATCAAATAAAAAGGTGTTTGAAGTTCAATTGTTACTTGCTCAGAATGAAGAATTCAGAAATTCTCAAATTACGGAAAATATCTGTGACTCTCAAAAAGGAGAAAAATTTGGTGTAGCAATTTTCATGATTTGAGAAAATATTTCTGATAATTCTGTGGTAAGAATATTTCGAAATCGTCATGAAAAACTCTTTAGAGACAATGGAATCATGCGTGGACGAATTTAAATAATTGATATGGAATTTGTTTCCAAAAAAAAACTCACTATATTTGGTCGTAAATAGGGACCCAATAACCATTTGCTTTAGGTCCAACAGATATATATATATATATATATATATATATATATATATATATATATATATATATATATATATATATATATATAAATACTGAGACTCTTAATCGAAATATTTCAAATAGAATTCTCAGGGAGCTGTCTACACAAATATTGTCAACGAGAACAAGCCAATCACTTTCTATAGTGAATATTAAAAGCTTTTCGAAATATTCATCGATCTTGTTGAATATTGATAGGAAACAATTGTTTCATCATTCTTATGAATCATCAGTCCATATATTATCTATCAATCAAGAATTGATGGAATATCAACGAGTATGAAGATTGGACTAATTTGAAACAGATCGATATGTCTACCCTGAAGAAGTATATAAAGAAATTAAAAAATGTTGGTGTGTTGGTTAAAAAATGTCCGAAAATTAAATTATGTAAGAATCATATTGAAGTCAAACAATTAATTTTATCATTTTGTAAAAAACAATATCTAGGGTGAAATATGTTGTTTGATGTTGTATATTTAATTTGTCTTCTTTGTAAAATGTATTAGCTGTACTAAATAAATTTTACTACTACCACTACTACAACTTTTAAAACGAACATAGGTCATAAACCAAATTGAGGGGAATTTTCCCCAGTGAAATATTCAATATAAACTCTTCCTAGCTTTCAAGATTCCTACTCATGACAACAGTAGCGCGAGTGACAGGCTTTGTAGATATTTCATTCGAATAATACAGAAAACTGTCCGCAATGTGTACGAATAGTCCCATGCCTAATCGCTCCAGATCATGCCTTGGCGGACAAAAGTATAGCTACTTTCAAAATTCACAAATCATTCAATACTAGTCTAAATATCGAAATATTTCAAAAAGAACTCTCAGGGAGTGGTCTACACAAATATTGTCAACGAGAACGAGCCCATCACTTTCGAGAGTGAATATCGATGAGTTTTTCGAAAAAATCATCGATCTAGCTATGTAAATCGAGCAATAAATCATGTGATTGAATAATTGTAAAAATTATTTTTTTTGACAAAGTTGTGATATAAAACGAAACGTCAACCAAAATGAAGCTTCATACATTAAAAAAAGCCTGTTTTTGCTAAAAACATTGAAAATGAACTATCTTGAACAGGTAATAAATCAATTTTATACATATATATATATATATATATATATATATATATATATATATATATATATATATATATATATATATATGTATATAAACCCTTGTAGATAGAGAACTTCGAAATGAAAAAAATATTTATTTTTGGCCACAGGAAATTTATAATTTTTATGAAAAATTTTTCCAAGGTTCAACTGAATCACAATACAGAGTTGTATCTGCAAAATTAACCAATTTTCGGAATTTCGTGACATTGAAAATTTCGTTCATTAATTTGGCTTTGTATCAGTTTTTCTCTCAATTTTAGGCTGTGAGTTGCTTAAAGCGGGCTTTATGGACATCGCCGCTTAATTGGAGAGTTCTCTTCAATTTGGGCCTAGTACACCTATCCATTCATCAGCCGGCATCCGCTTTCATTTTTTTGTGTGCAGCGGTCAATCTGCGATCGGACGTCCCACAATCATTCACTGCCTTGGGCTGTAAGTGTCCATTTATATGAGAGATATATGAGAAGTGTTTTATTTGGATGATTCGATTTTCGGATTTTTTTCCGGAATGAATGTGTAACAATACTGCAAGGTATAATTAATTAGCGAAATATCTTTTGGGTCAATGTTTCGGTTTCGTTAATTTGATCAAATTTTTCTGTGGAGTATTAGATATGTGTTATTTTGAGTATGAGCATGAACTTGAGCTTAAATTGAAATGCATGAAATTGTCTCTACTAGCTTTATAACTAATTGAGAATATATCGATAACAGAATTCATATCACAAAAAAGAATGATCAAAAAAAAAACAAGAAATTTTCTACAGAATGAAGTTTCGTTTTCGTATTATATAGGGCTGAGGCACCACTTATGGCCATAAGCCCACCTATGGCCACCCTACTCTAACTGATGAAATAATGAGTATCAGTTCTTTATTTAGATTAATATCAATAATAAGTATGAATATCTCATTACGCAATCATCTTTTGATTGACTAAACTTGAGGCAGATGCATGGCTAAAAGAAGAATGAAATGTTTTTTGGTAAAAGCCAACAGTGAGGAATTTTGAAGTTCGCGACAAAATAGTTCTGTGATAATTGACATTTATTGAAACATAAATGAAATTCAGGACAATGTCTTGAAATATTGAAAGAACCTCAAAGTGGCCATAAGTGGTGTCTATGGGTGATTTTTTAAGAGTTAAGTTTTTCAGGTTAGCGGCTATGTTTGTTAGTGGCATCCAAACGTCATCTGTCGAAGAGATAAGTTTTCGGTGTACTCTGCCATTTCATCATGAAGAGACTTACAAACGAGCAAAGATTGCAAATGGTTGAAATTTACTTTCAAAATTCGTGCTCTATGAAAAATGTGTATCGTTTGTTACGACCATATTATGGTCGTCATAATCGTCCTGGTAAATCAACAATTCGTGCTGTTATCACCAAATTTCGCACCAAGTTTACTTTGTTGGACATTAAACCATTGTCTCGAATGCGTACAGTGCGTACTGAAGAGAATATTGCAGCCGTAGCGTACAGTGTTAATCTGGATCGTGAAATGTCAATTCGTCGCCGTTCTCAGCAATTGGGCATGTTTTACTCAACCACATGGAAAATTTTACGGGTTGATTTGGGTTTGAAAGCCTATAAAATTCAACCCCTGCAAGAATTGAAGCCGATTTACTGACCACAACGTCTAATTTTTGGTAAATGGGCCTTGAAAAAGCTTAATGAAAATTCGCTGTTTTATCGAAAAATTGTGTTAAGCGATAAGGCTCATTTCTGTCTAAACGGATATGTAAATGAACAACACTGTCGCATCTGGAGTGATGAATAGCTACATGTCATACAAGAATTACCGATGCATCCCGAAAAAACGACGGTTTGGTGTGGTTTATGAGCTGGTGGCATCAACGATCCATTTTTCTTCAAAAACGACCGTGGAAGAAACGTTACCGTCAACTTAGAACGATATCGAGTCATGATACGAAATTTTCTTTTTGCCTCAGTTGGCCGAGTTGAACTTGGTTGATATGTGGTTTTATCAAGACGATGCCACACGCCACAGAGCTCGTGAAACAATGGTCATGTTGAATGATGAATTCGATGAGCAGCTTATCTCTCGAAATGGACATGTGAATTGGCCGCTAAAATCATGCGATTTGACGCCTCTGGATTCCTGTGCAGTTATGTAAAGTCGTTAGTGTATGCGAACAAGCCGAACACGATTGAAGCCTTACAGGATAACAAAACACGCGTAATTCGTGGGATACAGGTCGAAATGCTCGAAAAAGTGACGCAAAAAAGAATCTGAAAAACTTCGAAATATTCTATTGTTGTTTTTCTCAGGGAATGAATGTTTTGGGGTAGTAAAAAACAGGGAATTCCGTCGGAATGAATTTAATTTGGACGACATTTTTTATGGTCCGTGTTTTTCGTTCGAAAACAAACGAGGCAGGCGAAACCGCGGGTGAACTCTACTATTTCATAATATTCTTTTCAACGGAGATAGCTATATGCACTTCCCGATGACAAAGATTTTAATATGGAGAAAACATCGTAGCAACGCATTCTTATCTCCATGAAGATAATTATGCACCCAGACGTCGTTACGAGACTCAGATGTAATAAAAATACTTCGATCTCTTCAGATCTTGAGTGCATCGTACTGCAATTCAATTTTACAACCAATAATATTTCAATTCACTAGGAATTTACTATCAAGTTTTTGTGAATGATAGCTAAAAAGCATAGTATAACAGAAAACAGTTCACCTTAGTGAATTTCAAATCAAGGTATATAAAAATGAGAGTATATTGGAAAGTATGAATGTTACCCAGCATATATACATTTTTCCCGTCTGCACAGTAGAAATCTAATATCATCTCAAATTGAAATTTCAGATTGAAGTTTCCATTCGAAAATCGTAATGAGGAAATTGCTTTATCGAACTACCTAGATTAGGTGAAATAGTTTAATTTAAATAAAATTTCTGGATCTACTATTTTTCGGTTTCGGACATACGCAAAAAATCTGAGATATTGAGAAATTGACTGAATATGAAATAAACTTGAAATCATGCAGAAAATGAAATATTTACATATCTCATCCAGGTTATTTCAACCACCATTTCAGGTTTGTTTAAGATTCGGTCAGTTCGTTATTTTTGTCTCATTTTGTCAACTCTGTGTAATTAGACCCTTGTAAATTCGAAAATCGAAATTTTTAAGGTTTTTTTCTATATTCCGATACTTTAAACAATACTCGATATATTGTAAGATGTTAATTGGTCCCTTCAGTAATGTGAGGGTGAAGGAATAGTATTTTGCTTGCCAACATGCATTGATGTGAATTCCGAAATTCCCTTCTATCTATAATTTGGATGTTTATACGTTTTTCATATATAGTCCTGTTGTTTGTTCGAACAACAAAGTCTATCAAATCAAAGCTTGCAGTTTGCATTTTATTCTCCATTCAAAAGCTGAATCGAGTCGTGTGAATTATTGATTTGAGTTATCAAAATAACTTCTAGAAAAAACAAGTATCTCTGCATCGACAGTTAGGAAGAAATATTGGCCAACAGTTCAGCGTTTCACAGTGGAAATTGTCGATGTTTTGACATCATATTTGTATATTATTTTTTACTATTGATACTCATTCAAGAATTATCATTTATTTTACTTAAAAAGAGAAATTTGACCGAGAAAATTGTTATCTCTTTTTTAAGAAAAGAGATCAAATTTGTCGGTTCTCGGTTTAAAGGAAATAACTCAAAATCACATGCTCGCTGAAAATAAAAATGCGCCAAACAGTAGTAAGAGAGAAATCTGTTGTTTGGAATCTGGCTTTCTGGGATATTATTTTTCTGAAGACGTTTTGAAACGAAATCATGAATTCAAATAATTGACTTCCCACTCATTACAATTATGTGCTCGTTATGAAGTATATCGTTTGATATATTATTGGAGTAATTGATGTTTTCTTATTGGACTCATAAGGGATGTTCCAGAAGTAACGCAAAATTTGAAATAGAAAAAACAATTTTTAGTCTCGTGATAGTAATTTTTTTAATGAATTATAAAGTGCAAGGAATAAGGTTATTCATGGAATAACATATTGGGCAAGTGACCTCTTCGCATACACATAAGCACTCGTTCATAGAAAATTATGAAAATTCGGCACAAATGTGGATTTATTTCAATGATACATCGTTGAATTTCCTCCCTTAATGAACGCGTGGTTGTGCACCGGCTGACATAGACCTGTGATATTAGTGAGGAATTTGCTGAGTCTTCTCTGCATGACATCTTTGTCTTTAGAAATTTTGATGGCAAGGTGGCTTATCTGTCTGAGATGCTTATGCGGTTGTTTAATAAACATGCACCTATGAGGACAGTTCGTAATACGACAGATATTACGAAGCCTCCTGTTCCATGGCTCACCGATAATATTAAGGAGCTCATGATTGTTCTCGACAAAGCAAAGAGAGGATTCAAAAAATCACTTACCGAGGTAAATTGGAGGAACAATCAAGTATTGCCAAATTCAGCAACGACTGCGACTCGACACGAGAAGAAAGAATATGTGTCTCTACTGACCTCTCGCAACTCCTCGGATTTATGGAAGCATCTCAAGTATTTGAATGCCGATAGAAATAGCAAAACTGATATTCCAGACGTGTTATGTGATGCTGGGATATCCAACAATTATCTGAAAAATTGTATACCTGAACCTGATAGACAATTGACAGGAAATCTTCGTAAATTTTTTTTCCGGTAGTAGTTTTTGTTAGTTTCCTAACGGACTTCTTTCACATTGATTGATGTTATTACTATTGAAGAATACTTGAGGGAAATCATGACGGGTGCTGCTGGGGTGGACGGTGTGACTGTGGGTATGATACGGTTGTGCTGTCCATTAATTTTGAAGCACTTTGTACATATAATAAACTAATATATATATACATATAATAGCATTCTGGAGAGCTATTTTTCTTCATCTTGTAAGAACTCGTTAATCTTTCCATTGCCTAAAACAGCGTGTGTAAGGGAATTTAGAGAGCTAGGCCCTATAAGTATACTGCCTGTAGCATCCAAAATTTTTGAGGAGGTGCTTAAGGCTCAAAACGCCTTGAAAAATATCATGTCATACCGGAATTGAGGTCTGGTTTTCGCCCGAGTTTCCGTAGCACTACCTCATTATTCAAAGTCACTGATGATTCATTACGTGCAACTGATCGCGGATTCATAACATTTTAAATTACACTGGATTACTGTAAGGCGT
Organism: Henosepilachna vigintioctopunctata; assembly: GCA_030704895.1. Lineage (NCBI taxonomy): Eukaryota > Metazoa > Arthropoda > Insecta > Coleoptera > Coccinellidae > Henosepilachna > Henosepilachna vigintioctopunctata. The sequence continues at coordinate 7,646,370 of JARQZJ010000033.1, read as the reverse complement.
TTGATATTGTGTTACGTCTAGACATTTTAAGATATGTTGGTTTTTCTGAAGATAATGTAATATTATTGAAAGCTACTTGTCGGAGCGGGTTAGAATTGGTAACTGTGTATCTGACCCCTTGGATATTTCCATTGGTGTTTCACAGGGCTCTATTCTGGGACCACTACTTTTCATTCTGTACACGCATAATTTCAGAGCAGACGACACCCAGTTATATCATAGTATTCATTATGAGAATATCGATAACGGTATCACAAAATGAATGAAGACCTCGATAGGGTCTCGGAGATATCGCTCATGCACAACATAAAGATAAACGCAAGCGAATCTCAAGCAATACTTTTCGGTGTTGATAGGATCTGCAATAGTTTACGAGAAACTGCCAGGATTTCTATAAAATCGGAAGTTATACCGATTTTGTTATCTGTTCGCAATCTGTGTCTTAAAATGGACAATTGTTTTTGATTTCGCACTCATATATCTGGCTGTATCCAGAGAGCTATATGCGGTTTGCGCCTGCTATATCCATATAGATGATTTTTTCCTCAGGAACTTAGAATTTCCTTCTGCAACGCATTAGTTTTATAGGCATATACTTATTATTCGCAGGTTCATTTCTCCATGTTTGGTTACACAGTATACAGAAAGATCAAAATATTTGTTTTCAAGTTGTTGGCACATCAGGACTGATCTGCATAATTTGAATATAAGAAACAAGGGACTCATATCATATCCACCACATCAGTTGGCCATCTTTGAGAGATCTTTTTCATATTCTATCTACAGATATTATAATCACTGTATTTCGTTAACCTTCCAAGCTGTGACGTCTGTATTCAAGAGAAAAATTTGGGAGTATCTTTTTGAAAATCAATACATTATCTTACATACTACGAAAAATGTATCTCCATTCGTTATTTGTTTCAATAACAGATAACATTATCTCACCTAATGAAAAAACTGTACCTCCATTTGTCATTTGTTATTCCTTTGAAAATCAATAATATTCTTTGGAACACCGGAACAACTGTGCCTCCATTTGAAATTTGTTATTTTTTGAAAATTAACAACATTCTCCTGCATGTTAAGCGACTGTACAGCAATCTGTTATCTGCTTATTAACTGAATCAGCTTAGATTGAGTTTTTATAACTGAACTGTTTATGTTTAATTCGGTTATGGATTTGATTTTTCAGTTGTATTTTGATTTTATGGATATTATTGGTTTGTGGATTTTAATTGTTTTTGGAAATTGTCTTATCAGGTTTTGATTGGCAGAGCAGAGGTATCGTTGCATACCATCTGAACTCCACCCTGAGATTGTTTTGACGTTACTTCATGATGCTTTGAGAGTTAACGAGTTTGTTTTATTTCTCTTAAATTTTTGCTGTTATGAAATGAATTTATATTTCAATAAAGCACTCTTATTATTATTATTATTATTATCATTGTTATTCTTCTTCTTCTTATTATTATTATTACTATTTGTATTATAATAATTATTATTATCATTAATAATAATAATAATAATAATAATTATTATTATTATTATTATTATTATTATTATTATTATTATTATTATTATTATTATTATTATTATTATTATTATTATTATTATTATTATTATTATTATTATTATTATTATAATTATTATTATTAATATTATTATTATTATCATTTCAAATAACCCCACAAAAAATCAGATGGTGTTTAAATCACATGATTTAGTGATTCTACTTCCACTTCTGATTACCAAAAATGTCTTATGTAGTAATTGTGGCACCGTCTTGTTGGAACCACAGATTGACCACATCAATGTAATTAATTTCAGCGAAAACAACTCTGTTATGATGTCGCATAAATGGCGACAAATTGAATTCTTGCTTTAATTTTGACACAAGCTTTATATGATATTATTTGAAAGTATATATTCTTTATATAACAACGAACAAAAAACCTCCAAATAATGAAGAATGATTGAGCAGGTTAGAGTTCTGATTGTCTCTCTATGTAATGAGTTTCACTATGAGAGATTTGTGATCCGGTTTTCTGTACAATTACTTGTAGTTCTTGCATAGCTCATAGTTAGCTGCAGTTCTGTTGTCTGCAAAAGCGAGGAATTTGAAATTTCAACTTCTTTGTCTTTATGTGAGGTTCAAATTCCTCAATGATTTTCTAGAACAATAATCGAATGTAACGTTGGAGTTGTTTCTTCCTGCTGCATTCCAAGTTTGTTCAATTAAATTTTATGCATCACCCACGAATTTCAGTTTAGATATTTCACATTTAAGTAGGTGTTCTTTTGATTATAAATAATTTCAATTAAATTCTAAGGGTGTTTTGATCGATCAGGTTCCAAGGATCGTTTTCCAGCCTACGACAACCGAATCACACGTTTTTTCGGAGTCAGTGAATGTAATCAAACTATTTATGCATTCCTTCATTTGTGATATAATCTTCAAACTATAAATCTATTCTGTGAAAAAACGATCATTTCTTAAAGCGACGATGTATTTCTCAATAGCTGGACCAGCTTGGTGTTCCACTCTAGTTATGACTGCTTTAAAGAAGATTTGCTTTATATCATGCGAACAAACTGCCTGCAATCTGAAGAGAAATTATGTCTTATTTCAGCATATTCAATAAGTCGAAGATTTCAGAGTTGTTGATAATCTTAACTCTTAACTCGCTTGTAAATGTACGAAATATACTACAATGAAGCATCATTGAGTTACATGGAGGAATATTCAAATGTTCAGTTACAAGAAACGGCATTCGCTCATGTGATACAAGTGTGGTGATGTAATTCAGCGCTGGTTAAACTGTACCTGGCAAATATATCTGTGATCAGAAACAAACATATTTGCAATACATGTTACATAATTGGCAGATGGGTGAATTACTTGATGCTATTCACTTAATATTTAGCGATCAAACTCAGTAGGTATCAAGAAGGTCGAACGCCCTCATTGAATCGATTAATTAGTTGAGTGGGAACTGCGCAAAATATTCCTGCTTCGTGATTACTTCTGTGGTATATCCTTTGAGTAACGTCACCCACACCATGCACTCATCATAGAATTCGGAATTGCAATCAAGGAACTGCGTTGATTTCATAGTGAATAAGTGGATAAATAATTTCCAATTAAACTCTGATTTCAACGTTAATATGGGAACTGAATAAGTGACTCGATAACTGACTCGCTAAAGCCTTTCCCACGCTTCAACTGAGCTTGAACGGATGAACATGCATCATTTATATAGAACTATGGCCGATATCCTCATAAATTGAAGTTATGAGGATATCCATATTTATGTTTGTGTGGCTGCTAGAGATTGTAGAATGATAATATTTCAAATGAAATTCTCAGAGAGCTGTCTACACAAGATTTCTGCGGTATTCGAATGAAATGTCCATGAAACCTCACGTACTGACAATAATGTTTTCATGAGAATGAACCTAGAACGCTAGGAATAATTTATACGACTTTTCTTCGTTAGAGGGAGCTCACGAAAATTTTCACGAAGTGTTGTTTTCTCCTTATTCGGTTATAGGAACAGTGGGCGTTTTGAAAGTCATCGATTCTAGATGAATTTAAATGAATTTTTTAATTTCAAATATTTAAGTATAATTGTTAATATAGTTGTTGTTACTGTCACGTATTAACTTTCGTGGCTGAGATATTTATATTGTGGTAAGATTTGAAATCACCTTTGTGAGCATTGTTTTTATATTCATTTTGTTTTAGCGATCATATGAAATATATCAGTTTGATAGAGGTTAAAATAATAACCGAAACGTAATTTGGAAATAAACTAACATCATTTTGTTTCAATTGAACCAGAAAACAAATATATATATATATTTATATATATATATATATATATATATATATATATATATATATATATATATATATATATATAACTTGAAATTGATTTATTGCCTGTTTGAGGTATTTATTTTGAAAGTTTTCAGCATTAACAGGCTTTTTTAATATGAAAAAGTTTATTTCTGTTGACGTTTCGTTGTTATATTACAACTTTGTCAAAACTAATGAATTAGTTTTAAAAAATAAAAATAAATTCATTAGTTTTGACAAAGTTGTAATATAACAACGAAACGTCAACAGAAATAAACTTTTTCATATTAAAAAAGCCTGTTAATGCTAAAAACTTTCAAAATATATATATATATATATATATATATATATATATATATATATATATATATATATATATATATATATATTATTTCGAAAGTTTTTAGAAATAACAGGCTTTTTTTGATATGAAAAACTTTATTTTTGTTGACGTTTCGTTGTTATATTACAACTTTGTCAAAACTGTAATATAACAACGAAACGTCAACAAAAATAAAGTTTTTCATATCAAAAAAAAAGCCTGTTATCGCTAAAAACTTTCGAAATAAAATATCTTAAACAGGCAATAAATCAATTCCAAGAAATATATATATATATATATATATATATATATATATATATATATATATATATATATATATATATATATATATATATATATATATATATATATATATATATATATATATATATATATATATATATTTTGAAAGTTTTTAGCATTAACAGGCTTTTTTAATATGAAAAAGTTTATTTCTGTTGACGTTTCGTTGTTATATTACAACTTTGTCAAAACTAATGAATAATTGAATTTATGAGTTACTATGGATATCAAATGTCAAACTTAATTTTTTGAAAAATCAAATTAGTTTTTTTGTATATTCACTTATTGATTTTCATTATCAGAGGAATATTTCTGGCTCAGCATTCGCTTCGGAAGTTTTAGTCTTCTTCACCATGAGGAAACCTCTGAAAAACTCATGGTAAGCCAGGTGATTCTTAAGTGTGATTATATTTACATATATACAATTACATATAGTTTTTTATATACTCATCCAGAATGTGTATATTTTTCGTTTATGTGTGTGAAATTGAAGGTAGATCTGGAAAGAATGAGTTGTGAGATGTGATGTTTTGTGATTGTTGTGTGTTTATTTTGCGAGTGTTATTTGTGAGGTTTATTAAGTTGTTGTAGATAGAATTTAGATGTTTAATGTCCGTTCTTTCATTGACTGTGTTTTCCAAATTTTTACGAATGTGTAACATTTCTAAAATTTCTCTACATTTTTTGTCTCTTTCAGTTGCCAAAATTTTCGTATTTTTGTAATCAAAATCATGTTTTTCTGTTATTTTATGTTTATTTAAGGCTGTGATTTGAGTTTTCGCGTATTTATGTGCTTTGATTCTTTCTTCGAGATTTTGTGCTGTTTGACCGATATAGCTTTTATTGCAATTGTTACACGGAATATTATAAACTGTATGAGTTTTTCTCTGAACTACAGTTTTACTTTTTAATTTTGTATATATTTCTTTGATTTGATTTTTGGCAGTATGTGCTATTCTTAAATTATAAGGTTTTAATATTTTAGCAATATTTGTACTTAGTTTTGGAATATATGGTAAGGGAATGTAATTATTTTCGTTAGATTCATTTCTTTTTGAATTTAAAGTATTATATAATTTATGAATTCTGCTTTTCATGATTTTGTTGATTAAATTTGATGGGTAATTATTTTTCATGAGAAGAGTACGAACTTCTTCAAGTGTTTCATGTCGTAAACATGGTGATGTTAATTTTAGTGATCTATCTATAAAATTAATTATTATACCTTTTTTCTGGGAATAATGATGATTACTTATATAATTTATGGTTCGTTGCGAATTTATTTCTTTTCTGTACCATCTTGTAAAAATTTTGTTATCTTTTCTTATAATTGTTATATCAAGAAAATTTAATTTTTCATCTTTTTCTTCTTCAAGTGTGAATTGTAATTTATTATGAAAACTATTGAAACGTTCTAGTATATTATCAATTTGATCTTTATCTGCTATTATTAAACAATCATCAACATATCTTTTATATAATAAGATATTTTCTTCTAAATTTTTATTATATCTTCTTCTAAAAATTCCATTACTAATTGTGCAATGACACTTGAAATTGGACTGCCCATTGCTACACCATCTAGTTGTTGATAAAATTCATTTTTATATTGAAAAAATTTGTTCCTAAAGTGAATTTTACTGCTTCAATGAATTCATTTTTTGGAATACAAGTGAAATTTTTAAAATATTCCATTTTAGATCTATTATGTTTGGAACGATTGCATTGGGTATATTAGTATAAAGTGAGATTACATCTAAAGAATATAATTTATGATTTTCATTAAGTTGTAAATTTTTTAGATTATCAACTAAATGATAAGAGTTCTTGATATAAAATTGATTTTGATTTATTACATTTTTTAAAATTGAAGAAAGAAATTTAGAAAGATTATATAGAGGAGATTGAATATATGAAACAATTGGTCTTAATGGAATATTATTTTTATGTATTTTAGGTAAACCATAAAATTTGGGTGGTAGACTATTATGTTGTATTAACTCTTTAGCTGTTTTTGGTGATATTAAATTATTTGTTTCCCATTTTTTATTAGTTTGTTAGTTTCATTCTGTAAAGTTTTTGTTAGATCTCTCTTAATTTTTTTATACGTAATTGTATCACTAAGCATTTCGTTAATTTTTTGTTCATATTCAATAGTTTCTAGAATGACTGTTTTATTTCCTTTATCGGATTTTGTTATAGTTAATTGTGGATTAGATTTTATGAATGATTTTGTTTTATTTAAATTTTTCATAAGAAGTTTATTTTCAGCTGTATTTTTTATATTTTGAAAATTATTATGGTACGATTCAATTGTATTAGTTACTTTTAGTCGAATTGTTTTGATTTTCAGTAGGTAATTCGGAAATTCCTTTTTCTATTTTCGTAATGATATTGAAAATCGGAATTTGATCTACGTTATTTATTTGTACCGCGTGTTTTGGATCTAAATTGAGTATATTGTTGACATATTCTGGTATTTCTGTTTTTGTTGTATTTATAACATTCTCATAAGATGATGATGTTGGAAATTCTATATTTATTTGTTCAACGTAAAGTTTGTTGAATTTTCTTATTTTCTTGAGTTTATTTTTTTCAATAAGAATATTAATTTTTCTAGTTTCGTTTTGTTGAAAATTTTCGAATATATGAGTTGGAAGAGTATTTCTTAATGATTGTGTTAGATTTTGTATTATTTTTGTGAGTGTTTTTATTTCTTTTGTTGTATCTGTAATAATAAGGTTGATAGTTTTTTGTATATATTTTTTGTTGAGATTTTTGAATTTTCAAAAATCTTACATCGATGTAAGCATAATGAAATATGCCCCACATTCCTGAAGTTGAACAGAAATCATATCAACTTAAATTGTGAGTACTTATCCAGAAAATTCAAAAATCTCAACAAAAAATATATACAAAAAACTATCAACCTTATTATTACAGATACAACAAAAGAAATAAAAACACTCACAAAAATAATACAAAATCTAACACAATCATTAAGAAATACTCTTCCAACTCATATATTCGAAAATTTTCAACAAAACGAAACTAGAAAAATTAATATTCTTATTGAAAAAAATAAACTCAAGAAAATAAGAAAATTCAACAAACTTTACGTTGAACAAATAAATATAGAATTTCCAACATCATCATCTTATGAGAATGTTATAAATACAACAAAAACAGAAATACCAGAATATGTCAACAATATACTCAATTTAGATCCAAAACACGCGGTACAAATAAATAACGTAGATCAAATTCCGATTTTCAATATCATTACGAAAATAGAAAAAGGAATTTCCGAATTACCTACTGAAAATCAAAACTCAATTCGACTAAAAGTAACTAATACAATTGAATCGTACCATAATAATTTTCAAAATATAAAAAATACAGCTGAAAATAAACTTCTTATGAAAAATTTGAATAAAACAAAATCATTCATAAAATCTAATCCACAATTAACTATAACAAAATCCGATAAAGGAAATAAAACAGTCATTCTAGAAACTATTGAATATGAACAAAAAATTAACGAAATGCTTAGTGATACAATTACGTATAAAAAAATTAAGAGAGATCTAACAAAAACTTTACAGAATGAAACTAACAAACTAATAAAAAAATGGGAAACAAATAATTTAATATCACCAAAAACAGCTAAAGAGTTAATACAACATAATAGTCTACCACCCAAATTTTATGGTTTACCTAAAATACATAAAAATAATATTCCATTAAGACCAATTGTTTCATATATTCAATCTCCTCTATATAATCTTTCTAAATTTCTTTCTTCAATTTTAAAAAATGTAATAAATCAAAATCAATTTTATATCAAGAACTCTTATCATTTAGTTGATAATCTAAAAAATTTACAACTTAATGAAAATCATAAATTATATTCTTTAGATGTAATCTCACTTTATACTAATATACCCAATGCAATCGTTCCAAACATAATAGATCTAAAATGGAATATTTTAAAAAATTTCACTTGTATTCCAAAAAATGAATTCATTGAAGCAGTAAAATTCACTTTAGGAACAAATTTTTTTCAATATAAAAATGAATTTTATCAACAACTAGATGGTGTAGCAATGGGCAGTCCAATTTCAAGTGTCATTGCACAATTAGTAATGGAATTTTTAGAAGAAGATATAATAAAAAATTTAGAAGAAAATATCTTATTATATAAAAGATATGTTGATGATTGTTTAATAATAGCAGATAAAGATCAAATTGATAATATACTAGAACGTTTCAATAGTTTTCATAATAAATTACAATTCACACTTGAAGAAGAAAAAGATGAAAAATTAAATTTTCTTGATATAACAATTATAAGAAAAGATAACAAAATTTTTACAAGATGGTACAGAAAAGAAATAAATTCGCAACGAACCATAAATTATATAAGTAATCATCATTATTCCCAGAAAAAAGGTATAATAATTAATTTTATAGATAGATCACTAAAATTAACATCACCATGTTTACGACATGAAACACTTGAAGAAGTTCGTACTCTTCTCATGAAAAATAATTACCCATCAAATTTAATCAACAAAATCATGAAAAGCAGAATTCATAAATTATATAATACTTTAAATTCAAAAAGAAATGAATCTAACGAAAATAATTACATTCCCTTACCATATATTCCAAAACTAAGTACAAATATTGCTAAAATATTAAAACCTTATAATTTAAGAATAGCACATACTGCCAAAAATCAAATCAAAGAAATATATACAAAATTAAAAAGTAAAACTGTAGTTCAGAGAAAAACTCATACAGTTTATAATATTCCGTGTAACAATTGCAATAAAAGCTATATCGGTCAAACAGCACAAAATCTCGAAGAAAGAATCAAAGCACATAAATACGCGAAAACTCAAATCACAGCCTTAAATAAACATAAAATAACAGAAAAACATGATTTTGATTACAAAAATACGAAAATTTTGGCAACTGAAAGAGACAAAAAATGTAGAGAAATTTTAGAAATGTTACACATTCGTAAAAATTTGGAAAACACAGTCAATGAAAGAACGGACATTAAACATCTAAATTCTATCTACAACAACTTAATAAACCTCACAAATAACACTCGCAAAATAAACACACAACAATCACAAAACATCACATCTCACAACTCATTCTTTCCAGATCTACCTTCAATTTCACACACATAAACGAAAAATATACACATTCTGGATGAGTATATAAAAAACTATATGTAATTGTATATATGTAAATATAATCACACTTAAGAATCACCTGGCTTACCATGAGTTTTTCAGAGGTTTCCTCATGGTGAAGAAGACTAAAACTTCCGAAGCGAATGCTGAGCCAGAAATATTCCTCTGATAATGAAAATCAATAAGTGAATATACAAAAAAACTAATTTGATTTTTCAAAAAATTAAGTTTGACATTTGATATCCATAGTAACTCATGAATTCAATTATTCATTAGTTTTGACAAAGTTGTAATATAACAACGAAACGTCAACAGAAATAAACTTTTTCATATTAAAAAAGCCTGTTAATGCTAAAAACTTTCAAAATAAATACCTCAAACAGGCAATAAATCAATTTCAAGAAATATATATATATATATATATATATATATATATATATATATATATATATATATATATATATAGAAAATGAACACTAGAACATTAATTTGAAAAATTGAAATTAATCAAGAAAATGTTATAGTAGAGCTGGATATGTGAACGTGTACGATGTGATGTCTCCATTATCCTTCAAGGGATAAATGTTAGAGAGATATTGTAATCCATTCCACACCTGATGGAAGTGCGAGATATATATGTTTCGTTCTGCAAGGAACTCGTCAGTCGCACCACGTCCATCGAAGTGTGGCATCGATTTCAATATTTCTCTAACATTTATCCCTTGAAGGATAATGGAGATATCACATCGTACACGTTCACATATCCAGCTCTACTATAACATTCTCTTGATTAATTTCAATTTTTCAAATCAATGTTCTAGTGTTCATTTTCTTAAATATTTCATTCAGTGCCATAAGCACAAAAAAATTTAATTTCCTTATATATATATATATATATATATATATATATATATATATATATATATATATATATATATATATATTCATCTGAATGGCTTTTTTGATAAGCAAAGTTGTGGCATTTGGATAGAACAGAATATGAGAGGGATTTATGAACTTATAATGCACCCACAAAAGGTCATCGTTTGGTGTACATTACGATGTAGGGGTGAGATTGAACGTCAATCTAGTGAAAATGTTATCCATAATATCGATAAAAGAATCACCTACTGTGGGAAGCTAGACCTTGTCATTTATCAGACATTATTTTCAAGATAAAATTGTTAACCCTCAATTTCAACTCATGAATGAAAATTTGAATTATAACAGTCAAAAATATGTATTCATTAATTAATGGAAGATTTAATTTTCAATGAGAATTCCATTAGATCAAAAATTCATACCTATGATACTTGACACAATACTGAAAACGTAACTAGTTCGAAGGGTTCCTTGTTCTATAAGGACCTCAAAGATTGCAATGCAAAATCTTCATTCTTTGTCATTGTATCAATATGGCCAGTGGAGATCACTGATGGGTTATTATAAGTATATAGATCCAACAGTTGTTGAATATTCAATTGATGTGGACACTTGAGATTTGAATTCTGTTTATAATATTTGTATTTGATGATGTATCGCATTAAGTTTATAAATGCGATATATTTAGGGACAACCATAATTGGTTTCATCTTTGGCTTTGTGAACAAGTTTTGAAATAAAATTTCAAAAGTTGAAAAAGTTTCAGTAGTTTCTCAATTTTCTCTTATATCGAAAGAAACTATCGAATAACCAAATTTTTTCCTACGAATTGTCGAATGCACTCTCATGTTTCGGTTTCAGATTGTTTGATGGAACTCCAAGATCCGGAGAATGCTATTCGAGCTTGTATTCACGCGGCTAATTTGTCACCCGATATTGTCGACCATCAGTTGAATACGGCCCTGTGTTCACTGCGTGCTGGAAATCTGGAACTATTACAAGAATCTTTGCAAAGAGTGGAATTATTAATGAGCACCCAGGAACACATTTCATCAGAGGTAAGCAGAAAGTTGAGAACTTTAATTTGACGAATCGGACTAATGGAAAACCTCATAAAATATTCAAAATCGGGAGTACCTATCAACTGGAAACTTGATTCTTGAGAGATTGTCTAGGGAACAAATATATTCAATTATCTGGTGGATAATTGTATAACGTATGCTGTTTATTCGTAACCAGATGAAGAAGGCGGAGATGATAAGAGGAAATTTTTCAGTGAATTTTTTTCCAAAGTTATGAAATTATGTTACTAATTCATATAGTGTTCGAAGATACTCTGATATTTCATATGACGGTAATTCATATTTGTTGGTGGCAAGTAATACAAAGTACAAAAAGGATTGCTGCGAACAGAAATTGAGACGGCTGCATGAAGAACGCATTGACTATTGGAAGAATCATAAGAAAAAAATTGAATTGTATAGAAATATGAATTTTTGCTATTTAATTACAACGAATTCAGTTACTAGGGTCACTTCAGCACTAGTTACTATGAAGTTTGTTAAAAAAAAAGATTAAATTTGTATTTTTTCGAAAAATGTTTATTTATTGATCATTATACATTTTGTCTCCTCCAGAGTTATCTTCCTCAGATATAATGCACTCATGCCAGCGCTTCCTGCAATCCTGGAAGCATTTCTGAAATGTGCTTTTCAGTATGGCAACCAGCTCGTTCTTCGATTCCAACTTTATTTCAGCAATTGTGGCAAAACGCTTTCCTGTCATTGGTCTCTTCAGTTTTGGCAATAGAAAACGTCGTATGAGCTAAGTATGGTGAATACGGTGGATAAGGCATTACGACGGTGTAAGTTTTGTCCAAAAAATCACTAACAAGCGAGCTGATGCATTATCGTGATGCAGAATCCCTGTTTTTTTTTGCACAATTCCGATCGTTAGAGCCGTATAGCTACACCAAACGTTGCATAATTTTCTTGTAGTGTTCCTTGTCAACCGTACGACCTTTTGGCAAGAATTAATGGTACACCAAGCCGATGTAATCGAAGAAAACACTAAGCAAAACCTTGACATTTTATCAAACTTGGAGTGCTTCATTCAGTTTTGGCTCTTCAGATGATTCGTCCTTGGTTTAGACGTCATTACCATTTACCCCCGTTTCGTCACCAGGTATGAACTTTTCCAAGAAGTCTGTATCGTCATTGAAGCCTTCCAACAATTTCTGAGCGGTACTAATCCGACGTTGCTTCTATTCGAAATTTAGCAATTTCTGAACAAACTTTGCTTCCACACATTTCAGGCCGGGAAAATTGCATGGCATGGGCCGATTGATATGCCAACATCTTCTGCAACTTCCCTAATAGTGACTCCACGATTTTCCAAAACCATTTTCTCCACTGTTTCTATGTTTTCTTCGCTTGTTGATGTGGTTGCATTTCCAGTACGCTAATTGTCATCAAATATTCTTGGCCTTCTGTTAAGCGCTTGTGTCACTTATAAACACTTTTTTGAGACAAAGTTGACTTACCGGATGCCAAAGTTAATATCTTAGGAACATTGTGGCGCTTAATTTTATTTTAACGCAAATTTTAATACAGGTTTTTCGTTTCTTTTTTTTACAAATGTAGGAAATCGGAGAAGTACAAAAACGTGACTAACCTTCACAGTTATCAAAAACAAACTACCATTACAAAAAGGTTGATAATTGCAACATATGAGAAACGTGTGTGTACCAATATAACAAGAAAAAATTTTGATATTCGAATGTGATGACATAGTACATTTTTACTAGGCAGCAGATCAAACATTCAAATATAATATATCAAAACAAACTCGAATAAACATAAAATATTAGATAGTTATCATATATCCTAGTTTTATTCAAATTATGATTTATGTTCTCTAGACGTCTTTATGTAGCTTTTGTCAGTTCATTACAGCCCCTACAAATAACTGCATAACAACATTCAGCAATAGTAAGCTGAAAAATGTTTTTCGAGAACACAAAAATCATGACCAGTGTTACTTTTGTATGACTGATATAGTGAGCATCTGCAAAAACAATCACCATAAATAAAAATACTCCAATATTTCTTCAGTACAAAGACCTAATCCTCGTTCAGAAAATGTTCCAGCTTTTCACCGGGAGTTGCCAAAATCTCAGGAGTTCAAGCTGAAACACCGATTCCTTGTTGAGTAGATGATGAATTTGAATTCTGCGGAGCGTGCTGAGTTACTAGCGTCCAGATTAAAAGAAAAAATTGCCTTTCATCTGATTAAAATTTTGTGTATTGCTGTAATGTGAGTGGTTTGCTGTCTCTCATGGGTTTGACGATTTATCAGTCCAATGATTGGCGTCTCTTTATTGAGAGTAATAATAATAATAATAATAATATATATTTTTATTTTCATGAATTGCTGATTACATAATGTTACAACAATAAAGAAAACAGGTCAAAACAAAATATATTCTTCAAAACAAAATATATTCTTCAAAAACAGAATATATTCTTCAAAAAACAAAATATATTCTTCATAAACAAAATATATTCTTCGAAACAAAATATATTCTCCAAAAACAAAATATATTCTTCATCATAATACAACTCTGCAATACTCCAATAATTCATCAATGGAGTATGGCTCACATTCCATAATTATTTTAAAAATTTCAGTTCTAAAATTTTTGGGATCTGTAATTTGTTGAATTTTGCGTGGCAATGAATTAAACAGCTTGATGCCCATGTAGAGACAGTTTCTCTCTGTCACAGAAGTTTGATGCCTAGGATAGAAAAATGACATCACTCGTCTTGTGTAGTTTCTATTTCTGTGTTCCTCAAAGTAATTGGGATGTCCAAACACAAACTGTAACAGTTTGAAAGCGTACATTCCATGCATGGTCAGCACACCAAGCCTCCTAAAACCACCCCTACAGGACTCTCTGTATCTCAGATTTAAGATAACACGAATAGCTTTTTTTTGTAATTTAAAAATATTTACATTTGTAGATGCATTTCCCCAGAATATAATGGCATAACTGTAAATGCCCTGAAAGCAAGACAGATACACCATCCTGAGAGTCTCAAACGATATTTGAGACTTCAGCGCTAATAGACAGTAAAATGCCTTATTTAGTTTTCCGGACATAATATCAACATGACTCCGCCATCGAAGGTGCGAGTCAAGCTGTACGCCGAGAAATTTGGCACTATCCTGTACTTTAATATCACTATCATGATGCAACATCGGCGGTACAAAAGAAGAAGAATTTACATGCGAAAAAATAATACACTCAGTCTTGACGGTATTGAGTATAAGATCGTTCATTCCACACCATTCTCGAAATGAAACTAAAATTTCATCAGCATGCAAATCAATATTTTCCGTGCTGTTTGATGAGAAGGTCAGGACCGTGTCACCGGCGTAAATCAACGGAACACATAAATTCCCGTGTTTGAGGGACATAAATTCTGGCATATCATTAATATACACCACAAATAGGAGTGGGCCTAATATGCTTCCCTGAGGCACACCTGACGGCACAATCATCTCAGAGGAAATTTGTGTCACAGAACCCTGTCGTATCAAGACCTTCTGATATCGATTGCTCAGATAACTCCTGAGTAATTTGAGTTGTGCATTTCTCACACCACTTTCTTCAAGCTTACAAACAAGAACCTCATGATTGACTCTGTCAAATGCTTTAGACAAGTCCAGCATCAATGATGTAGTGACCTGACCCTTTTCGATAGCCTGAACAACCTCGTTCACCAGCTCAAAGACTGCAGTTTCAGTGCTTTTTCCCTTCGTAAAGCCGTGTTGTCGATGTGTTATCACTCCAAACTTCCTGAAAAAACTCATCAAACGCTCCGCCAATATCTTTTCAAAAATTTTGGACTGTATTAAACGATGTCTCAAAGCAGTTCTTTCACAAAATGGAAATGAATATGCTTTCATTCCAATTGCTCACTCAAGATGCGTAAAAGAAGTGTATGGGGTAATTTCCGTTCTTTTACAGAAAATAAACTATTGTGAACATAACTGTGTGATCTGCGTTGACTTGAGTATGGTTAATTATCTATTGGGTCAACAGAGCAGTTATACTTAATACCCAAGGTTTATTTGTTTCTGGGACAGTTGAAACAAATCACATAATTGTATTCAAAAAAATTGGACTATGAGAGATGCTCTTGTTGGGAAAAAAAATGTTATCAATGAATTAGTTTCAAGAGAAAAATGCTAATGAAGCAATTCCTTAAGGCTCTCGACAGAAAGGGTCAATGTTTTCCGTTTATTTCACAGAAATTTGCTGATTTAAGTATTGAAAAACTGAAAGAAAATATCTTTGACGGACCTCAAATACGTCAATTAAAGAAAGACATCACTAATTTTTGAGATTTCAATTAATGATCTGGGAAGACTTGCGTCGTTATCATTTGTAGCAGTTGCACAGAATTTCTTCGGAAAAAATAAGACTGCCAACTATAGAGAATTAGTACAGCAATGCTAGTTCGTTTCAAAGATTTAGGCTGTAATATGAGTTTAAAATAACACTCTCTCAATAGTCATATAGATGAATTCCAACACAAATTAGGAGATCTAAGCGAAGAGCAAGGAGAACATTTCCATCAAGATATAAAGACGATGGAGAAAAGATACCAAGGAAGATGGAACATTCATATGATGGCCAACTATCGCTGGGGAATCATGTGAGATTGCCCAATTTAGTTTCACTCAAGAAAAAAAAATCAAAAAAACGCTTCAAGTTTGATGCCAATAAAATTGGCATTTCTTTACGAAATTGTTTTACGAAAACTGTATTTTTTTTATCTCGGGAACTGGAGCTGATAGAAAAAAACTGGTGACATTTTTGCTGTGCACATTCAATTATCGAACATTCTTTTCGTTATATTCGTACACAAACGTTTCTCGAATGTTGGAATTATCAGCCATTTGGGATAGTAGTTTGTTTTGGTTAACTGATAAGTTAGTCTTGTTTATTAGTGTTCTTCGATTTCTTACTATTGAAAAAAAAAATAGATCGAAGAATCTGTATTGAATATTGCGTAAAAATGGAATTAACTGCTCCAGCGCACTCAAAATCTTGAATTTGGCATTCGAAGAGTCTACTTTGTCTCAAAAAATTGTTTATAAGTGATACAAGCGCTTAACAGAAGGCAGAGATGATGGTGATGACGATGACCGTCCTGGTGGCAAACACGCCAACAAGCGAAGAAAACACAGAGATAGTGAAGGAAATAGTTTCGGATCGTTGAATCACGATTATGGAAGTTGCAGAGGATGTTGGCATATCAATCAGCTCATTGCATGCAATTTTCTCGTATGTTTTGGGTATGAAATGTGTGACATCCATGTTCATTCCGAAATTGCTAAATTTTGAGCAAAAGCAACGACGCATTAGCATCGCTCAGGAGTGGTTTAATTACGGCAACGACGATCCAGATATTCTCACAAAGTCATAACTGGTGACGAAATGTGGGTGAACGGTTATGAAGTCAAAGCCAGAACCCAATCATACCGATGGAAGTGGCCAGAAGAGCTGAGACGGATAGCCAATTAGATACGCCAAGACTCTAATTGGATCGCTAATTAGATACGCCATGTACGATCAAATCTAAAGGTTTTGCTCACTGTTCTCTTCGTATACAACGGCTTCTTGCACCATGAGTTCTTGGCAACAGGTCGTATAATAACGAACCCTACAATTCAGTAATACAACGTTTTCGTGAAGCAATGCCGCTCAAACGATCGGAATTGTGGAAAAACAAATAACGAATTCGGCATCACGGTAATGCATTGGCTCACATAATAATGCTTGGCCATACTGAAAAGCGCATCTTCGGTATGGCCACCATTGGAAAAGTGCTTCGAGGATTGGAAGAAGCGCTGACATAAGTGCATTATATCTGAAGGGGATTTCTTTGTAGTGTCAAAATGGATATTGATGAAAAGATATAAACCTACTTTTCGAAAAAATACAAAATTCAGGTTTTTTCAACAAACCTCGTATTTTTGACGTTGAGTTGTTGATATTCAGTTTTGAGTAGAATTTTTATCACTTTATAGTTAAAAAGAATGTACTATTTAGGTTTTCATGCATAGAGATATGCTGCAACCGAATCATAATTTTATTCCGATAATTCACTACCAATTTTTTTTCTTTTCAATCTCTGTTTTTCATTTATCGAAAGATCTATAACTTCAACTGAAATTAATTCGCTGTTTTTTAATTGTGGATTCGAATTTATAGGTGATGATAATCGGATAAAACCAATAAAGAAACTACATTTCTTAACTTTTAATCACTCAACAGAACTTCATATTAGAAAACTCCTGAATTATTCATATATTCTGCATTTTCAGAGAAGTCAACTGCAGGAAAATGTATTATAAAAGCCACTTAACAAATTGAAAATAAATATTATTGTTATTCTGCATCCACTCAAATTTAACAATTTTTAACATTGCTTTCAGTGTTCGGATCTCTTCAAATATTTATCGAAAGCATCAATAATCGTTGACCGTGGAAAGTTCACTGAAGGAAATGATGAAGCCTTTCAACGACTTAATTCGGAGAATGAAGCTTCAGAGGGGAATGATAGAACTGCGGCCAGACAAGATGCTCCATACTTGAATATGGAATCGGACGAAGTTTAAGATGATTATATGTCAGAAATATTTCTTAACCTATCTTATTTTTGAAATAAACAGGGTTTCACTCAATTTCCATTGAAATGAAAAAGATGTAATTTGTAAATACCCAATCTTTCCGTCGTTATTTTGATAATAGAATATTTATTTCATGATGAGTTTAAAAAAATTCCAGATGTGAAAAAAAATAATGAAGCAAGAATGAAGTCTGATGTAGAAAAAATATTGATGTCTCATGACTCTTGAGGCTAGTGGTAATTATTCTTAGCACAGTGAAGTATTACTTATTGTGGTATGTTCATAAAATAACAAAATAAAATTGATGAAAAGGGTATTAGTTTATCTCAATGTTTTTAACACAATCCTCTCTGGTATGAAAACCTATCTGTGCTTGTATGTGATTGTATCTCAGCATTCGCTTCGAAAGTTTATTGGTCTTCTTCACCATGAGGAAATTCCTGAAAAGCTTTGGGTAATCTAGGTGATTCAATAATTTGAGTGAGATATATATTTTTTGAATAAATATATGACACTCATTTGAATTATACAATCTCCACATTATTTTTTCTCAGTGACGTGAAATTGATTGAAAAAATGTATACCTGCAATTCACATAGAAGTCATCTTTATAATCGGTGTTTTTCACAGGTATAGAACTTTGAGTTGGTATTACTGTTGAAGATGGCGACCGATTTCACAGCTGAGAAGTGATTTATTCCCAGTTTGGTTTGGCAATTCATCATGAATAGACTCACGCCTGAACAACGCTTGCAAATAGTGCAATTTTATCTCGAAAATAATGGTTCTGTGCGGAATACGTATCGCGCGAGTTTTGTTTAGCGATGAAGCGCACTTCTGGTTGAATGGCTACGTCAAAAAACAAAACTGCCGCATTTGGAGTGGAGATAATCCTCAAGTGTATGTCGAAACACCGTTACATCCACAAAAACTTACTGTTGGGTGCGCTTTATGCGCTGGTGGAATCATTGGTCCGTACTTCTTCGAAAACGATGATGGCCAGAACCTTACAGTCAATGCTGATCGGTATAGAGCCAAGATTAATTACTTTTTCATTCCTGAATTGAACAACCATGGTGCCCAGGAACTGCTGTGGTTTCAACAAGACGGCGCAACATGTCACACAACTTGTGCCACAATCGATTTATTGAGAGACACGTTTGCTGACCGCCCAATTTAACGTTGTGGACCTGTGAATTGGCCTCCAAGATCTTGTGATTCAACACCGCTAGACTACTTTCTGAGGAGCTGTATAAAGTCATTGGTTTATGCGGATAAGCCAAAAACACTTGACCAATTGGAAGACAATATTCGCCGTGTTATTGCCGATATACGGCCACAAATGTTTGAAAAAGTCAACGAAAATTGGACATCCAGATTGGACGACATCCAAGCTAACCTTGGCAGTAGTATGCCAATAACCATATTTTAAATGTAATGCCGCAAGATTATCTACCAAATTCGAAAAAATTTTTGTTAATCAAATGATCCATCGTTGTTTAATTGCAATTTGAAGTTCTACACCTATAAAAAAACACCCTTCACTTAGCCTAGTTAATGTTATAAGGTAAATCCGGCCATTTGTTGATTGGCAAGCAATCGCTATTGCTCACTTTGCATGCTTCCTGAAAATTCATTCAAAATTACTTTCATCAAAAAAACAAAAACGTGCAACATCGAGGAGTGGAATGTTAGACTACTAGGACCAGCTGTGATGTAACCGAAATAAGCACATTCGAGTGCAAGACGTCGGTAGTGACATATAAAGACTCAGATTAATATAAATTGTGCAGGTGGTTTGTAACATTTTTCGAGGCAGTACTATTGCGTTATTTAATTGTTACGACAAGTGATCAAAAAGGACATTCTCAGATCTTCCTTGTCCTCACAAGACACTTCCCTTTTCCTGGACGTCCCCGGGGTAAGTAGAACTTTGAGAATTATTATTGATTGAATTTATTACTTTCGTTAGGTATATTTCATCTCGGTCCGAATTAAGCTTCTCCTACCATTCAAATACACTTTTGTTAATTTCAATTTCTACTTTCATGTTCACAAAAAATTTTGTTAGGCGTTCGGTCCGGATATTAGTCACAGTTTAGGAATAAATGTTTTTTGATATTTTACTGAAAATCCATATGTATATAACTAAAACATATTCCATCATAGTCTTTGAAATTTAATACGAATTTAGCTTGTACAATATTATTGTTGAATACTACATTTATTGAATCAAATCGGAACATCTGGCATATTTTTACGAAAATTAGAAAAAGTGGATTTCTTTGGTTAATTTTTTTACATTTAGTTAAGGTATAGTGCTTCGATCAGGTTTTTATGAAGCCAGATGACGATGAAAAAGTTTTAAGATTACGAGGTCTACGTGAACTGATTATCACGAGAATCAATGTAATACATCAATAAGCTGAATTAATTGAAGACAATCTAGAAATATTTTCTAATTTCAAGATGCGATGTCATAATTTAGAAAAGTGTACAAAATGTCATAATCAAATTAGTATCTTTATAGGGTCGAAACGAAATTACTTTGGCTGCGGAGTGGATTATACGTAGATAGATAGTTACATTGCATGTGGTACAACTTCGTGCTTACAATGTCATGAAAAAAAATGTATAAAGTTGAAAAACAACCTCATAAAATTATATATAAAATAGGCATATCCTAATATATAATCATAAATAAAATGGACTTATTAATAATTGATGAGGCCGATACTCGATATAAATCGATAAACATAATAAAACAATTGTTGAACTGATTTACACACATATTAAAAAGAATACTGCATGACGTACGTTTCGATGAGATTCACCTTTTTCAAATGCTTCGTGCAGACTAATGACATTTCTCGAATAGATACAATATATAAACTTAAATTATGAATACAGAGAAAACAAGTAGATAACAGGTAGAAGGGATCAATTTATGCTGAACTACTATATAGGAAACTAAGTAATTTTGAAAATATTGAGAAAGGGGACTTGAGGTATGATCGATTCGGCTGTTCAAAAGGTTTCCAGAATATTTGTATTTATTTATTTGAAGTGATTCTAACAAATTAAGCTTCATTCCCTTGTTTGCGGTATTCAAAATTTCAAAATCGTAATTGAATATATGATTTTCATTAATCAAATGATTTGCATAATATGAATTTGTCTTCTGATTATCAAAGCTACGTTTATGTTCAGAAATTCTTATTTGAAAATTATTGGTAGAACGTTTAGAAGTTTTCAAATAAAAATTTCTGAACATTAACGTAGCTTTGATAATCAGAAGACAGATTCACATTATGCAAATCGTTTGTTTAATTAAATATAAATATATATATTCAATATATTTATATATTGAATATATTCAATATATAAATATATTGAATATATTCAATTCCGATTTCGAAATTTTGAATACCGCAAATAAGGGAATGAAGCTTAATTTGTTAGAATCACTTCAAATTAATAAATACAAATATTCTGGCAACCTATTGAACAGCCAAATCGACCATACCTCAAGCCCCCTTCTCAATCTTTTCGAAATTACTTAGTTTACTATATAGTAGTTCAGCGTGAAATGATCCCTTCTACCTGTTATCTACCTATTTTCTCTGTATTCATAGTTTATATATTGTATGTATTCGAGAAATGTCATTAGTCTTCACGTAGCATTTGAAAAAGGTGAATCTCATCGAAACGTACGTCAGGCAGTATTCTTTTTATTATATGTGTAAATCACTTTGAAAATTGTTTTTTTATAAAACGGACTTAATTAGAATACAAGAAACACGGAATATAAACAAACAAACCATAGCAAACATACAACTTTGTTCAGAAACCAAATAACAAATGGCCTCAAGGCGACCCCATAGAGTCAAAACCGAATGAAAAATACTCCTGAAAATTATAGAACGGATGCTCAAGGAAAAAAGCCATTATAGTCTTTCTGAATTGACGATATGGTTAGACCCGAACATGATTTGGTAACTTGTTAAACAATATGATTGAAAAGTAACTAGGGCTTTCTGAGATTTTGTGAGCCTACAAAAACTTGGCCTCATTCAGTATCTATCTCGTGTGGAATACCGATGGCAATCCGCACCTGAGCGACATTTTTCAGCGAGACTATGAGCCAACATGAGCGCCTCAAAATATACAGACATATGTGCGAAGGTAATAATTTTATATTTGCTGAAAGCAAAGTCGTCACGATATTGAAGAGATGACACATCCCTTACAGCTCTCCTCTAGAGAGCAAGAATTCTTGATTGCGATGCACGTGTACCCGACGCTAGAATGACATTTTTCATTCTTGCTTCTATCAGTGCGTAGTAGAACACTCCTAGGATACTTGAGGACAATCTACTTAACAAGCTTCTGAGCAAATATATACCACTGCACAATTCTACCACAATTTGTGGTAGACATTCAGTGTGTGCCCCCAAGCTCAGAACTGAATTCAACGTCATTCCTTTCAATCCAGCATTCCCCATGAAATCCCGTTCTTTCACACGCTTAAGCGTGAACACCCTTTTGGAAGTTTTCTGTTCGTTTGCTACTAGTCTATTTGACACGAACCAGTCAAAAGCTATTGACTGTGGCAGATCACCTTCCTCCTGTTTCTTTCACTATTTCACTCACTCAGCGGATGTGACAGATACAGTTGTAACGTCAGAAAACATAATTGTGGAAAACCTCTCTAGGTAAGCGGGAAGATCGTTAATGAAAATTAGAAATAATGAAAGCCCACAATTTTCGGAAAAAGATGTCAATATATCCAGAACACGTTTCATGAATTGGTGGACTTAGGAGTTAGGAAGTTGAAATACCTAAAATCAATTTACCTACTTACTTTCGATGGATAAATTGACAAATTTTCAAGTTTTATTTAAAATTTAAAACATTTCATGAATTGGTGGACTTACGAGTTAGGAAGTTGAAATACCTAAAATCAATTTACCTACTTACAAATGGACAAATTGACAAATTTTCAAGTTTTATTTGAAATTTAAGACATTTCATGAATTGGTGGACTTACGAGTTAGGAAGTTGAATTACCTAAAATCAATTTACCAACTTCTTTCGATGGACAAATTTAAAAATTTTCAAGTTTTATTTAAAATTTAAGATTTCCACATGAAAATAATAATTTATCGAATATTGAAAAATTTTATCATTTCACTTCAGTTTTGAAAGGTTCTCCATCAAATATTTTAAAAATTTCCCCGATAATTGACGATAATTATCCCGTATAATTCATTAGTTTCAAGATACGAAAATGAGCAAATGTAAGCAACTGTCTACTGAAAAGAAATCAATAATTTGCCTTTGATAAATCTAACCTCATTAGGCCAAATATCACTAAGAAATCTCTTAGATTGTTCTCATAAAAATAAGTATGTTTTTAAGATGTAAGCGTAACCTATGGATGATTGGGATCTTATATTTATGCAAATGATGATGCAGCGTTTCGACTTTGTTGAATTTGAAATTCTTGAGAGAGGGCATTCTTGTTCAGAAATACCTTCGGATAATGCATGACGGGATATATTTCTTAAACATTGTATAGCAGTGGAATCTGTTCTTCCGAATTCAAAAATCGAGGGACTGAACCCTCCATTACATCACACAAAGTTTTATTTTCAACTGAAACTGCCAATAACAGTAAAAATATATTCCATTGCTACATACTTTGTAAATGTGATCACATTATTTTCAAATTTCCTGATTTTTTTTCAAGAGATCTCCATAAATAGCATGAAGTTGTTGAAACCTTGATGTATGCATCTATTATAATGCCGTACTTGTATATCGTACTAGTGGAAAATCAAATCATACCTCTAATTGAGGTATGTTCCAGCAATTTCTAATTGAGCTCCTTCAGAAATCGAAGAATCTTCATTTAGTTACTCGTATATTAAGTTCAGTATTTTATAAGCTTAGTTTCGGAGAATAATAACAGTTTAACCTGTGTTACTTTCTACCATTAAAAGTTTGTTCTGTACATAATGCAGATAGTATTTTCAAGTTTATTTAAGTTTTTGGAACGTTAGTTCCTTACTTTACGTCAAAGTGAGGGGATTCGCGACGAGAAATGAATGATTGGAATGTGGTCAGGTCATGCCATCGGAATGTGGGTGACGGAAGACGTATAGAGTGAGGGAGCCGAGAAGGCACGCCTATCTCTCAATTTTACTTCGCCGAGTGGCTAGCATCTTCCGCGTGCACTGTGTCTCTTCCTCTCTTTAATCAATCTTTCTTTCTTTGAACATCGCAGTGTCGCATGAGCCTAGAGCAAATGCACATCGAATATACAGCACTGTTATATATGAATTGTTTATACATTGGATATATTTATTTCAATTTGAAATCAATAAAAATATTATTAAATGACTATGACGACTCATTTATTATTTATATTTAATATTTATTTCTTTTATGATTAACTGAATAGTATTTTTGGAAGTATCTAATGCTCTTACCTCGTGTCCCGCGACACTGTCTCATTTTTTCATTACTTTCAATTATACATATTATGTAAAACCTGTTCCATGGTAACAGATGTGATGCAACCGAATTATGGAATATATATATATATATATATATATATATATATATATATATATATATATATATATATATATATATATATATATATATATATATATATATATATATATATATATATATATATATATATATATTATATATATATATATATATATATATATATATATATATATATATATATATATATATATAATATTTATATATATATATATATATATATATATATATATATATATATATATATATATATATATATATATATATATAAATATATATATATTTCAGGTTTCAGACTTAAAATTTTCAGGTTGGCGGCACTGGTTAGTAATGGCATCCAAACGTTATCTGTTGAAGTGAAAAGTTTTCAGTATACTCTGCCATCTCATCATGAAAAGACTAAAAAACGAGCAACGATTGCAAGTTGTTGAAATTTACAATCTAAATTCGTGCTCTGGGAAAAATGTGTATCCTTTGTTACGACCATGCTATGGTCCTCATAATCGACTTGGTGGATCAACAATTCGTGCTGTTATCACCAAATTTCGCACGAAGTTTTTTTGTCCCATTTGGCCGAGTTGAAATTGGTTGACATGTGGTTTCATCAAGACGGTGCTACATGCCACACAGCTCGTGAAACAATGGACATGTTGAAGGATGAATTTGGTGGGCAGCTTATCTCTCGAAATGGCCCTGTGTTTAATTCTTTCAATAAATTTCACTAATATTTCCTCAGAGCGAATGTATACAGAAAACTGAAAAACTCTCACTTTGTACCTACTCTATACGTTTGCGAAAATCTCTAATTCAATGAAGCTCTACAAACTCAACAGAATGAATGCTTACACAATAAAAGAATATATAAATCGAAGTTACTAGTACATCTGCTGAAACGAGTACGGTTGGTTATGAAAGAAAAATAACATTAAAAATTAGGTAATATATTTATTAAGTATATATACATCAATTGTTGAATTGACTTAACATTTGACTTAACAAACACACTTTCAAAATTTTCATGCATTAACAACAATATAACACAGCCGTTTCTAATATAATAAGATAATAATCAATATATTTACAAATTGGAAAATCATAAAAAGTTGCACGAAGATAACCTCAAAAATTTCGATATTCACATCGAACAGAGCTACTTGGACACCGTGTGTTATTGGAATACAATGATGGGAATTCATATATATCTATATATATATACATATATATATATATATATATATATATATATATATATATATATATATATATATATATATATATATATATATATATATATATATATATATATATATATATATATATATATATATATATATATATATATATATATATATATATATATATATATATATATACGTGAAACAACTTTGCTAATATCGCGTAGGACTTGCAAATACAAAAAATTTGAAAATTCATTGCAATTTTCTATATTATTTTCACGGAGAAATATTCAGAGGTAAAATTTATATATTGATGGTTAGTGTGAAAATATCGTATAGCAAAAATGCAAATTTCACACGAGAAAGAAGAAACAGATTTTCTGTGCTACTTATCCTTAAAAAATTTTAATTCAATCTTATGTTTATGATTTCAACTCAATAGAATCATTATAGAATATAGTGTTATCTTCCTTATTGTTGGTAATTAATTTATGGGACAAGGTAATGGGTCATATGGGACATACAGCTGCTATACGTGATTCTTGTATTCATTACTTTATATCTATCCATATTAGATTTTGACGAACGATTGATATTTCTATATTGTGAATGGTTAAATAGTTCGAATCGATGATTATGAATAGTGGACATTTCGTAAGAATTGACTTTTCAGTTAACGCCTTTGTGAAACTCAAAAACATTTTTTCACGTACTAAATTCTAGAATTTGTGTGATATTTTCAATATTTCGTTAGCTGGTTGTTATGCTACCAGAGTTTAATATCTCATAATGGAAAGCGTCTACAAATTGGACCGGAACAGCGGTTATAAATTGTTCAGCTTTTGGGCGTATCAGGTGCTCATGCTCAGAGCAAATAATGATCCACTTAATAGACCTACCAAACGTACAATTCACTCTACCATTAGAAAGTTTGCAACCCTATTATTGGACTATGATCTATACGGTTAATTGTCGACTGGATCTCTTCCAGCAGATGTTGAATATGGGGCGGTAGCGGAGAGTGTATTCAAAGACTGTGAAGGGTCGATTGGTCGTCGTTCTTAGTAGTTTTACCTGTCGTATTCGAAAACTTTCCATATTTTTCGAGTGGATCGTTCTTCAAAAGTATACAAAATTGAATGAGTTCAAGGACTGAAGCCGACCAACCGAATCACTTCCTTTTCAGTCTCTCCACTATCTTGCAGAAGATCCACTGTATTTGACTGAAATTTGGTTCATCTCTTGCGTGCATTTTTGCCTTTATATGTTCGTTAATAAACAAAATGCTTGTTCTTGGGGAGATGAGCATGCCTGAGTTTCAGGACTGCTTTCGAATCGAATTAGAGAACTACTGGATTGACCGGCAGGATCATGAGACATAACACCTCCCGATTTTTTTTTGGAGCTTTGTAAAGTCCCAAGTCTTCATGGATAATAATAATAGGCCGTCTACGATTGAAGATCATCCCTTATCTGAATTAGAATTTCAAAATAGTCCGTTTGGCTTAGTCGCCGACAATTTAAAGTGAATTTTCTTTAAGTATTACTCGTCAAAAATGGTTTTTTTGAATGATGAAAATTATAGAATGAAATTGTTTTCGCTCGATTTCTTCAATAAGAAAAAACTATACTCAATGAATTTTTTTATGAAATCTTAATACCCTTAAAGTTGATTGAATGTTCGCTTATCTCTTGGTGAACCCAAGTCAAGTGTTTTTATTTAATATGCCGTTATACCCTTCAAGAAATAGTTGAGTATCGATCGATTTATTCCTGAACGAAATCAATTAGCTGGGGACAAAGCCATTGTTTCGAACAATTTCTCTCTAGACGCATCCGTTATAGATACTTTGCATTCTGACGCACCAGAATGCAGAGTAACATCGGGAGTAACAGTTACATTGTTTCCCAACAGCTAACTTGTTGGAACAAACTTCTTAAAAGGAAAGTTATGTCTGGAACAATATCCGAAAATCAATGACCTGCAACAAACTGAAATCATAACTGAGGAACTTCAAAAATTTTAAGAACAAACTGTTCGAATAACATTTCTCAGATGAACTGGAAAATGTCTAGGGTTACATTTCGAACTGAAACGCCATGTGCTATTCCAATTTCTGCCTTAGTTATAATCTTATTTCATTTCAGGTCATTTTATATTTAGACTGCTAATTCAATATCCGAGTTTAGTTTCAGATATAACATTTCTACTTAAAAAATGTTTGTTAATTTTTTTATATCGTGATTTAAGGTTTATATTTTTATCAGAGACATTAATTTGACTGAGTGAAGTTTGAACGTGACGTGAGTGGTGACTATGTCTTCCAGTCATATTATTCCAACGAAAAATGTTTGAAAACACTGATTCGTGCAATCGCCATTGACGACTTTCACTCGTAATTTACCACTCATTGAATTATACAATCAAATTTTCAGATATTTTTGCGTATTTCCGCTCCAATATTTCCTACACGATTACATGTTTGTAGTAGTTGGTACTTTTCATGAATATGAAATGAGTTTCGGCTATTTCATCAATTTTTAATCATTTGCGTTCCACGAAATGTGAATATAGTACATTATTGAACAGAAAAAAAGTACGGAAATGGTTTTTGAATATAACCTCAAATTCTTGAGCTTATAACTCTCAAACACTTGAACTTATGATTTACTCTTCATTGTCTACATAGCATGGTGCGTTTCGTCGTTACAAATAACTTCTTCACATGCTTACAGAATATTGATTATTCTGTAAGTATCTCAAGAAGTCGTTTGTAACGACGAAACGCGCCATGCTATGTAGTCAATGAAGTGTAAATCATAAGTTCAAGTGTTTGAATTTGAGTTTATATTCAATTATAATGGATTTACATCAAGAAAACTCCAGCACTGTAAGATATTTGAAATGATTTTTCACTTCTTGAAACGATTGATAACGGGTCATTTTTTAAGAGTCAAGTTTTTCAGGTTGGTGGCACTGGTTGGTAATGGCATCCAAACGTCATGTGTCAAAGTGAATAGTTTTCAGTATACTCTGACATTTGATCATCGAAAGACTCAAAAACGAGCAACGATTTGAATTAGTTGAAATTTTCAATCAAAATTCGTTTCATGTCGTTTGTTACGGCCATATTATGGTTGTCATAATCGAGCTAGTGAATAAACAATTCGTACTGTTATCACCAAATTTTGCGCCAAGTTTACTTTATTGAACATTAGTCCACTGTCTTGCGTGCGTACAGTGCGTACTGAAGAGAATATTGCAGCCGTAGCGTACAATGTTAATGAGGATCGTGAAATGTCAATTCGTCGCTGTTTTCAGCGACTGGGCATGTGTTACTCCACCACATGGAAGATTTTACGTGTTGATTTGGGTTTGAAAGCTTACAAAATACACGTTCTGCAAGAATTGAAGCAGAATGACTTACCAAAACGTGTAATTTTTGTGTGAATGGGCCGTAGAACAGCTTAATGAAACCTGCTGTCTCATCGAAAAATTGTGTTCAGCGATGAGGCTCACTTCTGCCTTAACTAATATGTAAATAAACAAACTGTCGCATCTGGATTGATGAATTGCCACATGCCATACAGGAATTACCGATGGATTCCGAAAAAATGACAGTTTGGTGTGGTTTATGGGCTGGTGGCATCATCGGTCCATTTTTTTTCGAAGACGTCCGTAGAAGAAACGTTACCGTCAACGGCGAATGATATCGAGCCATGATACGGATTTTTTTTGCTCCAGTTGGCGGAGTTGAACTTCGTTGACATGTGGTTTCATCAAGACGATGCCACATGTCACACAGCTCGTGAAACAATGGATATGTTGAAGGATGAACTTGGTGAGCACCTTATCTCTCGAAATGGCCCTGTGAAGTGGCCTCTACGATCTTGCGATCAGACGCCTCTGGAATATTTCTTGTGAGGTAATGGAAAGTCGTTAGTGTATGTGGACCAGCCGAACACGATTGAAGCCATTCAGGATAACATGACACTCGTATGAGTATAACATACGAGTAAACATCCCACGCATAACATTATTCGTGGGATACAGGCCGAAATGCTCGAAAACCTAACTCAAAATTGGACTTTCCGAATGGATCATGTGATACGAAGCCGCAGACAACATTCACATGAAGTTATCTTCAAAATATAAATGGCAAAGGCCAAGTTACCAATTTCAATGAAAACTTTGAATATAGGATGCAAATTGAGTCTTTCATTCGATTTGAAAAAAAAATACGCTTGAAAAATCACCCATTATATAAAAAATGAAAAAGAACACCATTTTTTTGTTGTAGTGGTCGATTGGTTCCTATGAGAACCTGAAATTATTTCAGGAATGATTCTGAAATTAGAGATAAGTTTCAATTCTTTTCGATGGTAACATTACTCCGACTGCACCAACACACCTCTGCTATACATAGGTTGACTGAATATCGGAATTCGCATTTTCAACTTTGAGTTTAGTCATAAGTTTATGCTTGAAAAGTAATCCGAAATTAGTCCTAAACATCCGGTTCATACAGCAGTAGAGTATGAAGTTCACGGATCCGTTGATGAGAGCCAGAATATCCATAATTGCACCGTATTTCTGGTAACACACCAGAAAGAAATACTCGCCTTTGAGGGCTATATATAACGCAAAAATTCCCTGTGGAAACTCAGTGAGAAGAAAAAGAAAGAGAACAGCGACTAACATTTTCGTAGTTCTTTCAGCTCTCTTCTCTGCCTTCGTGGGCTTTTTCTTGATAGTTTTTCCTTCTGTTTGAATGGGACAGTCTTCGTAACTTCTCAGGATTTGTTTTCTCTTTTTGGCTTTTACTAAGGTTTTAATGAGCCAACAGCTGATAACTGATAAAATGAAGCAAGGGAGAAGTTTTATGGAGACACCATACATCCAAAAATTAGCCTTGAGCAAAAATTCATTCTCAAGAAGTGTATCTGTGACTGTAGCCGTGTAGAGGATATACTCTTTGTCTTCCAATATCCTTGTTGACTTTATTTCGAAAAATATGAATGTGGGGGAGCATAAAATAATAGGTATAATGAAACTCAGTACGATTGCCAGAAAACAGCGGCGGTCTGATCCGAGGATATGATTCTTCTGTGGGTACCTGCAACAAAGAAATTTATATCTCAGATTTCGTAGTCGTATGATCATAAAATATTGAGGGTGAGAAAAACTTTGATATTCCATAGAATATTTTATTCAATAATAAAGATACCTTGCCTAATTTCATTCAAAAAATTCGATACACTTGACATACGTTTGAGGATACAAACGCATTATCAATAATTCAATACTACATTATACTCTTGATGATGACCAGAATAGACCGATACCAATTTCGAACGTATTCATTCGAAATTAATTTCAATTGATTTAAAATAAATTTTTGTGTACAAGTACTACAAATCGTACTAATCGTGCTTGTTATAGACATGTTGTTGGTATATTTACTGAACGTAATTGATCTGAATTCGACAGGAATTGACATTCCAAAAAAATTTTTTCCGCAAAGTCCTCAATCTAAAGAGAAATAATTTCAAGAAAATGAAACAAATTTCATGATAGTATAGAACGGGGGTACTCCAAGGATCTGTGTTCAGTTCAATTCCAAATATGGGGATGATTAATGGAAAAAAATTCATGAGAATATGTAGGAATAGAGTCTAGCGTAAAGCTTGCTTTCATCAAAGAACTAAATGAAGGAAAAATCATGAATTCAGTGCTTCACAAACTGAATAATTATCACATGCCTTGTATTACACTGAATTTGAGTGGTGAGGAGCTTTATATCAATGCATTAGGCACATATAACGGAAAAGCAAACGCAGAAATAGTTGAAAAAAAAAGGAAGAAAAAGCATATAAAATGCAAAAAGGTGAATAATAATGTTGTTGAAGCAATCAAAATATTAATACAGTAATACCCCGGTCTTACGCGATACTTGTGGGCACTATCTACGTAAGTCGAATTAGCGTAAGTCGGGCTACAATTTTGCATATAAAGACATACAAAGTATGTTCAATTGGGACTGGAGACTAAATAAAACAATAATTTAGGAAATAATTAAAATCTAATTCTAGATAATATGACAAACTATATTAATAGAGTGTATAAACGCAATCCGAAGTTATTTTGATGTAGAATGTTCCATGAATTGTAAGAAACTCGTCTGACCAGTCAATGATTTTTTCTTCTCCCGTAATATCTCCTCGTAGCACCCTATTCATTTTTTTTATTTCATGTTATGTGACAAAAATGCGCTCTTCATTGGAGTCTATGCTTTCCAAAATTGTTAACACTTTTTCACACGAGCTGAGGGCTTCTGTCAAGTTTCCAACTGTCATTTGATCTTCTAATTGAACTGGATCCAAAGAATCATGATTATCAATTTCTTCCTCTCGTTCACGCATTGTTATGAGCTCATCCATTGTGAGCTCCCCATTGTGTGAATCCAACAGCTCTTGAACATCATCACTATCCACTTCTGAATTTATTTGTCTACCAAGTTCGACAACGTCTTTGTTCACATTGCAAATTTCATCAGGCCCTGACACTGATTCCGCCTGAGTCTCAGTGGAGAAAAAAAATTAACCAGACTCCATTCTTTTCCAGAGGCCATTCAAATTTTTTTGTGAAATTTCATCCCACGATTCTTCAATGATTCTCACTGCTTCTAAAACGTTGAATTGTTTCCAAAATTCTTCAACAGAGGGCGCGTTGTTTTTTATTTCATAGCTTCATGCAGATGTGCAAACGATCGTCTCGTGTAATAAGCTTTGAATGTTTTGATAACTCTCTGGTCCATCGGTTGAACCAAGCTGGTTGTATTAGGTGGCAAAAATTGAACTTCCACACGTGGGTCGAAACTAGTTTGAAGAGCAGGAGGATGACCTGGCGCGTTGTCGATTAATAGCATCACTTTAAACGGGATTTGTTTAGACTGGCAATATCGTTCGACTTCAGGTATGAAGTGATGACCAAGCCAGTCTTCAAAAAGGGAGGCCGTCACCCAAGCTTTACGATTCGATTTTAAAATCACGGGCAAACCAGCTTCAGATTCGTTTTTCAATGCTCTTAGATTTTCTGATCGATACACTTAGAGAGGTTTTGAGTTACGGTCACCAGCTGCATTCGTGCCAAGCATCACTGTCAATCGATCTTTGGCGGCCTGAAAACCTGGAAAAGTTTTCACTTCACGCGCAATAAAAGTTTTTTTAGGCATCTCCTTCCAAAACAAATCAGTTTCATCTACGTTGAATATGGGTTGGCTGATATAGCCACCTTCATTTATCATAGCATTGCATTTCTCTGGATAAAGAGATGCAGTCTCTTTATATGCACTTGTCGCCTCTCCACTTTCTGCAATGCTATGTCAGTTACAGCGACTTTTGAACCGGCTCAACCAACCGTTACTGGCTTTAAACGTTCCATCTTTAGCCATCTCCCCAGCTTCTTCTTTCAATTTCTCCAAAATTAGTTCAGCTTGAAAGCACACCGTGTTCTGATCAATAGGACATTTTTTCACACTCATTTGATTATCACAACATAATTTTAACAATGTTCTCATCTCAGCGATAATACCAAGCCGTTTACGAATGATGCTTGAATTCAAAGAATGAGCGTTTTTCACAGCTTCGAGAATTTTTTCTTCACTTTTCGTAATTGATCTGACTGTCGATTTTGGTAGATCATACTTCTTCGCTGAATCGCAAATTTTTATTTTAGCATCGTAGTCTTTGATAATGTCAAGTTTACACTCCATCGATAATGTTTTTCAATTCTTGTTTGAAGCAAAAGAGAAAAACATCTACTTCGTTTGGATGCCATAGTACTTAGTAAATATCTCAGATTGTCGCACAACGCACAAAAAAACACAAAATCGTAACTTATGTACCTACACGCCGATTCCGCACTACACATCTGTGCCTGTTGTAAACTGAACGAATAATAATGCGGTCGGGGGGAGTCAGAAACAAACACCGTCGCTTGACTTTGACTGCGCGGGATTCGAACAAAAAACGAATAGACGAGAAAATTAAATCGCGTAACTCCGAATTCGCGTAAGTTGAGATAGCGTAAGTTGAAGTATTACTGTATACAAAATCAGACATTTCAGAGTCTCCTCTTTCTTTCTATAATTTCTGATTAGGTACCTAAACCAAATATAAGATAATGAGGTAGAGTATACGGGAACGATAGAATCAAATTGCACAATGTAGTGAAATGAGCACTAAGGGAAAATTATACGTTACATTATATTTAAATTGAAGAATTTCAAGCGTTCATAACTCCTTGGCTTTCAGTAAGTATTGAAATCATAACAGATTGCCACAAGTACCATCGAACGAATAGCCGTACAATACTCATATAGCAAAAGCGAATAATTACTATTCATGATAATAACAGGTAGTTCATCCACTTTTTCAGAAAAATTGTGTAACAATAGCGGGAGGCCAAATTTAACATGTCTCTTCTTATTCAACCCTTCAAATGAAAGAAATATATATAAAACAATTGATGAAAAAATTATTATGGTATAACGAAAACTGAAATGATGAAATAAGCACGATTAAACAAAAAATTAATTTGAATAGTTTTGTGAAATTAATAAATCAACATACCGAGATGAACAAAAGGAAAAAAAAGTTCTGCAAAGTCGTTTCACGGGTTCATCTATCCTCTGTCCTCATTTTTTGAATGACTTCTTGAGAGCAATGCTACCACAGTTTCTGGAGGATGTGTTTGACGCGACCGACATTACTACAATAGTGCAAAATTGAAATATGGTAGTGCAATATTTCAATTTTGCCGACAATTTTTGCAAAGGGGTTGCCCATTATAAGCGGTTGAAAAAATAATCATAAAAAATGAGAGGTAATAATAAAAACTTGTCTAAAAGTCACTGACTGAACAATTCTATATTCGACTAGTTTCGCCTTTTACGGCATTATCAAGAACGATGAATGATGAATAAATGATGAACAAATGACGAATAAAGATTTGTTCATTCAGTGATTTTTGGACAAGTTTTTATTATTACCTCTCATTTACATATGAACTAGCACAAAGTAGATTCATCGTCCATTGAATTTATTAATAATAAGTTATCCCTGAAAAGTGTCATAATGAAATGTCTGTCGATTTGGATATGGCACAAAGTAATAATCGATTTTTATTTCTGTGAAAAAAAGTGATCTTGAGATACTCCAGCGCGTCAGTATTTTATGCAGGAGATTCAAGTTGATATTAACGGCCTCCTGAATCATACACTGACAGGTTCTCCTCAACACACCCCGTCATATGGAGGGTTCATGTAGAGGTACATTGAAGGGTGCAAGGAGTCTCCCTAAATAAGTATCACATACCTCGAATCACTTCAAAAATCCCCTCTTGAGCTCTCCTACAATATATATATATTGGAAAGTATTAATTTGAACGATATTTCAGATGGAGAAACTTATTTTACTTTTCAAAATATGGATTCCACCTTAATATGCTAAATTGAGGATTCGATTTTTATAACTTCTTCGGGGATTATCTGCACTCAATAATTCTGACTTTCCATCTTGTTTCCTGGCTGTGAACTTTCATCTCATTTTCTATATGAATGTGGAGAGTATCAAATAATTTTCTTGGATTTATATCATGTGAACACATTTTGCACCCCGTTAGATGAGAAAAGCTTCAGTGCAAAAAAATGATAAAAGAGTCATCAATTAGTTGCGCTGAACCCAAATACTCTAAGTAAGTTCTCAACTTCTATTGATACTGTAGTTCAGTTGTTTCTTTCATCGATCAAATCAGAGTAGTGAAAAAATAGTTTTTTTAAACTATTTCAAGACTTCAAAAATACCTCTGTTTCAAATGATGTATTCCATAATAAAACAATTGTCAAACTGATTTACACATATATTAAAAATAATACTGCATTACGTACGTTTCGATGAGATTCACCTTTTTCAAATGCTACGTGCAGACTAATAATTTTAAATAAAGATTAGTCTGCACGTAGCATTTGAAAAAGGCGAATCTCATCGAAACGTACGTCATGCAGTATTATTTTTAATATATGTGTAAATCAGTTTAACAATTGTTTTATTATGTTTATCGATTTACATCAAGTATCGGCCTCATCAATTATTAATTTGATATATTCCAGTTTGAATATCCATTTGAAATATCATTAGGTATTTCCAAATATCATATTTCAGGTAATTTTTCCCGAATTTCCAATGAAAGTGTTGAATTTATAAATTTTATTGGATCAATGTTGATAACAGGAACTCATCCAATTTACGTTGGAGAATTGGACTGTAAAATTACTCATGAATAACTGAATTTTATATGGAATATTTTCCAATTAAACTATAATTTGGCATTCCCATCTGCTCGAATCAGTGGTAAGTAGCAACATTCAAAAACGAAAGAGGAATCCTGCAGTTGCAACACATTCCATTTGGTTGAATTGCTTCAAATTAACATAAAGTCTGGAACTATGAAAAATCAGAAACTGAATTCGAAGAATTTTCGAAGATAAGAAAACATTCATATTCTCAATTTAAGTACATTACTAGTAACATACAAAATTGGAATATTTCAGTCCATTCCACTAAACTTTATGCGTCTGAAAGAATTGAAATGTTGTCTTCATGGAAAATCGTTTTTATTCCTGAAAGTTACACGAGGAATAAGTATTCCCTTGATAGTCAGAACATTTAACTATAATTTCATTCAACCAATGTTTTTCTGGAGGTGCAGTGTATACCTCCTTGATTGAAAATTTTCGTTAATTGTTATTGGATGGTTTCGACTTGAATGGTGACTTACTCCTAGGTTCTTCTAATTCAGTTTATTTAGTGCTTCCGAACGGCCAATGACTTGTAATCGGAAGACTACAAGAAAGACTACGTGAAGAAACAATGACTCACATCCAGAAGCTTCCAACAACCCAGCGGAGTATAGAATGATACATGATGGCCCTAACCATACGGGATAGAAGGCGCTGCAGCTCGATAAGAGGTCAAAAAAAGGTGAAGGATGTCGTGGAGTGTGTAAAAAGGTCAAAGTGGAAATGGACAGGCCGCCATGTAGCCCGAACAATTGATGGGCGTTGGGCAGCTGTGGTTGGTGATTGGGAGTCCAGAGACAGGGTAGGACCAAGAAAGCGCCCTCACAATCGATTGGATAAGAAGCTTGTGGATTGGCTGGGCGTTGCGTGGAAGAGAGAGACTACCGATAGGATTTCTTGGCAAAGATAGGAGGAAGCCTTCGTTCTGAAGTCCACTTCATCATCCAATAGGTCTCCATGACACTCTTGAGTAACTTGAGTAGTAAATTCATGAATACATTCATAAATAAATCCTTCAAACTCAAATAATACTTTTGTCGTCCTTCTGAAATGAAAAAACGTTTAACGGTTTTGTTTCAAATTCAGTGTGTTATCTTTGCTCTATACAGGATGAAAGAAAAACATACGGCAAAAATTCGAAGGGTTATTTCTCAGTCTAGATTGAAAATATTTCATTCCATATAATTTGTATTTATATTATCTTTGAAAGTTCTGCTCTGTTGCATTGGGACATGGTGAACGAAATTCGTGGAACAATTTTATTGTTTCATCAAAGTATATGTTGAGTTCTTTAGACTGCAGCAATTATGCGAAGTACCTAACTAATCTACAATCGCTCAATATTCTCGTCATCGACTCTCGCACTCTTCATACCACAGTAACTTCAATAATCCGGTTTTCCTAAACTCAAATCATCCAAAAGTGTTACATGAATCATTGATACCAAGGAGTATCATGATTCAAAGGGGTTAAGACTGGATATCGAGTTAACAATGTATGAATTACAGAATTCAAAAGATTCGTGCAGTATTTTGCTGTCTGTAAAATTACCAGCAGCAACATGGTAGTGCACTATTGTAGTAATGTGATACTTATTTAGGGAGACTCCTTGCACCCTTCAATGTACCTCTACATGAACCCTCCATATGACGGGGTGTGTTGAGGAGAACCTGTCAGTGTATGATTCAGGAGGCCGTTAATATCAACTTGAATCTCCTGCATAAAATACTGACGCGCTGGAGTATCTCAAGATCACTTCTTTTTCACAGAAATAAAAATCGATTATTACTTTGTGCCATATCCAAATCGACAGACATTTCATTATGACACTTTTCAGGGATAACTTATTATTAATAAATTCAATGGACGATGAATCTACTTTGTGCTAGTTCATATGTAAATGAGAGGTAATAATAAAAACTTGTCCAAAAATCACTGAATGAACAAATCTTTATTCGTCATTTGTTCATCATTTATTCATCATTCATCGTTCTTGATAATGCCGTAAAAGGCGAAACTAGTCGAATATAGAATTGTTCAGTCAGTGACTTTTAGACAAGTTTTTATTATTACCTCTCATTTTTTATGATTATTTTTTCAACCGCTTATAATGGGCAACCCCTTTGCAAAAATTGTCGGCAAAATTGAAATATTGCACTACCATATTTCAATTTTGCACTATTGTAGTAATGTCGGTCGCGTCAAACACATCCTTCAGAAACTGTGGTAGCATTGCACTCAAAAAGTCATTCTAAAAATAAGGACAGAGGATAGATGAACCCGTGAAACGACTTTGCAGAACTTTTTGTTTCTTTTTGTTCATCTTGTTATGTTGAGTTATTAATTTGACAAAGTTATTCGGATTAAGTTTTTGTTTAATGCTTCTTATTTCATCATTTTAGTTTTCGTCATAACATAATCCTTATATTCATCCTTATATAAATACATATATTACAACATGAATTAGTCAACACGTTGTTAAATATAATCTCGAAACATTAAGCTAAGAGTTTAATAGAATTTAATTATTCAATTATGTTTCACCAAGAGTTGAGCGAGAATTCAATCTCAGTCAAATATATATATATATATATATATATATATATATATATATATATATACGTTTATATATATATATATATATATATATATATATATATATATATATATATATATATATATATATATATATATTTTTTACAATTCATTAGTTTTGACAAAGTTGTAATATAACAACGAAACGTCAACAAAAATAAAGTTTTTCATATCAAAAAAAGCCTGTTATTGCTAAAAACTTTCGAAATAATATATATATATATATATATATATATATATATATATATATATATATATATATATATTACACTACTCCAAACAAATATTACTTTTGTTTGGATTTTTTGGTAAGACACAATTATATATAATAATGCTAATATAAAAAGATATATTTATATATAATTCTTTCTGAATTTTGAAATTCATATAATTATATCATAATTAAAGTGATAATATTGATTATAATATAATAATTTTATTATAATATATAGTAAGAATATTTCAAATTTAAAATTCGACTTAAACTGTATATATATATATATATATATATATATATATATATATATATATATATATATATATATATAAATATTTCAAGCATTGGAAAGCTTTTTGTACATAGTTTTATACGTTTTTCCAAACAGTTACCTTTTCGGATAATTTTTCTCATTTTACAGAGGTTAATACTATAATATAATTATGCAGTACCATCTTCAATTCGTCATTGGTAGTATCGACATCTAGTAGTATCTCGAATTACTTGGATTATGACCAACTAAATTTCCGTCTTTTAGAATGTTCGAAGAAAAGAATTCATTAGCACTTTCTCCTGTTTTCGTGAGCACTGTAAACCTATTTCTCTCTGATTTTTCGATATCCAAAGTATCTCTCCCAATAAAGATATTATTTACTCACATTAATTTTCCGAGAGCCATTGGACGGAAATTCCCAATGTTATTATCTGAAAGGTCTACTTAAACAATAAGGGAAGCTAAATCGAACAAGTATTCTAATTTTGGAATTTAATTGAACAGGGTAATTTTCCATCCTATCTGTTTATTTGATTACTGGATTATGCATACTATTTTGGAACAAACACAACAGAATTTGACCATACATAACAAGAAGGGTTGACACCTTCAAAATGCATTTGAACGTCGAGTAACACTCTGAAAGTGTCACTAATGATACCTGCAGGAAAAGATCGACCCCTTTATCAAGGGATTCACTTCCACAAGGCATTCTTAAGTTCTTAAACCACCTTTTAAAAGTTAGGGGTTATTCACGATTTTGATGTGAATTGTACAAATAATGATGGCACTGATAAAAATTCAAAAGATACGACCTCTTCTTAAAGCAGCTGTAACGCAATTGCCAGTCCAATGTTCGTCGAATTGGAAGAAAACTGTAGGTACATATCAATGATAAGAAGGCATTTTCGTTAGCCATAAATTAAAAAGGCCTCACATTATTATATGCATTAGATGATGCCAATGGATCCGAAACAGTCAACATTGACGTTCAATATTTCTAATCAATCATCTATTATAGTCTGAAATTGATTAAATTAGGTCAATTACTCAATCTCCTTAGTAAGTAGTTGAATGAACTATATTAAATATTAGGTGGTTACCAGACAAATCATTTTATGCGTCGAAACCTACCTAAAATCCTACAGAAATATACTGAA
This sequence comes from Henosepilachna vigintioctopunctata, assembly GCA_030704895.1. Classification (NCBI taxonomy): domain Eukaryota; kingdom Metazoa; phylum Arthropoda; class Insecta; order Coleoptera; family Coccinellidae; genus Henosepilachna; species Henosepilachna vigintioctopunctata. The sequence continues at coordinate 7,605,723 of JARQZJ010000033.1, read as the reverse complement.
CGTTTTTCAAATTTGGAAAGCCTACAAAAGTTCCAGGTACGAACAATTAAAATTTCAATCACTCGGTTTCTTACATCATTTTCTATTTCAAATATGAAATATGAGTGTAGCATAAGGTATTTTTGAAATAACTAACATAAGTTTCGACTAATTCAACATTTCTTCGGATGGAGTATCTATTATAATATATTTTAAATTTGAGTTTTTCATTTGATCAAACCAAATAATAAAAGGAACAATATTCGAAATTTGGCATCATTATCGACATTATTTCAGAAAGTTGTTTTTCGAGATCTTGAATGATATAATGCCAACAGTCCGAATACTCAACAACTTTTGCTCCTTCAATGTTCTGGTTTTCAATTTTATTGTATATAATGATCTTCAGAGTTTCACTCACACCAAAAACTATGAAATTGGAACTTTGGACTTTTGTATATTCGGCTAGAAACTCTTACCGGACAGTCATTCGTGATTGTCAAGTCTTATTCATTGTTGGTTGATATATTCATATACCTATGTCATATTCATGGATGTCAGGTCTCTATTGATACACTCTGTTGGAAAATCAATCGTTTTGTTTTCACAGTATATAGTAAAAATTACATAACTGTTTCTGAATATTTCCCTCTACTTCTAGAATGTCGGAAAGATAACAAAATATTGTGATAATCAATTCAGTGTGAAGGTTAAATATAAACACGTACCGCCTAAAAATGTCGGGTGAATTGGTAAAATTCAATATCGAACCTATTATGAGAATGAGTAGTTAGTTACATGTCGAAATTGAAATCTACACATGATATAGCTCCGGTTGAACCTACAGTTCAACGATGGTTCCGAACGAACCACAAACGGGATGGAAATCGAAACCATCAGCAACAATAAGCCGAAAACGGATGGAGTCACTGTACCGTTCTGCTACTGAGACACTTAAATGACTCGACGTTTTATTATACGTTGCAGTGGAAAATAATAAGCTGCTCATCTCGAAAATATAATCGAAAATATTGTAATAATTGTCAAATTCACAATTAAATAACTGTTACACTTACAAGTTGCTGCTATAGATTGTACTGATGGGAGAGCTTAGATGTGTCTGCCATCCAGAATGAAAATGACGCTCTTTATATTGCAATTGAATTTTTTCAATGTCTTAAGCTGCGCATTGTCATGAAGAAAATTGTTCTTCTGAACCTTGTGAAAAAACGAAAAGTCTAACATTGATTTTGTTCTTGGGGATGTCAAAAATTCCGTTTCATAATTCGCCTAGTTGGAGTTCGTGAAAAATGAAATTCCCTAAGGTTTTCAGTAACATTTGTCGAACAACTGCGATGCTCCGAGATACCAGAAAGTTTCTTTCTGCACTTGAGGATAATGACAAGAGATATGGCAGCCCTAAAGAAATAACCAGCAACCAACTGATAAAGCCAAGAGCAAAAGATAAAAAATCAATGAATTCACAAAAACACATTCTTTTTCGAATAATTTGTTATCGAAATCAGCTTATTAGTGATCAAAAGTAAATTTTCCTCTGAAATTTCAGAGAATTTAACTTGTAAATTACTGTTCGGTATTCTATTCGAGTTCATCACAAATTCGACGAACGGTGTAAAATAAAAGCCACTATTTCAAAGCCAACTATAAATTAACCACTCGGAAGTCTCATAATTATGTACGAACTTTTCTGAACAAAAGGGATATCTTTTCAATTACTCGCGAAAACTGGAATTCCCGGGAAAGTCCTTTGAACGTTTTTTGTTTCAATTTATAACTACATTATGAGAGATAAAGTTTATCGAATATCATCCCTAAATGTGCGATTCTAGTATTCCTTAGACTTTTTCGCGGATGGTTTCGTTTTCTTTTTGTTGTTATATATATAAAATATATATATTATTTTGAAAGTTTTTAGCAATAGCAGGCTTTTTTGATATGAAAAAGTTTATTTTTGTTGACGTTTCAATATAGAGTTGTTATATTACAACTTTGTCAAAACACGAATAATAATATTAGAATTTAATATAATTATAATATAACAACGAAACGTCAACAAAAATAAACTTTTTCATATCAACAAAAGCCTGTTATTGCTAAAAACTTTCAAAATAAAATATCTTAAACAGGCAATAAATCCATTTCAAGAAATAATATATATATATATATATATATATATATATATATATATATATATATATATATATATATATCTTGAAATTGATTTATTGCCTGTTTGAGGTATTTATTTTGAAAGTTTTTAGCATTAACAGGCTTTTTTAATATGAAAAATTTTATTTCTGTTGACGTTTCGTTGTTATATTACAACTTTGTCAAAACTCATGAATAATTGAATTTATGAGTTACTATGGATATCAAATGTCAAACTTAATTTTTAGAAAAATCAAATTAGTTTTTTTGTATATTCACTTATTGATTTTCATTATCAGAGGAATATTTCTGGCTCAGCATTCGCTTCGGAAGTTTTAGTCTTCTTCACCATCAGGAAACCTCTGAAAAACTCATGGTAAGCCAGGTGATTCTTAAGTGTGATTATATTTCATTATATACAATTACATATGTAATTGTATATATGTATATACATATATACAATTATATATATATATATATATATATATATATATATATATATATATATATATATATATATATATAGATACATATAATAACACATGGATGAGTTTTATATACTTATCCAGAATATGTATGTATATTGATTTATATATATATATATATATATATACATATATATATATATATATATATATATATATATATATATATATATATATATATATATATATATATATATATATATATATATATATATTGATGGTAGATCATCAAAGAATAAGTTTTGACCTATGATGTTTGGTGATGTTTAGTTATATATTGATTTTATGAGTGTTATTTGTAAGGTTTATCAAATCGTTTTGAATACAATTAACATGATAAATTGAATTACGATTTGAAAAACTCTACGAATGCCACCCATAAAATGAATACACAACAATCACCAAACTCATTCCATCATGAGTTACTTGAATACATACATTTCATACATCAAATTCACACATATGAATATACATATTGTGTATAAGTAGATAAAACTCAACTATGTGTAGTAATATGTATGTATATATTACTTCACCATAAGGAAGTTTCGTCATGGTGAAGAGGGCTTGAACCTCCGAAACGAATGCTTAGCCCGAAATATTCATATAATAAATATAGCATATATATATATATATATATATATATATATATATATATATATATATATATATATATATATATATATATATATATATATATATATATATATATATATATATATATATATATATATATATATATATATATATATATATATATATATATATATATATATATATATATATATATATATATATATATATGTGAATATCCGTTTACGCCTCTTTTGATTGAGTTTCGATTCCCTATCGAAAAATTTTCCAAATTTTTATTTTTTAATTCTTAATTTGATAACCTGATGTTGAAGTTTCGTTTCTTTGTTTTTTGGTTTCGTAAAATTCGAAAAATTCATTTTGATACATTTCAATATTAACTTCGACAAGATCGATAGCTAATGACTCCAAAGCACCATTTCATCTCATTCGTTTTCAGCGTGACAACAAATTGAAGTGAAAATCAATTTCAGATTATCTTTTCATTATATTTACGGTCACAAACACAGTTTTCAATCATGACATAATCTTATCAGTGTGTCATTTCCGAATCTTCGTACACTGAAGTTTCTAATTGTTATATGACAATCAATCAGAAAATAATGAATCATATCAGTTAACGAAACACCGAACAAGCTCGGTGAGTTCATTTCACATGTATTCAATGAAGCTCAGATATTTCTCTATATATATTCATTTGGACTCTTCCACTTCACACCATTCCATCTCTAGAATTTCGTAGGTAGTGGAAGTAGGTTTGTGGAAAAATTCTTGAAATAATTCGAGAAACTCCAATAATTGGACAAATTCCTAGAATAAATCATAACTTTGAAACAATCTAGAAAGAATCTTGCGAATTCGGCAAATAATTCATGAATTTAGGAGAGTTTTCAGAAAAATTGCGGAATTTTGAATGACTGGTGAATTATTGATCGATTGGGCTTATACTTGACGAAAATCTAAATATATAATTTAAATAACACTAAGTAGTCTTTCGATTTTCACAATAATTGTTTTCGCTATAAAAGTCAAAAATATGACAATATCGTTTCGCCAACACAGTTCCTTCATCAGATGTTGTTGATGAACTGATAGTTAATCAACAACATATAGTTCAGCAAAGTTATAGTTATAGTTTAGCAAATGTCAAATTGCGAATTCGAGTTCAATCACTCTCCTCACGAGGAACAATCATTTTATAACAATATATATATATATATATATATATATATATATATATATATATATATATATATATATATATATATATATATATATATATAAATAATATAAGTAAATGAAAGAACAGACATTAAACATCTCAATTCGATTTACAATGACTTAATAATAATAAACCTCACAAATAGCACTCGTAAAGTATACACTCAACAATCACCAAACATCACATCTCAACACTCATTTTTTCCAGATCTACCTTCAGTTTCACACACATAAACCAACAATATACATATTCTGGATAAGTATATAAAAAACTATATGTAATTATAAAATGTAAATATGAATCTTATTAAAATCACCTGGCTTACCATGAGTTTTTCAGAGGTTTCCTCATGGTGAAGAAGACTATAACTTCCGAAGCGAATGCTAAGCCAGAAATTTTCCTCTGATAATGAAAATCAATAAGTGAAGATACAAAAAAACTAATTTGATTTTTCTAGAAAATGAGTTTGACATTTGATATCTATAGTAACTCATAAATTCAATTATTCATTAGTTTTGCAAAAGTTGTAATATAACAACGAAACGTCAACAAAAATAAAGTTTTTCATATCAAAAAAAGCCTGTTATTGCTATAAACTTTCGAAATATAATATCTTAAACAGGCAATAAATCAATTTCAAGATATATATATATATATATATATATATATATATATATATATATATATATATATATATATATATATATATATATATATATATATATATATATATATATATATATATATATATATATATATATATATATATATATATATATATATATATATATATATATATATATATGTTCAGAAAGGTTTCCGCGGTCAGAAGTATGTATAAAACTTGGTTCTCGGAATAAGCCGCGTTCTAGATTTATATAATCTCGACGTTTCGGCTTCCGTTGTGAAGCCATCTTCAGGAGTTGGAATAAATTAGTAAAGGTAAGGGTTACTCGGATACGTGACCTCAATCTGCCTACTCCACGAACTGAATGAAGGAAAATGAGTGAAGGTTACCTGGTAACATGGCCTCAATCTGCCTACTCCACGAGCCAAATCGTTTCTAATAGTTAACTCCGAAGTCTCAACCTGCCTACCTGCCTGAAGAGAAGTTTCATATATATATATATATATATATATATATATATATATATATATATATCTTGAAATTGATTCATTGACTGTTTGAGATATTTTATTTTGAAAGTTTTTAACAATAACAGGTTTTTTTTCATATGAAAAAGTTTATTTTTGTTGACGTTTTGTTGTTATATTACATATTATTGTTTTATTGTTATATTAGTTATATATATATATATATATATATATATATATATATATATATATATATATATATATATATATATATAACGGGCGATTTTTCAAGAGTCAAGTTTTTCAGGTTAGCGATTCATTTCATTACCAGCGGCACTGGCTGGTAATGCGATCCAAATGTCATCTGCTACAGTGAAAAATTTTCACTATTCTCTGCCATTTCATCATGAAGAAACTTACAAATGAGCAACTATTGGAAATTGTTGAAATTTACTTATCAAAATTCGTGCACTGTGAAAAATGTGTATAGTTTGTTACAAACATATTATGGTCGTCATAATTGACCTGGTGAATCAACAATTCGTCCTGTCATCACCAAACTTTGCACCAAGGTCACTTTGTTGGACATTAAGCCATTGTCTCGCATGCGTACAGTGAGTTCTGAAGAGAATATGGCAGCCTTAGCGTAGAGTGTTAAAAGGATCGTGAAATATCAATCTGTCGCCAGTCGTGTTTTCTTCGAAGACGATCGTGGAAGAAACGTTACCGTCAACAGCGAACGATATCGAGCCATTATACGCAACATTTTTTTGCCCCAGTTGGCCGTGTTGAACTAGGTTGACATGTGGTTTCATCAAGGTGGTGCCACATACCACACAGCTCGTGAAACAAATGACATTTTGTAGGATGAATTTGGTGAGCAGCTTATCTTTTGAAATGGCCCTATGAATTGGCCGCCAATATCGTGCGATTTGACGTCTCTGGATTATTTCTTGTGGGGTTTTGTGAAGTCGTTAGTGTATGTAAACAAGATGAACACCATTGAGGCCTCACAGGATAACATAACACGCGTAATTCGTGAAATACAGGCCGAAATGCTCGAAAAGTGACGCAAAATTGGACCTTCCAAATGGACAATTTTATACGGAGCCGCGGACAACATTTACATGAAGTTATTCTCAAAATGTGAATGGCAAAGGCCAAGTTATCAAGTTTTATGATAATTTTGAATATTTGATGCAAATTGAGTTTTTCATTCGATTTAAAGAGAAACTATGCTCGAAAAATCACCCATCAAAAAAGACATCTCGAATGTTACAATTCGTTTCTAGTTTAAGGTTGCTACGAGTTGAATATTTCTGAAAGCTCTGAAGTGAATAGTTTTCATCAAATGCGTGTTCACGACAGAAACAAATTGATCATTCGGAATTGGCGGCGATATAGTTTCAATATGTCAGAGAATACAAATACATATTGTCATCTTATGCTGAGTTAGATAATTTCATCAGTTTTAATGGGATTATTCATAAAAATTGATATATGCATATATGTCGTATAATGTGAAGTGTTTTGTTGATTCAGTGTTATTTTATTCCTGAAATTTATGCTGTTATTCATGGTAGAGTCAGAATGTTTATTCATATAAAGCAAGTTCTCTATGGAATTGAATCAAACTCTTGGCTTGATGTTTCAAGATTATGTTTAAGAACATGTTGACCAATTCATGTTGTTTAATATAATCGTGAAACATTAAGCCAAGAGTTTAATTCAATATTTAATTATGTTTCACCAAGAGTTAAGCGTGAACTCAATCGCAGTCGAGTTCTCAACGTTTTTATCCTATTTGGTTGATGAAACGCCTTTTCTGAGGTTGAATTCGTGCTTTTCGATCACTTTGTGTGGACGCAGGACACCTATACGGATAATTGCGCATTCATAGGCGTTCATTCGATTTTTTAAATTTTCGAATAACTCTCATTATAATTGTTGAGTTGTTACATTGATGCCAATATGTTACTATTCGAGAAAGGTAATACTTATACAATGAAAATACAATGAGCTTAAATAAAATCAGGAATCCTGCTCACATGACAGTTAAATTAATGATTATTCACTCCAAAAGTGACTCGAGTGATATCAACACTATTATTCTACAATATTCCTCTGTGGGGAATTTTATGAGAAAATGGAATATTATAAATGGAACGGAGTTGAATGGAATATCATAAATGGTACGACTTTATAGCCAAGTAATTACTTTGCCTTCTAATTTCGTATTCTTTTGTGCTTCTGCGAGAGGCAAAGGTTTTTTTTTGCAATATTTGTGGTCAAAGTTGAAATGAGAAATGAAAGAATATAATGACTTCCACCAGATTGGTTTTTGATTGTGAATTATCATTGAGGATTTTGTTTTTAGTGATCTATCTATGAGGTAATTATCATTTCACTTTTGGGAGAAAGTTTCTTTCACTAAGAGTAATGTACTTTTGTAAGCATATTTACCATATGACGATATATTTTCTATGCCATCTCGTGAATATTACATTATTTTGACGTATAATTATTGGTCCCGAATTTCCGTTCTGCTCTTCTGCAAGTGCCAATTGTATTTTCAAGCAGGGATTTCATTGAAACTTTCAAGAGTATCATCCATATGATTATTATCTACATGAAATGATTGGACGATCATCAGCATTGATTTTTCGATTGAAATATAATAAACAATTGTACACTTCGAAGTTTTGCTTCAGAACAGTTTCACTAGGTAAAAATTATAATTCATATATTGAATACAAAAGTTTGAGGCCATTATTTAATATATTGAACAATAGTTCACCAAGCGATCAGCGACCACTCAATCAAGTTTATTATAATATATAACTATGATATATTAAATTGAGTTGGAAATTTCCTTCAAATAATCTGATATATTCTACTCACTCTAGTGCCAAATATCTCCAAATTGCAAGCGTAAGCGTCAAACATATGGACGTAGTATGAAGCACTTGCGTAACGTGTATATGGAACAAAGCAAAAACTGCACCATAGTATGGAAAATTTCTGTTTCCTGATGCATCCAAGTGGTAGAAGCTGTGGAAAATGATGTACTCCACCATCAGAAGCATGTCGGCTACAGCCAGAGCCGTCAATATACGATTTATGGCTACCGAGGCCATTTCTTTTCTCGTTAGTACCGCAATGTTCAGAACGTTAGATATAGTACCAAATATGCACACACAGACAACACAGTATATATGGTAGTTACTCGCGTATTCTGACGCAATATCAGCCAAAGAACCGCATTGATGTTGATGGCGTTGATTTCTAGAGAACGACGAGTCATTGTTGTAGACATACGTACTGAGATTCAGTACGATGTCGTTCTGGCTCACGTTGAAGATTTCCTGGATTGAAACATTCCCCAGGATTTCTCTTATCTGTTCCGCACTTATTTTTTGCATGACTATGCGTTGTCTACCACTACGGGACATCGTTGTGATTTCTCATGGTATTACCTGTGAACAAATACGAATAATCAGTGATACAAATTGGACAATGACGAAAGAATATGACTAGGGTTGCGTTTTACATTTATGAGCATGGCTATACTGAAGAAAGGCCGTTTTAGTATTACGTATGGACTAAAGAGAGTGGTATTTGCTCTGCTTGGTTTTGATGACACCTGGTCTGATTCCACAGCCTATTACTCTGTTCCTATCGATATTTACGTAAGCATGTTAATTAGTGTAAGATATTCTCTTATTTGTGTTGTCAGGGAGCAGAAGGTTTGTGGTTGCAATGAACCTGCTAAGTTATACAAAGCGGCATTATGTTCTTTCATCAGAAAGTTTAACTGTTCCTAACATAACCAAGGGTAACTCACAGGAATACTCAACGTGACCATACATCAACCTTTCGACAGAACGTCAGACACCTCAGTCTGACTCGATGAACCAAGCAAGGTGCACATTGTCCCTTTTTCACGAAGAGACAGTTTCATTGAAAATTTAATGAACTACTAGAAGATTAGCATCAATTTAATTGGAATCGAACTGGGAGCCCACAACGCACATAATTGGCTTTGGCTCCATCATGGTGACAATTCATACATTTTCTACGACTTCATTTTTCAAGTAGAAGCTTGGAGATAGTGTTGTGACTCTACCGAGCCCGAGTATCAAACATTGTTGGTTTAATCGTTATCTTCTGATGATACTCACGCTTGAGATACTTCAATAAATATTCCAGCATTTGGAGAACTATTCTCTGGGTAAAGGCAAATTACAAAGACATTACTGTCATAAATTACTGAAGACATTTTTCGGAGATCCTCATAATTGTGATGACATTTTTTGCAACAAAAAGTAGCGACCTTTCATGGAGCTGTACAAAGTATACATCGTTACATCGTTTGTCACCTGCGTAGGAAATGACGAGAAAGAGGAGCTGCTCTGAACTACTATACTTTGAGAATTGAGGGGCCGAGTTTCATGAATCAAGCAAGGAATACCGGTTGCAATGGTATTGAACACCGAACAGGAAGTATTTGAATTGGCGAATTTCACAAAAGAGCCAACGAGGTACAGTAAAGTGCCAGAAATACTGATCACTGTAAGAGTTAACATCAGGCAAGATACTGAAATCTCCGTCGAGTAATCACTTATTTCCAGTTTCACTTAAGATGAGAAATCCCTGGCTGGAATGAGGAAAATGTTTGAAAAAGAGAATGCTGAAAACCGTTCGATCGAATTATCTCAGCACTTTCGTACCAACTGTTTTTATTTGATAAACTCTTTCAAAATAATCAGTCGTACATTTGTCTGCCTGAAAGTAAACACATTCTAAAATGAACAAATTATGGACAAGTAATTGAAAACAGAGTTGAGTGTCGAAGATAAGCTGCTCTACAGTTAGAGCAGCTTACACTCCTACACTCTACAGTTCTACACTCCTCTAAAAACAAGAACGTGACATTTCAGAACGATTTTGTTGAGCTGAAAAATACAAAAGTAGGACAAAATAAAGACTACACAAGTTGGTACTGGTGTTAGTAAGTCGTACCCACCCAACCATTTCGTTAAGTGTTATTTCTATTTCTATGATGAAAAACTTGAGGAAAGCTTTGAGAATGTTCTTTATTACAATCATAATTTCGCGCATGTTCCGCGTCGTTAAAATTAATAATCGTTCAGAATAAGCTACTTCAACAATAAGCAAACATTTATTTTATTGATTTTTGAAAAGTTAAAGAATCCTTCAGATAATACTGTCAAAGAGTTTCTTGGGAAAATTAAACCAAATTTTCATTCAAACCATGTTGCTCTAACTCTATGGTCAACAATATTGTATTTTGAGTGGAAGAATTATTTGGAGAAAAGACATACTTTCACTTGAAAACCACCGACATTGCCAAAAAACTTCATTTGAAACTTCACAAAGATTTCACGAGTTTCGTTATCGATTGTTGATTTACCCTCCATAGGAAGCAGTTGATCCTTTCATTGACTATATAGTCAAACATACAGCAGAGAAACTTATGTGACAGACCATTATGTTTCATTAAATAGCGTAATTTATCAGTGGAGCAAGTTCATTGTAAATCATGCGGAATTAATTCGAGAGTTTAGACATTATGATATATAATTCCTACGACTATGTATTTACGAACGAAAATTATGAATATTTATCATTTTATATATATTGCGGTTTCCTTTTCGAAAATCACCTGTCTGCCTCTCTCACATTCGGAGTATTTATGATTCATGAAAAACTGAGAACCCGGTTTTCTCGAGGTTATTAAATTCTCATATTCTGGATGTCGGCAAGAAAATAGTTTCGCAGAACTATGCATCAATCATAAACTCAAGTCAAAATAAGAGAATCACAATACTGGGAATGAATAGTACGTCATATAAGATGTCGTTTTATGGGATATAATGATGAAATTAGGTAGTATTAGAAAACGTAGCCGGTAACATATACAAACATACCACTGAAAGATAAGAAACTCTTGAAATTTGATTTAATCATTGAAAAATATCTTCTCCCACAACAATTGAATAACATATTGAATTGAAAATGAGCTGAAATTCCAGGAAATATTCTCGAATAGACTAAATCCTAATCGCCAACAACACAGGTTGAGTGAAATTCAACGTTAAAATCGTCGACAAATTCGGTAAACTTCACTTCACTTTTGTAAACATCAGTGAAGTCAAGAAGGATCCTACGTCAAGATGTACATATTGTTCTACTCTCAGACCTTGCCATTTAATGCTACTATCAAATCAGTACATTGTCCTCAGATAAAATCGAATTGAATAAGTCAGGTTAGATGAGAAATGTTTTAGCGAAACAACGTATTCAGTTTGCAAAAATCAATTTCGGTCTGACAACTTCCTCAAAAGACGAAAATCTGTTCCAATTAGTCCTTCGATGCACCTTTCTTGTGAAATGTATGAGTTTTTGAGCAATATCGGATTATTTCAAGATAAGATGAAAGGAATAATTTTAGGGACCCATGATAAGAGAAAAATGCAGAAAGGCTTGTTTTATGTGGTAAATTTAAGTGCGATGTTCAAGATTATGTATCGAATTTTAAGAGTTTCTCATATGAGTACCTGAAACACATTTTCGTTGTGGGTTTTAGAACATTCTATTACATTAGAAGATAGTTACTTTTCAGGTATTCAAATGGTGATGTGGTGATGTGGGCAATGGTGAATGTGCATCTTGCCGAGCTTCTGTAGTTCAGCTCTTTCACTGATAGCATTAGAATGCTTTCTGAGGAAAATCATATAATTCGTGTTTGCTAAGAGAGCAATCAGCTTTCAGACATTCCGTATAAGTGAACTCGAAACTATATTTCAATGTATGTTGGTATTTCTGAGAACGTTGCTGTTCTTGCTATCGTTAAGTTGCTTGGCGATTAATATCACCCAATTCAAGGATTCAGCTTGAATAACCTGGACTAGAAATTTTGTTATTGCCCTCTATGAGAGAAATAGATTATTAAATTCACTTCTAACTATAGAAAATTTTTGTACAACTGAGGTAGACGACAGAAAACCCTCGATTAAATCAATAATAAATCAATTCTAAGCAGAAACAATATAGGAATGTGAAGAAGGAAAACTCTATATATATTAGTATGAAAAATATATAAATTATCAAACATATGCCTAAAAAGAGAAGTAATCCATGAGCAGGATCAGAGCACTGACAACCAAAATGAAAAATGGGATCTACACACCAAATTTCAGCTTTTCACACAGAAATAAACAACAGGGCCTGCGGATTGCAACACCAACACATCGCTTGAAGAATTTGAAATCTTGACTAAGAGTAGTCTGAACATAAGGTCAACCTGTTGGCAAGCACCATGAATCGATACAAAAAAACTTGGAAGCATAGTTTGACCAGTGCATGAAGACCGAAAATAGAGGAGTGTGCCTGATACGTCCAAGAGGTACCCCAAACCTAATGGATGATCTGGGCAATCCACCATATTTTAATCTGATTGGAGTAAAGGCTAAACATAGCACGAGCAATGTCAATGACTGAATTAGCTAGCAATTTGGCTTTGAAAGATAAGAACAGCAAGATTTTCTTCGGAATCCTCCCCAAATATGCTACATCGCACTGAAGGAATGCGGACTATATACTGCAACCATATTCCAATTTGAATCTCACCAGAGAACAGTACAACAACTACAGAATATAGAGTGCATTTCACTCAAATTCAACCTTAATATCAAAGAAATTGAGGTTGTTATCCAATATTATACCTGAATCACTTACAGAGAACCTTCTCCATTCTAAAACATCTAACCGATATTGACGAGAACTAGAGAAGACACAACACGATGAAAGGTGATTTTCTGGCATTTATCAAATGCAAGTAGTCGAAGAATGACACCACTCCGACAGGTAGGATAGATCTTTTTGCAAAGCATCCTGAAAAAACGCACCGTCAATATTCGAGTAGATTTTCATATCATCGGTGTGAAACAGAAACTCGTTAGTCACTGCATTTCTAATATTCTCAATGAAGATATCATTCCATATGGAACCCAAATGGGCACCCTGTGGTAGACCAGAGAGCACCACAATAGATTAAGATGAAAAAGTTTTGTATTCAACAATTTGAGTTCCACCATATAAGAAACTTCTGAGCCAGGACACAAATTCTGATTTCCTCAAGTTTAGCAGACAATATATTGAGATTCACTCTATCAAATGCCTCAGGCAAATCAGTATGAACTTTTTCCATTTGACCATCAGACTCACAAAACTCAAGGATGACTTTTCTGAGAAGCCAGAGATCAGAATCCGTTGACACACCTGTCCGAAGACAGAAGTTCTTCAACTAGTACTGATGCAACCATGATGAAAAACCATACCTGAGAGATAAGTTGAATATATGACGAAGAGGACTAGAAAGAAGAAATCTACATTTCTTCAAGACAATACTAGAAATTCCATCAAAACCTGAACAAAACTTGCATTCCATTTCTTCAATCAACCCAAATGATTCTGATGAGATATACTGCCATGAACTGAGATCTGAGGAACTCAAATTCAGATGGTACTACATCCGACAAAAAAAATCAGCGAAATAATTGACATTTCACCACCATAAAAACTGGAACCATCAATATGTGTCATAGATTTCTGGAACTCATGGTTGCCTTTCCTACTTTTAACAAATCTCCGAAATTATTGAGGATCAAACTGATTGTTCTGTTCAACATTCTGAATGTAGGTAGGTATGATATAGTTCACGATTCAAGGCTTTGCACGCAAAGTACTGAAGATGTTATTGTGTGCTAGACTCCTTAACTTTTTGAATTTATTTTAAACCCTCTTCTCCTGGTTAATCAAAGCCAAAAGTTTCTTATTTAACCATTCAGAAAATAGAGTATCTACGTTGTTCTGATGAGAACAACGAGATTAAAACATCTGTCAATTACTGCAACTTTATTGGAGAATGAAATGTTTCATTTCATTATATTTACGTATTATATACACATAATAAATTATGCGTAACGTGATCATTTTTGTTTTGGCTGAAAACGGGAATCATAAGGAACACTTATACTTCAACACTTTTTTTTCTTCATTCAGAAAAGTTGATTATTATGAATCAAACATACTACAGGAATCGAATTTTTGAATAGTTATTTCTGTATTTATCGGTCAAACAAACTTGGTTTGATACCGCAGGTGGGGGTTTTATGAAAGAACGATATTCTTGGCACTCTCCTCTATAATATCTTGATCTTAAGCTATCAACATCACTACCAAAACTATAATAAGTTACTTGTTTTTTTCAGACTTCCATAATTTGTTCATTATTCCACCCAGTGGCCTTCCGCAGAAATTCCTTGAACATTCCAATCGGTTTTTTTTTGCATCGTAAAAAAGGTAGTTATAAATTGATGAAGAACCGTTCATTATTCGAAGATCAATTACTTTCTAGTAATAACGATAAATATATTCCGTTTTCAATCAACATGTCTGATGGTTCCTGAGCGTTTGTCCATACTTGCGGTTTGTTTTATAAAAACCAACAGCAGTAATTTTTGCAAATTTTTCAGAAATTTCAGTACCATTGCTTTTCAATTTCGTGAAGAAAGTACGATCTGTAAAAAAAAAATCCGCTTGATCTGTTTCTCAGCCGAATTGTCCTTTTGTTGACTGATTTCTATTGGAGTTTCAGTTATAGATCAAGGTCACCATTCAGATGACTTAGTTTGGGAAAGCTTACTTAATGATTGGAGCAATGCTCGAAAAGAACTAGAGTCGACCAAATTTCCACAGAATCTCGTGAAACGTGAGATTTATGGGTACCATAGTTATCTTTGGGGACAACGAGGAAAACAACCGAAAGACGAACCAGTCCTGTTCAAAACGGTACGTCTGGTCACTTCAATTATGCGTAGGTTCGTTGACAGACGATTTTTACTCAAACACCTGATTCAAAAGAATTTATTACTTACAAAAAAATATTCTTAATTGATAAAATGTATAGCTTGAAAAACTATATCAAAAAAATATTATAGTTTTTTGAGACTTTTGCATATCTCGAATAAAAGATAATGATATTTCAAGCACATCAAATCTCTCGTCAAGCTCAATTTAGAAAGTAATGTTATTCTTCTCCGCTCCCATTTTTACCATCTTTCTGTTCCTTAGACTTTTTCTCCTGCTCTGTATCTATTGGTGCTGGTTTAACAAATGAAATTTCCTCCTGGTATGGAGATGGCATCAAATCTTTCAATACTTCAGGAACCTTGATACCTGTATCAGTTTGGTGAACTTGCAAAATTGCGCAAATTAATCTAGTGGTAGCGCACATTGTAGCATTCAGCCTATAAAAATAATCAGTGCTAGAATTCATTTTCTTTGTTTGACCATACCTTCTAAAATACCTCCTAAACAATTCTAAACAATAACTACAAGAGACTAATTCTCTAAATGCTCCTGAACCTGGTAGCCAAGGTTTCAAGTCAAGTTTCTTTACTGCTGCATGATTCAAAGCTCCTAAAACAATACTAACTATTCTATAAAGAATGCCTAAAGATTTATAAACGTTTTCAGCATTGGTAATCACTTCGTCCATCATAATCCATGAAGCGTACTCAAAGGGAGAAGTTAAACAAAATAGTTCCACCTGCTCGAATTTATGCACCCTGAAAATTTCCCTGGTGTCTCTACCATGAGAGCCAACCCAATTAAACAAATAGATATGCCAGCATATCTAATAGGAAGTGATGTCTCAGCTAACCGTTCGTCCCTATGAAATGCAGCAATAGGTTGTTCTGAAGTAGCTATCAAGTATTTTTCCTCTCTGTCCTTATCGCCGGCCTGTTCACTCTTACCAATAACTTTGTAAAGCTTCTCACCAAATTGAGATAACTGGGCAACCTCTTGCATAACCCTTTTTTCCATGCAGAACGGTGTGTAGACTGGTTTATATCCCTTAGTATTAAGTGTATAAGTGTATTAAGGCATGTTCTAAGAATGCAGCAGGTCCTGTCAAATAGTTGACCCAACCCTCGTCAATGAGAATATGATGCAACCAACTGTATTTGCAAGAAGTGACCGATTCACGTAGTTTTCAGGTTAACCTATTACTTCGCTAGTGAAACGATTAACGAAGGAATAAGCAATAAATTGTTGAAATATGAAA
Organism: Henosepilachna vigintioctopunctata; assembly: GCA_030704895.1. Lineage (NCBI taxonomy): Eukaryota > Metazoa > Arthropoda > Insecta > Coleoptera > Coccinellidae > Henosepilachna > Henosepilachna vigintioctopunctata. The sequence goes on along the minus strand of JARQZJ010000033.1, from coordinate 7,589,024 downwards.
TATGAAAAATGAAACATTGCCCAATGAAAAAAAAAAGCTTTCATTGAATCGATACAATATTCCTATTCATACAGAGGGACCAATTATCACATTACCTGATATAGTTCAAAAATTGGAAGTGTTTGACAAACAAACAAATCAGTTATCGATTTCGTGCAATTTCGTCTCAATGGTAATTGAAACTTGATAACTAGATTCACGTTCAAATTAGTTATTCAGAAAATGAACCTTTTGAGAAAGTCCTTACGTTGATGAAATATGAGCGATGTAGGTCAAGTAATCCTTCTCGTGTTTCCACTTCTGTAAACATCAGTGAAGTCAAGAAGGATCCTACGTCAAGATGTACATATCGTTTTACTCTCAGACCTTGCAATTTAATGCTACTATTAGATCAGTACTTTGTTCTCAGATAAAATAGAATTGAAGAAGTCAGGTTTGATGGGAAAAGTTTTAGCGAAACAACGTATTCAGTTTGCAAAAATCCATTTCGGTCTGACAACTTCCTCAGAAGACGCAAATCCGTTCCAATTAGCAGTCCTTCTATACACTTTTCTTGTGAAATGTATGAGTTTTTGAGCAATATCGGATTATTTCAAGATAGGATGAAAGGAATAATTTTAGGGACCCATGATAAGAGGCGTTCATTGTTAACAATAGTTCATTTAGTCTCGTATTTGAATGTCCGTACTCCTGCACGGGAAGTACTTGAAGATATAAAGATTGCATGTAAAAACTATCAATATTTATATGTTTATAATATTTTATCCCACTGCTTAATGCCTAAATTGATTAAGAAAAAGAATTGAATTTTGGGCTTTGTATACTGAAGTCATAATAATGCATTGAATTGTATGTAACTTAAATAAAATAGTCAAACGTTGGCAAACTTGTTTGATTATGTTTATGGACTACATAAATTAGCAAAATTTGTGAAATGGCGAGTTGGAACCCTCATACTACTTAAAATGTTCATGTTCAAACATTGTCACATATAACTAAATTTTATAGATGAGATTGTATTCCCACTTAACTCTTGGTGAAACATAATTAAATATTAAATTAAATTAAAATCTTGGCTTGATGTTTCATGACTATATTTAACAACATGGATTAGTCAACATGTTTCAAGCGTGAGCTCATTTTCAAGACTGAAGCAGTCTTGATCGAATGACCAGATTAATCTCGAAAATGAGATTAAGCTCAAAACATGTTGACTAATCCATGTTGTTAAATATGATCGTGAAACATTAAGCCAAGAGTTTGATTTAATTTTATGAATAATTATAGGATGACTTTGATATCATAGTTGATTACTATATCTTTGAGCTTCAAACATTTCAGTTGTATGTCGCACTCATGAAATAAATTCCTCATGAAGAACTTCTTTACTCTGCAATAAGCAATAGCAAAATCGTCTGCGAAAATAAGATATTTGACATTTATACGATTTTCTCTATCGATATCCACTTGTATGCCCTTCATATAAAGTTATCATTCAGTACTCTTCCAGTACTGCACTGCATTCTATCGAGGCTATACAGTGACTTTTTGAAAAACAGAAACATTCTCAACTCGTGGAATAAAGCGTCCATGGTTTTGCTCTATAAGAAACGGGATGCGGAGGACCGGATATTCAATTCCTCTATATATAGCATTTATTGACTATAAGAATGCATTTGACCTACTTAGAACTCTAGTTGCCACCACCTCATTACTGAGTATAGCAAATCCATCTTGCAATACCGAGCTAATCCAGAATATATACGAACATGCCACAGCATCCATCAAAATAGACGAATAGTCGGAAAAATTGCCAATAATGAGAGGCAATTCGAACAGGTAGACCCATTTTTTTCAAAACTGTTATCAGCTGCTTTTGAGTGAATGTTCCTGGAGCTGGACTAGAGCAAGAAAGGAATCAAGATGAATTGCCGCTACCTTAGCCACTGGAGGTTCGCTGACGTTAAAGTCCTATTCTCCTACTATGCTCCCGATCTTCAAGAGCGTATCAATGAACTGAACATCGCGAACGAGGAAATTGGTCCGAAAATAAACACCGAAATCACAAAGATGATGCTGAACCCTTTCTGCACCAGAGAGCGAATTGAGGTGGACAGAACCCCAATAGGAAGAGCAGCGTCTTACACATATGTGGGACAGATTATCACGGGAGACGAGGATATTACGCCGGAGATCATGCAAAAAAACAGAACGACTTGGGGTACAGTTGGGCGACTGAAACACATCTTAAAATCAGATATGTCACTATCCTATATTCGACCAGTGCGTATTACCATCGATGACCCTGAAATCTGCTCACATCCAGAAGTTTCGAACAACCCAGCGAAGAAAAGAAAGATACATGACGGTCTTACCATACAAGATGGAATGCGCTGCAGCTGAATAAGAGGTCAAAAAAAGGTGAGGGTTTTCAAGGAGTTTGTAAAAAGGTCAAAGTGGAAATGGGCAGGCCATCTAGCCCGAACAAGATTGGAGTGTTAGTCAGCTGTGGTTGGTGAGTGAGAGCCCAGAGATAGGTTAAGATCAAAACAACAAAAAAAACGCCCTCATGATCGATTGGATAAGGAGCTTGTGGATTGGCTGGGAGTTGCCTGGAAGAAAGAGACTGCCGATAAGGAATCTTGGCAAAGAGGGGGTGTCTGCAGTGGACCTACACAGGTTGATGATGGTACATTTATATAAAGATATATATATATATATATATATATATATATATATATATATATACATAAGAGAATTATTCTAAGAATCATATTTAATGCAGGCGAACTAAAATTAAGTAAAAGAAACTCACGTTGAAAACCTACACATTTTTCTATATAACAGCCGTTTACATATGTTTCAAGGTTATTGCCTATCGTCAGAACGGCGTAGTTCAAGTTAAAGATGAAAGTACTTGAAGAGATATATGAAAAATTAATATATAAAACACGAAACACAGTTTCGTACACGTTTTATACACCTAAAACATATTGGGAAGAGTCAACACAACGTTGCAGACGACAATGAAATACCGTCCGGCTATTGTGAGACTTTTATAGCTTCTGGAAATCCCAGACAATCTTAACGATAAAAGAATTATTCTAAGAATTATATTCAATGCAGGCAAACTAAAATTAAGTAAAAGAAACTTACGTTGAAAACCTACACATTTTTCTATATAACAGCCGTTTACATATGTTTCAAGGTTATTGCCTATCGTCAGAACGGCGTAACTCAAGTTAAAGATGAAAGTACTTGAAGAGATATATAAAAAATTAATATATAAAACACGAAACACAGTTTCGTACACGTTTTATACACCCAAAACATATTCGGAAGAGTCAACACAACCTTGCAGAGGACAATGAAATACCGTCAGGCTATTGTGAGACTTTTATAGCTTCTGGAAATTCCAGACAATCTTAACGATAAAAGAATTATTCTGAGAATTATATTTAATGCAGGCAAACTAAAATTAAGTAAAAGAAACTTACGTTGAAAACCTACACATTTTTCTATATAACAGCCGTTTACATATGTTTCAAGGTTATTGCCTATCGTCAGAACGGCGTAGTTCAAGTTAAAGATGAAAGTACTTGAAGAGATATATGAAAAATTAATATATAAAACACGAAACACAGATTTGTGCACGTTTTATACACCCAAAACATATGTTTATGATAACTTCAGAGGTGCTTGAACTTTTGATCTACACTTTTATTGACAACTAGCTGACTCGGCGAACTTTTTACGACCATTTGGTTTTTTCTGAATATTTTTCAAAAAGCCGGAGAGACATGTTCTACTATTTGTGCTACACTACCTTATTCTTAAGATTCATCACTTGTGGAGCCAGGGGCTTACTCAATAACGAAGGGACTGCAATATTTCCAGTTATTTCAAATCAGTCGAAATCAACAAATTCCAATATTAACACGTTTTATGTTTTGGGAGTGATTTACCTGCCCGTTCTATAGTTGAACCTAATGTTCCTAATTTCGTAGCAAGTACTCGTCTCATAAATTTCATCTTTAATTATATGATATATTTGCTGGAGATGAGTCAAAAAAGGTTAAGAATTTATTCCATCTTGAAAAAAACGAATATAATTGCTCTGGTGGCTGTAACAATAGCGTCTATTTGAATTGACTCTTTTCGCAATATTTTGTCGCATCATTGGTAATATTTTCATATTTATATAAATTAAACTTTGCCTTGCAATATTGACCCATAACGTTCATGGGTCCAATAGCAACGGTTTGCTATGAATCTATTTAAACAATACTGTTGATATCTTATATCAACAGGTCGATAAGGAATTGAACGCAACCTTTTAATATTTTCAATTTCGATTCCATTGATTCCGTTGAACTTCATTCTGAGTTTCGCTTTGCTCGGTTGATGAGTTTGAATATGGAATAGCTGGCATATTTAAAAACGAAATTCCAACTGTTAATTAATGAAAACTATGTATTCTTCTCTCCAATCAAATAAACCACGTGCTAGTAAGTAGCACGTAGTTTAATATAAGTCTACTCAAACTTACCAAAATTTTATACTGAATTGAAGTTTGAATATTAGTTCTGATAGCTCGGAAGTAATCAGCGTGATGTGTAATAAGAAATTCAGTTTTTTACATCCTCTATTTGAGAATTAATAACTTTTTCTTATTTACATTTTCATACATTTTCAATTGAGCATTTTTAAATTTTATAAGTTTACACGCAATTTTAAAAATTTTTTTCCTGTTCAACAAACACAACAAAAAATATAGTGAATTCGATTGATTTATATATATATATATATATATATATATATATATATATATATATATATATATATATATATATATATATATATATATATATATATATATATATATATATAAATATATATATATATATATATATATATATATATATATATATATATATATATATATATATATATATATATATATATATATATATATATATATATATATATATATATATATATATATATATATATATATATATATATATATATATATATATATATATATATATATATAAATATATATATATATATATATATATATATATATATATATATATATATATATATATATATATATATATATATATATATATATATATATATATATATATATATATATATATTCATTTATTTATTCAAAAATACACTACTCAACAGCTTGGGCCTATTACTGAGTGGAAAAATACAATATAGTTTACAACTTAAGAAAAAAAAATAAACTAGAAATATTAATAATGTTCAAACAATCTACCTGAACGAAAGCTCTGTAGGCAAGTTGACATTGAAGCTCACCCACAAGATATGCGAAAAACTGTTATTTGAAAAACTAAACTACATATGTTTCAAGAGTATTGCCTATCGTCAGAACGGCGTAGTTCAAGTTAAAGATGAAAACAATTGAAGAGATTTATGAAAAATTAATATATAAAACACGAAACACAGTTTCGTACACGTTTTATACACCCAAAACATATTGGGAAGAGTCAACACAACGTTGCAGACGACAATGAAATACCGTCCGGCTATTGTGAGACTTTTATAGCTTCTGGAAATCCCAGACAATTTTAACGATAAAAGAATTATTCTAAGAACTATATTTAATGCAGGCAAACTAAAATTGAGTAAAAGAAACTTACGTTGAAAACCTACACATTTTTCTATATAACAGCCGTTTACATATGTTTCAAGGTTATTGCCTATCGTCAGAACGGCGTAGTTCAAGTTAAAGATGAAAGTACTTGAAGAGATATATAAAAAATTAATATATAAAACACGAAACACAGTTTCGTACACGTTTTATACACCCAAAACATATTGGGAAGAGTCAACACAACGTTGCAGACGACAATGAAATACCGTCCGGCTATTGTGAGACTTTTATAGCTTCTGGAAATCCCAGACAATCTTAACGATAAAAGAATTATTCTAAGAATTATATTTAATGCAGGCAAACTTAAATTAAGTATAAGAAATTCACGTTGAAAACCTACACATTTTCTATATAACAGCCGTTTACATATGTTTCAAGGTTATTGCCTATCGTCAGAACGGCGTAGGTCAAGTTAAAGATGAAAGTACTTGAAGAGATATATAAAACATTAATATATAAAACACGAAACACAGTTTCGTACACGTTTTATACACCCAAAACATATTGGGAAGAGTCAACACAACGTTGCAGACGACAATGAAATACCGTCCGGCTATTGTGAGACTTTTATAGCTTCTGGAAATCCCAGACAATCTTAACGATGAAAGAATTATTTTTTTTATATCTCTTTTTATATCTCTCTCTTATATATTTTTATATATCTCTTCAAGTACTTTCATCTTTAACTTGAACTACGCCGTTCTGACGATAGGCAATAACCTTGAAACATATGTAAACGGCTGTTATATAGAAAAATGTGTAGGTTTTCAACGTAAGTTTCTTTTACTTAATATATATATATATATATATATATATATATATATATATATATATATATATATTCTTGATCAAAATAACGAAATATTTCATATAAAACTCCCAGCGAGCTCTCTAAACAAATATTGTCAACGAAAACGAACCCATCACTTTCGAGAGTAAGAATTAATAGCGTTTCGAAACATTCAGCGATATTGATGAATGATAATAGGATACAATTATTTCATTTAACGCGATCGATGAATTTTTCTAAACGCTCTCGATATTCACTCAAGGTATTTCCCTCATTTCGGTAGGACCTGTGGGCGTATTGAAAGTCATCGATTCTTGATGTAATGTAATCAACGAGAAAGGTTGGTGCGAGTGACGCTCCTCAAGGCGAATATAATGAATGTGGTTATTGCAGAAATGCAGTTGTGAAAGTTTGTGTGAAATGTACCAAATGTACGAAAGTTTACCATCGGAGCTGTTCTGGGAAAGTCAAAAAATGTTCCGAAGTAGAAATTTTATCCCCTTCACTAAACGAACAAAATGATGGTGACAACATTTCCGATGCTGAGAACTCACCGAGAATTCTAGAAGTTACTAGTGAGTCTACTAAACAGGATTTACTATTGAAAATAATTCGTGAACTAGAAGCGAAAAATAATTTTCTTCTGGAAAATAATTCCTTATTGAAGTATAAAATCTCTGTACTGGAGCAAAATGTTATTCACAACGAATCAATAATTGCAGATTTCAGTGAACAAATGAAATCATATAAAAAAAATGTAAATATTGTGAGCGGATAATATTCAAATGCTCGATTCGACAAGTTATCAGAATCAAGGTAACTCTTACCACTAACCAGTCATATAAGGATGCGGTCGAGATCATTGTTGCGGATCATACCGAAAATAAGAAGCATTTCACTCTAAAGGATATAAACAAAGCTGTTGTTACGGCGCAGAAGAATATCTCGAGGATTGAAATGCATGTCAAGGAAAAAAAGAAAATAGGAAAAACAGGCCTTAATATTCCTCAAAAGATGGATAGTGCATGACAAACTGTGAACAATAATAAAAAAGAGTAAAACGCGTCAAGCGTTGACTGTCGGAAGTTTCTCGGGCCCGGCCAGTATTGAAGGAGTTGAGAAATTTAAAGCTTTCCACGTAACTAATTTTGAACCAGATACTTCAGCTGAGGATCTTCGACAGATTCTTGTAAATAAATTTTCAACCGTGAAATGTGAAATACTTAAATCAAAATACCCTGACAGCTATTCGTCTTCCAAAGCACTTATTCCAGAGAATGAATATGAAAAAGTACTCAACAGTGCAAACTGGCCCAATAAAGCAAGTATACGTCATTTTTTTCAACCAAGAAAAGTGACTCTTACTCCCAGTTGATTTCGGTAGATTTAATTGTTCCTGTAACAATTCCAGATAATTAAAGTGCTTTTAAACTTCTTCAGCTGAATGTACAGTGCATATCTAATAAAATGAATAGTCTGGAGGTTCTGTTGGAGGAGGAATCACCGGATGTACTGAGTGTTGCTGAACACTGTCGATGTTTAGAAGATCTGTCAAGATATTGTTAGTGGTCAGAGCCTATTATAGTATTTCAGACTATATGGAAGAGATAATTGGGGCTGATGATATTCTGAATGAAGGTTATGATTCATCTTTGAAATTTTTTTCTTTCTCTATGAATAATTAAAATTTTTTCTTTCTCTTGCCTTTTTCTATATTATGAAAGATGTTTCAAATTATGAAGATAATATACATTACGTTAAGTTGTCCTGACTTGTCCAATACAGATGTATACTGTCTAAATGGATGAATAAATATTTTCTTCTCTTCTTCCTTTCTTTTCTTCTTCTTGATTGATATATTGAATATGGACTGATGATTCATAATCATGATGAAACAATTCCTAATATCATTCCACAAGGTCCATGAATTTTTCGAAACGCATTTAATATTCACTCTCGAAAGTGATGGGTTCATTTTTGCTGACAACGTTTATGTAGACAGCTCTCTGGGAGTTTCATTTGAAATATTACGTTATTTCGATCAACATTCTCAGTATTTACGATATATATATATATATATATATATATATATATATATATATATATATATAAGGAAATGAAATTTTTTTGTGCTTATGGCACTGAATGAAATATTTAAGAAAATGAACATTGAGAATTTTGACATTGGTGCAGTACTTTCTCAAGGCCCCATCGGAAGCGATTCACCTGTCGCTTATGCTTCAAGAACACTAAATCCGGCTGAAATCAATTATAGTACAATTCAAAAGGAATTACTTGCCATTGTTTGGGCAGTAAAATATTTCAGACCTTATTTGTTTGGTGCAAAATTCAAAATTGTTAGTGACCATAAACCTTTACTTTGGTTATTCTCCTTAAGAGACCCAAATTCTAAACTGGTACGTTGGAGACTTAAACTAGAAGAATATGACTATGAAATAATCTATAAGAAAGGAAAATTGAACACGAATGCCGATGCATTATCACGAATTGAAATACATCCCATACAATTAGATGACTTAGACCATTCATCCATTATTGCGAATCCAGACAACGAGTCACCATCTATCTCTAATCAAGAAATAGAACAATTTTTAAATAACAAAAATATCGAAGAACCTCTTAAGTTAGTCACAAACCAGAACGAATTGCTCACTAACGAACAAATACTCGACACGAACGAAACCGTACATTCAAGTAAGGAAAATCCTATACTAAATATCCCACATACAGAAAACAGCGTGAATACCTTCAAAAATCAAATCATCATTTCTACTACAGAAAATAAATATAAGGTCCTCAAACAAAAAATTTTCGACAAAACACGAATGAACGTTGATATTCCGAAATTATACAACAAAAACTATATCCTATCTTTCGTAAAGGACCACCTAAATCCTAAACTAACATACTGCTTTTATTTCAAAGACAATATAATGCAATTAGACTTGCATCAGAATATTGCAAGAATATTTTAAAGACAACTCATGTTCTCTCTTTATTGCTAGCACATTTCTTAAGGACATAACGGACTTAGAAGATCAAAAACTGAAACTACAACATTATCATGAAACTAGAACTATCCATAGAGGTATTCAAGAAAATATAAGCGCTTTGAAAAAATATACTATTGGCCAAAACTTGACCAAGATGTTAGAGATTACGTCAACGCCTGCCATATTTGCCAGAAAAGTAAATACGAAAGACACCCTACAAAATTAGTTATTTTATATTTATATTCTCATTAGGATAAATCTTATAAATTGGAACATCATTGTAAAATAGGGCAGTTCTACATTAAACTCTATGTTGTACATTAGTTTTGTCAGATCTCTTTCAATTAATAAACTACTTTTATTAGTTCATAAAGTTATTTCCACGACGAATAACATAATTGACGCTCCAAATATATAAATTCTCTTGAAACTAACCTTAAAAATGATCCTTCGAAATTCTGGACCTATGTAAATAATTTACGAAATACCTCTTCGCTGCCCACCTCTTTTCTTTTTAACGAACAAAAATTAGATAATCCTGAGGATATTATGAATGCATTCACGAAATATTTCGAATCATCATTCATCAGTTCTACGACTTTCGATAAAAAATGTTTCAGCTCAGAGTCTAACGTTCCATTGTTACCGGTTCCTGATGGTTCCTGAGGAGGAGGATGTGTTCAAGGCATTGAAAGAATGCTGATCCGAAATGACAGCGGGTCCTGATGGAATTCCCCCCTTCGTCTTAAGAGGCTGTGCTAAAAGAGAAACACAGTTGAAGATCATAGACCTATTACTATCAGAAACAATTTCAGTAAAGTTTTTGAAATTGTTCTTCGTAATATTTTGTATTCACAAGAGAAGACCCATTTATTGAATAACCAACACGGCTTCACTTCTGGTAGGTCAACAGCTACTAACCTAACGTGTATAACACAATATATAGCAAATAGTTTTGGTCATTCGTCACAAGTAGATGTGATCTATACAGATTCTTCTAAAGCATTTGATAGATTAGATCAAGGTTTCCTTCTCCAGGAACTCAGTCGCTTTGGACTCTCAGATAAATATGTTATTTCTTTCAACATACCTAACGCCAAGTCAATTATTTCAGTCACAAGGTTTCAAGTCACAGAAATATATTGCCGAGTCGGGGATTCCACAGGTTTCTGTTTTGGGCCCGATTCTCCTCAATAATTTTGTGAACGACATTTCCTCCAACATGAACTGAAATTTTCTTCTATATGCGGATGATTGTAAGATATTTCGCGTAATTTCGACAGTAAGTGATTGCAACATTCTTCAAGAGGATATCTCAAATTTAAATCGGTGGTGTGAAAGAAATCTACTGACACTGAATATTTCTAAATGCAACATAATGTCTTTTTTCGTAGAAACGTATAGTTCATTTCGACTACAATGTAAATAGTGTGTATAAAAATAATAATGTGCCGAATTCAGAGAATTAGGAGTAAATTTCGACACAAAATTAACTTTTATTACTCACATCAATGATATTGTTTCAAGTTATTACAGAATATTAGGTTTTGTAATAAGAAATTCTAAATGGCTCTCTCAATTTGAATCAACTATGTTCCTATACAATACGTTAATACGTTCAAAACTAGAATATGCTAGTGTCGTTTGGAATCCAAGATAATTGTGTAATATAAGGAATCTTGAATCCGTGCATAGACGATTTTTGAAATATTCATGGTTTTGCTGCGACGGTGATGTGTATCCAGAACGAGGTATAAGTCATGAGTTACTTATTACAAGATAGAATTACAAGAAAAATTTGGGAATAATGTTCCTATACAAGCTGATAAGGTTTTATGTTGACTGTTGATGTTCCAAGAATTTCTTGTAAAAATATGAACATTTTTTATCCACCTCTGGCTCCTAATAATGTTCTGGCTTTTTCACCACTTCAGTACATTTGCGGCGACTTGGCGCCTTTTCATTACGTCATCGACATATTTGCATGCGTGCCTCTCGATATCAGAAGAGCTCTCGCCTGTCTGTTTTTTTTTTGTTTCAGTTTAGTTTAGTTTTTCAAATAACAGTTTTTCGCATATCTTGTGGGTGAGCTTCAATGTCAACTTGCCTACAGAGCTTTCGTTCAGGTAGATTGTTTGAACATTATTAATATTTCTAGTTTATTTTTTTTTCTTAAGTTGTAAACTATAGGCCCAAGCTGTTGAGTAGTGTATTTTTGAATAAATAAATGAATATATATATATATATATATATATATATATATATATATATATATATATATATATATATATATATATAAATCAATCGAATTCACTATATTTTTTGTTGTGTTTGTTAGACAGGAAAAAAATTTTTAAAATTGCGTGTAAACTTATAAAATTTGAAAATACTCAATTGAATATGTGAGTAAGAAGAAGTAATCAATTCCCAGATAGAGGATGTAAAAAACTGAATTTCTTATTACACATCACGCTGATTAGTTCCGAGCTATCAGAACTAATATTCAAACTTCAATTCAGTATAAAATTTTGGTAAGTTTGAGTAGACTTACATTAAACTACGTGCTACTTACTAGCACGTGGTTTATTTGATTGGAGAGAAGAATACATAGTTTTCATTAATTAACAGTTGAAATTTCGTTTTTAAATATGCCAGCTATTCGATATTCAAACTCATCAACCGAGCAAAGCGAAACTCGGAATGAAGTTCAACGGAATCAATGGAATCGAAATTAAAAATATTAAAAGGTTGCGTTCAATTCCTTATCGACCTGTTGATATAAGATATCAACAGTATTGTTTAAATAGATTCAAAGCAAACCGTTGCTATTGGACCCATGAACGTTATGGGTCAATATTGCAAGGTAAAGTTTAATTTATATAAATATGAAAATATTACCAATGATGCGATAAAATATTGCGAAAACAGTCACTTCAAATAGACGCTATTGTTACAGCCACCAGAGCAATTATATTCGTTTTTTTCCAGAAATGGAATAAATTCTTAAACTTTTTTGACTCATCTCCAGCAAATATATCATATAATTAAAGATGAAATTTACGAGACGATTACTTGCTACGAAATTAGGAACATTAGGTTCAACTATAGAACGGGCAGGTAAATCACTCTCAAAACATAAAACGTGTTAATATTGGAATTTGTTGAGATTTCGACTGATTTGAAATAACTGGAAATATTGCAGTCCCTTCGTAATTGAGTAAGCCCCTGGCTCCACACGTGATGAATCTTAAAAATAAGGTAGTGTAGCACAAATAGTAGAATATGTCTCTCCGGCTTTTTGAAAAATATTCAGAAAAAATCAAATGGTCGTAAAACGTTCGCCGAGTCAGCTAGTTGTCAATAAAAGTGTAGATCAAAGGTTCAAGCACCTCTGAAGTTATCATAAACATCTGCCAGTAACTTTGTTAAATTAGGTTCTGAACACATAATCAAGGTTTCGATCGTCAAACAAATTCAAGAAAAAACGTGTTCAGTTAGAACCCTTGTCCATGGCAATAATTCTTTCGCGTTCCTCTATACTCAGAAAGTTTTGAACGATCAAACCAGCATATTCTCAACATGATGTAAACATTGGAATAATATGATAGGAAAAATACCTATTCAATGAATATGATTCTGATAATGATTAGTAATATATATTTTTGCATATGTTAATCATGCAATTATTGTAAAAAATTTCTCTGCTTAATTTCATAGGATGTCACAATTCTGATTATATCTTTCCTTTATAATGAATTATTATAACATAATATGCTAGTCATATTTGATGCAAAATACAAATATGAGTTCTAATTATTCTTGTTATCATTTACCCTAGTTATCTACCACAATAATAAATTCAATGCTAGTCACGAAACCTGCATTTATATAGGTTTTTCTATGGTTTCAAAGTGGGATATAATCATCAAGTTGCTGATGTTTCACATAAACATTGGAATGATTTCAATTATCATTTGTGGTATGTTCTTCAATAGTTTTTCAATGGATGTTTTTAATATTCATTTATACGTTAGCCCGTTCAGAAGACGGCGAATTTGATATTAATAATCACCTTTGATGTCAACACTGAAGGTCATTATATATTTTGGAAATAAATAATAATTGGGTAGATAGCTCCCTGAGAGTTTTGTTTGAAATATTTCGATATTACTTTCGCCCACCTGGGCGTGATCTGGAGCGATTAGGCATGGGACTATTTGTACACTTTGCGGACAGTTTTCTGCAGTGTTCGAATGAAAAATTTACAAAGGCTTGCACTCGCAGAAGCTAGAGGGAGCCTACGTGAATATTTCACTAGGAAAAATTGCCTTCAATTTGGTATAGGACCTAAGGTCGTTTTGAAATTCATCGGTTTTTGATTGATAAATTGAATATGGACTGATGATTCATAACAATGACGAAACAATCGTATCCTATTATCGTTCAACAACATCGATGAACTTTTCGAATCGCTCCTAATATTCACTCTTGAAAGTGATGGGTTCGATGAATTTTGTTTGAAAAATGTCGATTAAGAATCACAGTATATACTAGTATTGAGTTTTTGCATCTTGAAAGTATGTATATATATATATATATATATTTATATATATATATATATATATATATATATATATATATATATATATATATATATATATATATATATATATATATATATATATATATATATATATATATATATATATATATATATATATATATATATATATATATATATTATATATTATATATATATTTATATATTAATATATATAAATATATTTTTATATATATATATATATATATATATATATATATATATATATATATATATATATATATATAAGAAAATGAACACTAGAACAATCATTTGAAAAATTGAAATTATTTAAGAGAATGTGGTGCGACTGACGAGTTCCTTGCAGAACGAAACATATTTGTTTCGCACTTCCATCAGGTGTGGCATCGATTTCAATATTTCTCTAACATTCATCCCTTGAAGGATAATGGAGACATCACATCGTACATGTTCACATATCTAGCTCTACTATAATATTCTCTTGATTAATTTCAATTTTTCAAATGATTGTTCTAGTGTTCATTTTCTTATATATATATATATATATATATATATATATATATATATATATAATATATTATATATATATATATATATATATATATATATATATATATATAAATATATATATATATATATATATATATATATATATATATATAATATATATATATATATATATATATATATATATATATATATATATACTTTCAAGATGCAAAAACTCAATACTAGTATATACTGTGATTCTTAATCGACATATTTCAAACAAAATTCATCGAACCCATCTTTTTCAAGAGTGAATATTAAGAGCGATTCGAAAAGTTCATCGATGTTGTTGAACGATAATAGGATACGATTGTTTCGTCATTGTTATGAATCATCAGTCCATATTCAATTTATCAATCAAAAACCGATGAATTTCAAAACGACCTTAGGTCCTATACCAAATTGAAGGCAATTTTTCCTAGTGAAATATTCACGTAGGCTCCCTCTAGCTTCTGCGAGTGCAAGCCTTTGTAAATTTTTCATTCGAACACTGCAGAAAACTGTCCGCAAAGTGTACAAATAGTCCCATGCCTAATCGCTCCAGATCACGCCCAGGCGGGCGAAAGTAATATCGAAATATTTCAAACAAAACTCTCAGGGAGCTATCTACCCAATTATTATTTATTTCCAAAATATATAATGACCTTCAGTGTTGACATCAAAGGTGATTATTAATATCAAACTCGCCGTCTTCTGAACGGGCTAACGTATAAATGAATTTAAAAAACATCCATTAAAAAACTATTGAAGAACATACCACAAATGATAATTGAAATCATTCCAATGTTTATGTGAAACATCAGCAACTTGATGATTATATCCCACTGTGAAACCATAGAAAAACCTATAAAAATGCAGGTTTCGTGACTTGCATTGAATTTATAATTGTGGTAGATAACTAGGGTAAATGACAAAAAGAATAATTAGAACTCATATTTGTATTTTGCATCAAATATGACTAGCATATTATGTTATAATAATTCATTATAAAGGAAAGATATAATCAGAATTGTGACATCCTATGAAATTAAGCAGAGAAATTTTTTACAATAATTGCATGATTAACATATGCAAAAATATATATTACTAATCATTATCAGAATCATATTCATTGAATAGGTATTTTTCCTATCATATTATTCCAATGTTTACATCATGTTGAGAATATGCTGGTTTGATCGTTCAAAACTTTCTGAGTATAGAGGAACGCGAAAGAATCATTGCCATGGACAAGGGTTCTAACTGAACACGTTTTTTCTTGAATTTGTTTGACGATCGAAACCTTGATTATGTGTTCTAATGTGAACCTAATTTAACAAAGTTACTGGCAGATGTTTATGATAACTTCAGAGGTGCTTGAACCTTTGATCTACACTTTTATTGACAACTAGCTGACTCGGCGAACGTTTTACGACCATTTGGTTTTTTCTGAATATTTTTCAAAAAGCCGGAGAGACATATTCTACTATTTGTGCTACACTACCTTATTTTTAAGATTCATCACGTGTGGAGCCAGGGGCTTACTCAATTACGAAGGGACTGCAATATTTCCAGTTATTTCAAATCAGTCGAAATCTCAACAAATTCCAATATTAACACGTTTTATGTTTCGAGAGTGATTTACCTGCCCGTTCTATAGTTGAAACTAATGTTCCTAATTTCGTAGCAAGTAATCGTCTCGTAAATTTCATCTTTAATTATATGATATATTTGCTGGAGATGAGTCAAAAAAGGTTAAGAATTTATTCCATTTCTGGAAAAAAACGAATATAATTGCTCTGGTGGCTGTAACAATAGCGTCTATTTGAATTGACTGTTTTCGCAATATTTTGTCGCATCATTGGTAATATTTTCATATTTATATAAATTGAACTTTGCCTTGCAATATTGACCCATAACGTTCATGGGTCCAATAGCAACGGTTTGCTATGAATCTATTTAAACAATACTGTTGATATCTTATATCAACAGGTCGATAAGGAATTGAACGCAACCTTTTAATATTTTTAATTTCGATTCCATTGATTCCGTTGAACTTCATTCCGAGTTTCGCTTTGCTCGGTTGATGAGTTTGAATATCGAATAGCTGGCATATTTAAAAACGAAATTTCAACTGTTAATTAATGAAAACTATGTATTCTTTTCTCCAATCAAATAAACCACGTGCTAGTTAGTAGCACGTAGTTTAATGTAAGTCTACTCAAACTTACCAAAATTTTATACTAAATTGAAGTTTGAATATTAGTTCTGATAGCTCAGAACTAATCAGCGTGATGTGTAATAAGAAATTCAGTTTTTTACATCCTCTATCTGAGAATTAATAACTTCTTCTTACTTACATATTCAATTGAGTATTTTTAGATTTTATAAGTTTACACGCAATTTTAAAACTTTTTTTCCTGTCTAACAAACACAACAAAAAATATAGTGAATTCGATTGATTTATATATATATATATATATATATATATATATATATATATATATATATATATATATATATCATTTATTTATTCAAAAATACACTACTCAACAGCTTGGGCCTATTACTGAGTGGAAAAATACAATATAGTTTACAACTAAAGAAAAAAAAATAAACTAGAAATATTAATAATGTTCAAACAATCTACCTGAACGAAAGCTCTGTAGGCAAGTTGACATTGAAGCTCACCCACAAGATATGCGAAAAACTGTTATTTGAAAAACTAAACTAAACTAAAACAAAAAAAAAACAGACAGGCGAGAGCTCTTCTGATATCGACAGGCACGCATGCAAATATGTCGATGACGTAATGAAAAGGCGCCAAGTCGCCGCAAATGTACTGAAGTGGTGAAAAAGCCAGAACATTATTAGGAGCCAGAGGTGGATAAAAAATGTTCATATTTTTACAAGAAATGCTTGGAACATCAACAGTCAACATAAAACCTTATCAGCTTGTATAGGAACATTATTCCCAAATTTTTCTTGTAATTCAATCTTGTAATAAGTAACTCATGATTTATACCTCGTTCTGGATACACATCACCGTCGCAGCAAAACCATGAATATTTCAAAATTCCAAACGACACTAGCATATTCTAGTTTTGAACGTATTAACGTATTGTATAGGAACATAGTTGATTCAAATTAAGAGAGCCATTTAGAATTTCTTATTACAAAACCTAATATTCTGTAATAACTTGAAACAATATCATTGATGTGAGTAATAAAAGTTAATTTTGTGTCGAAATTTACTCCTAAATCTCTGAATTCGGCACATTATTATTTTTATACACACTATTTACATTGTAGTCGAAATGAACTATACGTTTCTACGAAAAAAGACATTATGTTGCATTTAGAAATATTCAGTGTCAGTAGATTCTTTCACACCACTTATTTAAATTTGAGATATCCTCTTGAAGAATGTTGCAATCACTTACTGTCGAAATTACGCGAAATATCTTACAACCATCCGCATATAGAAGAAAATTACAGTTCATGTTGGAGGAAATGTCGTTCACAAAATTATTGAGGAGGAGCGGGCCCAAAACAGAAACCTGTGGAATCCCCGACTCGGCAATATATTTCTGTGACTTGAAACCTTGTGACTGAAATAATTGACTTGGCGTTAGGTATGTTAAAAAAAATAACATATTTATCTGAGAGTCCAAAGCGACTGAGTTCCTGGAGAAGGAAACCTTGATCTAATCTATCAAATGCTTTAGAAGAATCTGTATAGATCACGTCTACTTGTGACGAATGACCAAAACTATTTGCTATATATTGTGTTATACACGTTAGGTTAGTAGCTGTTGACCTACCAGAAGTGAAGCCGTGTTGGTTATTCGTTAAATGGGTTCTTCTCTTGTGAATACAAAATATTACGAAGAACAATTTCAAAAACTTTACTGAAATTGTTTCTGATAGTAATAGGTCTATGATCTTCAACTGAGTTTCTCTTTTAGCACAGCCTCTTAAGACGAAGGGGGGAATTCCATCAGGACCCGCTGTCATTTCGGATCAGCATTCTTTCAATGCCTTGAACACATCCTCCTCCTCAGGAACCATCAGGAACCGGTAACAATGGAACGTTAGACTCTGAGCTGAAACATTTTTTATCGAAAGTCGTAGAACTGATGAATGATGATTCGAAATATTTCGTGAATGCATTCATAATATCCTCAGGATTATTTAATTTTTGTTCGTTAAAAAGAAAAGAGGTGGGCAGCGAAGAGGTATTTCGTAAATTATTTACATAGGTCCAGAATTTCGAAGGATCATTTTTAAGGTTAGTTTCAAGAGAATTTATATATTGGAAGCGTCAATTATGTTATTCGTCGTGGAAATAACTTTATGAACTAATAAAAGTAGTTTATTAATTTAAAGAGATCTGACAAAACTAATGTACAACATAGAGTTTAATGTAGAACTGCTTTTTTTTACAATGATGTTCCAATTTATAAGATTTATCCTAATGAGAATATAAATATAAAATAACTAATTTTGTAGGGTGTCTTTCGTATTTACTTTTCTGGCAAATATGGCAGGCGTTGAAGTAATCTCTAACATCTTGGTCAATTTTTGGCCAATAGTATACTTTTTCCAAAGCGCTTATATTTTCTTGAATACCTCTATGGATAGTTCTAGTTTCATGATAATGTTGTAGTTTCAGTTTTTGATCTTCTAAGTCCGTTATGTCCTTAAGAAATGTGCTAGCAATAAAGAGAGAACATGAGTTGTCTTTAAAATATTCTTGCAATATTCTGATGCAAGTCTAATTGCATAATATTGTCTTTGAAATAAAAGCAGTATGTTAGTTTAGGATTTAGGTGGTCCTTTACGGAAGATAGGATATAGTTTTTGTTGTATAATTTCGGAATATCAACGTTCATTCGTGTTTTGTCGAAAATTTTTTGTTTGAGGACCTTATATTTATTTTCTGTAGTAGAAATGATGATTTGATTTTTTAAGGTATTCACGCTGTTTTCTGTATGTGGGATATTTAGTATAGGATTTTCCTTACTTGAATGTACGGTTTCATTCGTGTCGAGTATTTGTTCGTTAGTTAGCAATTCGTTCTGGTTTGTGACTAACTTAAGAGGTTCTTCGATATTTTTGTTATTTAAAAATTGTTCTATTTCTTGATTAGAGATAGATGGTGACTCGTTGTCTGGATTCGCAATAATGGATGAATTGTCTAAGTCATCTAATTGTATGGGATGTATTTCAATTCGTGATAATGCATCGGCATTCGTGTTCAATTTTCCTTTCTTATAGATTATTTCATAGTCATATTCTTCTAGTTTAAGTCTCCAACGTACCAGTTTAGAATTTGGGTCTCTTGAGGAGAATAACCAAAGTAAAGGTTTATGGTCACTAACAATTTTGAATTTTGCACCAAACAAATAAGGTCTGAAATATTTTACTGCCCAAACAATGGCAAGTAATTCCTTTTGAATTGTACTATAATTGATTTCAGCCGGATTTAGTGTTCTTGAAGCATAAGCGACAGGTGAATCGCTTCCGATGGGGCCTTGAGAAAGTACTGCACCAATGTCAAAATTCGATGCATCGGTTGTTAGATTAAATTGTTTTGAAAAGTACGGATATTGCAATATAGGATCGTTCTTTAATATTTTCCTGCAAATATTGAAGGCTTCTAAGAATTCTTTAGAGTGTAAAATTTTTCTATTCTTTTTTAGGCATTCTGTCATAGGTTTGGTTAATTTTGCAAAATTTTTTATGAACTTTCTATAGTAGCCTACGAATCCTAGAAATGACTCTATTTCTTTTGCAGTTTTAGGTACCGGAAAGTTTTCTATGGCTGACAATTTCTTGGGGTTTGGTTTATTTCGTCTGGCGTAATTACATGACCTAAAAATTCTACAGTTTTTTGTAGGAATTCGGATTTGTCTAACTTAATTTTCAAGCCAGCTTCTTTCAATTTCTTGAACGCTAGTTTCAAATTGCTAATGTGTTCTTAGAGTGAAGTGGAAAAAACTATTATATCGTCCATATAAACTAAGCAGATTTTTCCTTGCAAATCCTTTAGTACGTTATCCATGATTCTTTGAAAGCTAGCAGGTGCATTTTTTAATCCAAACGGCATACGAACATATTCGTAGTGTCCGTGCTCGACAGTAAAAGCCGTTTTTTCTATAGAGTTCGGGTGCATTTCTATTTGGTGAAAACCAGACGCGAGATCGAGAGTCGCGAAGTATTGACTTCTTCCTTGCTTGTCTAGAATGTCTGAAACATTAGGCAGGGGGTAGCGGTCATCGATGGTTTTTTCGTTAATCTACAACGATTCTCCATTTTTGTTTTCCGCTAGCATCTAATTTTTTTGGAACAATCCAAATGGGTGAACCCCAGGGAGATTGTGAAGGTCGGATTATTCCGTCCTCTAACATTCTGTCAATTTGTTTCGATACTTCGGTTTTATGCACGTAAGGATATCTGTACGATTTTGAGTGAATCGGTATTTCATATTTTGTTTCAATTTCGTGTTTGATCGTATTCGTAAATGTTAATTTCAGGTCGGGATTATGCAAAATTTCCTTAAATTCAGATAAGAGAGATTTTATTGCGTTCTTTTCCTCGATGTTTATATGATCCGTACGTATGAGGATGAAATCAAAATCTGATTTTATTAAAAGGTTTTATTAAAAATTTTCGTCAATTTTCACAAGTTGTGTTTTAGATGTGGGATTCGTGAACTCAATGTTTGTATAACCGTTATCTATCCATAAAATTGAAATGAAAATGTTTATAGAATTATGAGAAAAATCCGGAATGATTACTTCTCCATTAGGAAGGTTAGTTATTAACTTTTTCATTACTGAAGTGTAAGGAGGAATTTCAAAGTTTTGGGTATTAAATTGAGTTCGGTATTCAAACGGAATATTGATTTCGTTGTTGAATAATATATCATATAATATATTTCAAAATAATCATGAAATTCAAAAAGTACGAATTCGATCGTTTGATGGAGAGTATTATTTAGCCGTTTGAATTCATCAAATATAGGAATGTGTGCTTTCGAATAAGATCTGCTTTGGCCTGCACATGTTATGATAGGGGTTTCTGATCTAAATATTTTATCAGGAAAAAATTTTTCAGCTATATATGGCCTTAGTGATGATGGGTGGCAACCAGTATCAATTAGGAGTTTTATTGGAGGATTTTTAATTTCGATGGAAGGCAAAGAATTAGGACTTAAATTGTTTAAATTTATGTTTCGTCGATCTGATGACTGCCTTGGAAAAAAATCCTGTTCATAATTCAAATAATCGTTGTCGTCATATTCTGTTTGATAGCGTTCTTCGGACGTGTAATTATTTTTATAAGGAGGTGAATTAGTGGTTTCGATATTAGTTAATTCTTCTGATATAAAATTAGCCGGTCCTGTTTTTGCGAAGTATGATTTTCTATGATTATTTTGTACATTGTTAGATCTTGCAGAAGGCATTCTACTTGTTGTAGACATAGGCGTTGCTTTAAAGCTAGGTTTATATAAATTGTTTGGAGCGAAGACATTTCTTTGATTACCGAATACTTTTTCGTTTGTTGGATAGTTGTGTTGAACATTTCTATGTTCGAAGTCTATAGGAGACTGTTGATCTTGATTATTTAAATATGTTGGTATATTTGAATTTTGAAAATGAGGCATCCACTCTCTCGTTCGATTATTAAAACTTTGGCTACGATATGAATTGAAATTATTTTGTCTTTGATGGTTAATTGGTCTTTGTTGAAATTTATTTGCGTTCCGGTACCAGGGTTGATAGCGAAAGTTTATTTGCTGTTCCATTAGTGAGTGATTAAGAACTAGCGAAGTTGCTTCATCGATATCTTTGGGATTTTTCAACAAGAGAAGAGTTCGAAGTTCGGCGTTGGAATTAGAAATCAGTACTGTAATTGCGGTAACTTCATTTTGTTGGATAAGTGATAATTTTGTTTGAGGGTCGATATGAGGATCTGAATTTATTTTCAAATTTAATCTCATTTTAGTTAATTTAAGTCGTTCTATGAAATTTGAAATATTTTCAGTTTTATTTCGCGTGGGAAAAATAAATTGCTGTTGTAATACGTGACGATCAATTTTATCACCGAATTTTTCTTTAAGTGCCTGTTTGACTTCAGGCCAAGTTTGTAAATCTGGTCTACACAGAATAAAATTTCCTGCGTCATCAATAATTTTTGAACATATTGAAGCGTAAACAAATTCACTTTAGCTATTATCTTGTGTCTTACCGTACCTTTCGTAAAATCTATCGGCGGAATTTAAAAATGATTCCGAATGTTCACTACGACCTGAAAATTGTCGTAGTGTATTAGCGATTTCTTTGGCTGCTTGAATAGTTGCCATTGAATTATTCAAATTGAGAGTTTGTAAATTGTTTACGAATTGATCAATATTAAATTTATTATCGTTAATTCGTTTGATATTTGGCATAAATGAAAAATTGAAATTTCTACTCTGAAAATAGTCTTGAAAGAAAAAGGAAAGAGAAAAAAAATTCTGTAGGTATAGGAAAAACAAGAGAGGATACTCAACACTAACTTGAAGTTTCGGAGTCCGGTTCCTTATTCCTGACCTGCTCTGGACTTATTGTTCAGTAGTTTTATCGATTATAGTTAGCAGATTCGTAAGTAGAATCTCCGTACCAATCTATAATTGCTCGACGTGAAATATGTAGGGACTTGATTCCAGATGAATCGTGGAAACAAACGGTGTAGCTCTGCAATCTTTTTGCCAATTTCACACCTTCTGGATCCTACCGACTGCGCCAATTATGTTATTCGTCGTGGAAATAACTTTATGAACTAATAAAAGTAGTTTATTAATTTAAAGAGATCTGACAAAACTAATGTACAACATAGAGTTTAATGTAGAACTGCCCTATCTTATAATGATGTTCCAATTTATAAGATTTATCCTAATGAGAATATAAATATAAATACATCAATAAATATATCAATAGTTCAGTCTTTGAATATGAATGGAAGTACAATGATTGTGGAATGGAAATGTTCTATGAGATATATTAATGATACAATTTTGATATAAGAGGTAAATACTTGAAAAGGTTACATGACGTTATCTATATATAATGAGTAAATATGTCTATGTGGTCTGACTACATGACTCGTGATAGAACAATGTCCTGTTTTGTAATGCTTTTTAGCGTCTTATAGCTATTGAAACCTTCAAGATCAACACTTGATTTGAATTTAATATAGAATTTTTTTTTTGTTTCAAATCTCTAATAATTTTTGATGTAAACTAACTGGAATATTTTGAGGGTTCACTTGTCATTTGTGGCACCGTAGCATCAAATATATTATTGAGTGTGGTGTAAAAATGATCACAGGCTTCTTTTGTGTCGTTGTTTTTGTAAGAATGACGAATTCGTATTCAATAATTCATTATATAGTTCATGAAAGTTAGCTCTTCTAAAATTTAAAATTGGATGAATGTTTTTTTGAAATCTGAAGGAAGATGAATTAGAATTTAATTGAAGAAATTCCAAAGGCGGGTGATAATTATCCACTGGTACCAACGCCTCCAATCCTTGACTAATTGAAAGGTCATGCCTACTGATTACTAGGTCCAAAATTCGATCATTTCCGTTTGATACATTGTAAGTCCTAGAAAATTCATGAAGTTTTGGAGAGAATATATAACTTTTGACTTAGTCTCATTTGACTTGAGAAGATGAGCGTAATTTGATATATATATATATATATATATATATATATATATATATATATATATATATATATATATATATATGTATATATATATATATATATATATATATATATATATATATATATAAATATATATATATATATATATATATATATATATATATATATATATATATATATATATATATATATATATATATATATATATATATATATATATATATATATATATATATATATATATATATATATAAATATATTTTATTTCGAAAGTTTTTAGGGATAACAGGCTTTTTTTGATATGAAAAAGTTTAGTTTTGTTGACGTTTCGTTGTTATATTACAACTTTGTCAAAAAAGTTTTGACAAAGTTGTAATATAACAATAAAACGTCAACAAAGATAAACTTTTTCATATCAAAAAAAGCCTGTTATTGCTAAAAACTTTCGGAATAAAATATCTCAAACAGGCAATATATCACTTTCAAGAAATATATATATATATATATATATATATATATATTTTTTTTTTTGATATATATATATATATATATATATATATAAATAAATATATATTTTTTACATATATACAGTTTTGACAAAGTTGTAATATAACAACGAAACAAAAATAAAGTTTTTCATATCAAAAAAGGCCTGTTATTGCCAAAAACTTTCGAAATAATATTATATATATATATATATATATATATATATATATATATATATATATATATATATATATATATTCCGTGTTCATCTCATTTACATAATATTAGTATCTATTGAAATGATTTTGCACAGATAGGGATATTAAATTAAAAATAAGAAATGACAAAACACTTTTGGTGACGCTGTTTGTGTTTGACTGAAGTAATGATGTCAAAACTAAAACAAAAAAAATAATATCGCGAAGCCGACCAAATTGAAATTCACTACTATATCTATTACTCTCACATTTTGTGACTATTCAATTTGGTCGGGTTCGCGATAATTTCGCTTTTGTTGACTGTCGGAACACAGCAGATCTCAGAACGTGCACACGCACGCTGGTTTGACAGATATAATTGAATTGGAACTTTTTGCAGCGGTATTAAGTGAAAATTGACTCCTTGACGATAGGATCTCACCTACACTGCTTAGACAACTGTGAGTGCTCGTAATTACAACATTAATATGAACTTTGTTCAATCTCTAAAAAGTTCAAATTAACTCTACATTTTAGTTAGAAAACTTCTGTATGTCAAAAAGAAAATGGCTGTTTTTAGGGTTATCCCGACAATTATTCGAATTTTTCTGGCCGCCAAAACCATCCTTGGACTTCAACAAACATTTGAAAAAACGAAAAAGGAAAATTGGTCCAGGCTTTGTTGAGTTATGCGCTTATCAACACATTTTGCGATCCATTTTTATATTATAGACATAGCATGACTGAAATACTAATAGGTATTCAAGTATTTATCGATAAAAGTGTCAATCGAATTTCAAGTGTTTGAAGTTTTTGAATGTTCACATTCAATTTCAATTGATATACATGAAGTAAACGCCGACACTGTTGAATATGTTGAAGAAAAGCTTTCAATGAATGCGATTTTCTTCAAGGAAAATTGAAGTTGCTTCGAGGTGTATTATGTTATGATTTCACAAGTCCTTTGAAAATGGAAGGATATTTCACGGATCACGAGACTCAATCCGTAAAAAGCAGTAGAAGTTTATTGAACGGTTTCTAATGTATTACGTAGAATTCACAGGCAGATTCTAATTATCGATTTCTAGTGCTTGAACCAAAAATTTATTCTATGAAACTGATGATCCAATTAAAAATTAATTGTTCCATATAGAATAACATGATAGAAAATATAACATGTCTCAGTAATGTGCACGCTCATTAGACTAGAAATTTTTTTAAATGATTATAAGTCGACTTCATTCATTCACATACATTTTAATTACAAAATTACAAATTTGTAAGTAATAATGGTTATTCTTCCACTCAACTATCGAAGCACTGCTCGTCAATGATGGTTTTCTTATCACTAAAAAATAACGATAACAAAAAAATTACAAATTATAACAAAAACAAGAAGTCGATAATTCATTCACCAATTCATATGTGTATGACTCATCAAAATGGAAAAATTTGTTCCTTAACTTCAACCTCAAAATGAGAAATCGTGTATTCTTATAAACGTCATGAAAAGCATTATAAGGCTTGACTACGCCTATGAAAATATCTTTCGAAAACTATATGTACGGTGTTCTGGGATATTGGAGATTAACCGTTGTCTCATAGCTCTGTTATGGGCTTCACACCTACATATAAATTGATTTTTTTTTCAAATATTCTGGTTGAGAAGTCTGTTGTACTTTATGAATAAACACAAAATAATGACACCTAACTATGTCCACCCTCCTCAACCACCCCAATAAATAATATTCTCTGATACATGGTTAAACTTCCTGAGACCGAAAATGAACCGAATTTTTCTGAAACCGTTTTCAATTGTGTTTATTCTATTTTTGGTAACATAATAATCGCTGAGAGGCAAATAGACTTCATCACAGTAGCTGAGAAAATTGAGATTATTAACGATTCGCACAAATTTTTACGTAAATTGAAGTAGAGAATATATAATAATAATATTAATAGGCTCCATTGAAATATGCAATCTTTAGCAAAAATGTATTAAAACGAGATAAAATCATCAACTCTCAAAAAATCATGAAACAACGTGAAAACAATATCAGGCTGGAATTGAGATGGTATGCAACGATACATCTGTTCTGCCACACAAACTTTGATAACAATATTTTTCCAAAAACAATTCAGTTACCCAAAAATGAAAAACTGAAAAAATCAAAGACATCACTGAATGAAACATAAACAGTTCAGTTATAAAAAACTGAATATAACCATTCATAAGCAGATAAAAGTTCACAGATTACTGTACAAAAGGAAAAACGAATATTAAATTGAGGTACAGTTGTTCCAGTGTGCAAAATAGTGTAATACTCGTAGATCTTCAGAAGAATAACAACTGACAGATTGAGGACAGTTTTCATATTATGTGAGAGAAATTCAAAAGTATAATAGAATACAAATGGAGATAGAGTTGTCGTAGTAAGTAAGATAATTATTTAATAGTGTTGGCGTTTACTTAATGTAAATCCATCTTAGTTGAATATAAACTTAAATTCAAACACTTGAAATTATGATTTACATTTTATTGGCCACATAGCATGACGCGCTTCGTCGTTTCAAACGACTTCTTCATATGCCTATAGAATAATAACATTTTGAAAACCAAAGGTATAATTCGAAGGTAGAAATCTCGGTACTAGAATACGGGAATAAATAGCGCTTAGCGCATAATAAATGTCATTTATTAACAGAAAACCATACTTTTGGTACGAATTTAAAAATTTCACACATAATAGAGAAAAGTAGTCAATAAGATTATTGAAAAGTAGTGAAAAAAAAATCATCTTAAAAATTCTGGAACTTTGCTCAATGAAAAGATAGAATTAAAAAATTCACCATTGTTAAACCTTTTTAGATAATAAAAATTATATGTCAGAATGGAATATCTTAGGTAAACCCCAAAGCTATAGAATTCTAAATTCCCTGATATTTATACCTGTGTTTTTCATAATGTTATTATTCTGTAGGCATCTGAAGAAGTTGTTTGTAAAGACGAAACGCGTCATGCTATGTAGTCAATAAAGTGTGAATCATAAGTGCAAGTGTTTGAATTTAAGTTTATATTCAAGTAAGATAATGCTATTGATTTTCTAGAAGATACTTTTTTTGTTTCAAATACAGACGCAGTCAAAGCTTGGAAGGATGACGAAATACACTGATTATAATATCTGTTTTATCCAATTAATAGAATATAAAAATGATCTCTCAAAGATCGCCGACCGATGTCAAGGAGGTGATCCGAGTATATCTGTTAGCATATAGAGCCCTCAGTCACAAATATCTTCTTTTTATTGAACGTTTTACATGGTCTGTAAATTTCATTTGGACATCAATCATGATCCGCTAAACCTTTCCTGTGTTCTTACTATGCAGACGACAATGGCCATCTGCATTTAGGTTGAGAATGTTATTTATGAACTCTCTATGAGAAGGGGAACAGAAAAAACTGATCTCGCCTTAGAGAGATTAATGGTTTTTCGAAAACCGAACAATCGTCTCAATATCTCTTTGCAATCTGTCATTCGCTCTCTTAATTTGATGTTTGCAGCATCAAATTTGTGCGAAATCTGTGTGTCGCCTGTAAATGAAAAACCTCGGAATTTGCCATATTATTAAGCAAATCTTCAGTATAAAGCAAAAATGTAGGGGACCTAAAACGGAACCCTTTGGCACACCCGATTTAACATTACAATAAATATATAAACAAAATATTTAAGGAGGCTCAAACGCCTTAAATCAACTCCCTAGCTCTATGAAGCATATACGTACCCTTAAGGTATTCAAGTGGGAGTGAGCTGAATTTATAAATGGTAGTTATTACTTGTCGAAAAAGATTTTTCACTGATTACTATATGAATCCTTCTAATAACTGGTGAAACATAATTATGATTATTATTTCCATTTATATTTGTCATCGATATTGAGAATATCTCCGTTAATTATCCTTTATATTGACTGAGCGTCAAAATGAAGGCTTAAACTTCTTACTAAGCTTGGTTAGTAAGAAGTTAGTCAATTTGAATATGGTAGAACTTTTAGTATTCACAGAATTATAACGGACAAATATTTAATTCAAAACTGAGAACTTCATATAACGCGGTTGTTGTAGCTTATATTTTAAGCAACAAACTACAGTGGCATCAATAAATTTACTTTAGTGTATTCATATTAAATCAACAGCAAGGGCTTGTTTTCAGAGAACTTGAGGATATCGCGAGTATATTACCAGGCCCACTTATTTAGAGATCGTGCTGGAAAGCGGTTATATTGAGATTTAACTAGAGATATCTTTTCAGAAGTTTCAACAGATTTAAACCACGAACTAAACATCTTTGGCGATTTATACAAACTTCGTATTATGCTCATATGGACTCAATTATACCATAAATGTTACATACAAGTTCATATAATACCCTTTAAGTCTAACCACGAAGTATTAAAGACGAAATAAAAATAGAAGTATACAGAGGGAATTTGAAAATATGTAAAATTTCTCATCAGATGTGTGAGCTTAAGTTTATATGGTTTCTTCATTTTGTGAATTAAATTTAATTTCAACTTTCGGGATTTTCATTATATTTGCTGAAATATAAAAACTGTTTATCAATTTGTTGGTTTCATCTCCATCACATGGCATATGATACCAACAATGTGTTTGTGGAGGAACTCAATTGTTTCAAATTAATGTGAATATTCATTTTATGAAAGAATTACGAAGCAGGGTATATATTCAAATGAATTCATTGGTTAAAAGAATACATCCATTGGGAATTCAATTCTTGAATTTGACATCGTTAAAATGTGAATATATCTTTTCTAATATTTTGTGCAGTCGATTTCTATAACTCTTCGAAGCAAAATGTTGATAACAATCGAACATCGAATAATGCCGAAATTTTATTCGATGCATCGAATTGATTATCGATATTGAGTCCTAAAAAGCTGAAAAAATATGCATCAAGTGTATTATCATTATGATACTCTTCTCAATAGGAAAGAGTTTCAGATTATTAATCATAAATTAATCATATATGCATTATATATATTTGAATATAAACTTAAATTCAAACACTTGAACTTATGATTTACACTTTATAGACTACATAGCATGACGTGTTTCGTCGTTTCAAACGACTTCTTCAGATGCTTACAGAAAAATGAAGTCGTTTGTAACGACGAAACGCGTCATGCTATGTAGTCAATAAAGTGTAAATCATAAGTTCAAGTGTTTGAATTTAGGTCCATATTTAATTATAATGGATTTACATCAAGTAAACGCCAACACTATTAAACATTATATATATATATATATATATATATATATATATATATATATATATATATATATATATATATATATATATATATATATATATATATATATATATATATTATTATATATTGTGAATTCTTTCGGGAAGCGGTCTGCGGAAAGTTGAAAACTCTTACATTCTCGTTAAACTCAATATTTCGTCACTGTAAATTGGTGACTTCATCAGGAGTATACTAAAATAAAATGGAATTACATGAATTGTAAAAATAAAAGGAACACATTACAGAACTTACAGATATAGAGTCTCAGGACGTTAAATACAACAAGGAAACACTGTGGGTACCGCACAACTGAGTGATGTATTGCATACTTTTTATGATTCGGTAATAGATGTTACTAAGTTGGCCCGTGTCAGTTTTATACAGTTTTACAGTAGATACATTTTTTGTTTTTCGCTATATGATACAATTCCAGAATAAGTCTTGTTTTATAATTGCTGTGTTGGTCAATAATTCTCACGTTCTTGAAATCGAATATATGTCCTGTATCACTATGGTGTTGCACCACCGCACACGAATCTTTACCTGAACAGTAATCGCTCTTATGTTGTGTAATGCGTTGTTTCAGCTGGAGTAGTTTGTCAAATATAGGTGTCTTTGCACTGCGAGCAGGGTATTTCATATACGACATTGTTTTTTTGCATGGGTGGTGTTTTATCCTTTAGTTTGGTCCTTTAGTCCAAGATTTGTTTGAATGAGGACTTGCAATGAGAGTTGATTTATATATGGCATTTTTCTGTATTTCATTGCTAGTCGTTCTGTAGATTGTGTAAGAGCAACATGGATATTAGAGTTATATATAAGAAACTTGAATATATGTTTCGAGTATCTATTGTTAAGAAGAGTACACATTTCAAAGTACCATGCAAAAAACAATGTCTTATATGAAATACCCTGCTCGCAGTGCAAAGGCACCTATATTGGACAAACTAATCAATGGCTGAAACATCGCATTACACAACATAAGAGCGATTGCCGTTTAGGTAAAAATTCGTGTGCAGTGGTGTAACACCATGGTGATACAGGACAAATATTCGATTTCAATAACGTGAGAATTATTGACCGACACAGCAATTATGAAATAATATTTTTTCTGGAAATGTCATATAGCCAAAAACAAAAATTGTAACTACTATAAAACTGATACGGGCCAACTTAGTAACATCCATTGCCGAATCATAAAAAGTATGTAATACATCCACAAACAATAGCCGTGCGGTACCCACAGTGTTTCTTTGTTGTCTTTTAACCTTTTGATACTCTATATCTGTAAGTTCTGTAATGTGTTCCTCTTATATTTACAATTCACGAAATTTCATTTTATTCTAGTGTACCCCTGATGGAGTCACCAATTTACAGTGACGTAATATTGAGATTAACGAAAACGTAAGAGTCTTCATTTTCCACAGACCGCTTCCCGAAAGAATTCACAATATTCAATACTTAGTAAGATCGATAACAATACTCATCATTATATATATATATATATATATATATATATATATATATATATACATTTGTTTATTTATTCAATATAAAAAATATTCGAATTGTTGAATGATAATAATAAAATGTAAGAATCGGTGGGCTTTCAAAACGCCCCAAGTCTCATATTCGAATGAGAAAAACATTAGTTTGTTAAGAAATCACGTAGCTACCTCTATGGAGTATGAACTCTTTCTAGCATTCCTCTCCATAACAACAATTGTAAGAGTACGTAGAGGCTTTGCAGGCATTTCATTCAAACAGCCCAGAAGTTTGTCTGTAATCTGTGAAAATGGTGCTATAAAACATCCTGGTGTGCAAAAACGAAACTAGTTTCGAGATTCACGAATCATTTATAGTTAGTCAAAACTGGAAGTGTCAATCAAAGTATCGAAATATTTCAACAACATTCATGGAGTTGACATTGGTCAACACTAACGTTGTCGACGACAAGGAACAGCACTTCCGAAGGTGATTATTAAGTGCGCTTCGAAAAATTATCGAACTACACCCTCCAAAGTAATTCAATAGTCGTTGTAGGTATGCTTTAACGATAAAATATTCTGAATAAGTTTTCAACTATTTTTACTGTTATTATCTCGTCTGCTGTGGGTGTTTTCTTCAAATTTTCGATTTTATATTTCAATTTATCGATTGAATTGTTTTTGTTATCAAATTGTACTATTTTTTCTTCAAAATCACATAAAATTCTACATTAAAGGTCTGCATTAACATATGAAGACATTTGAAGAATAGATGTTGGAATTCAAAAGATACTTTGAGTAATGAGGAGGTGCCTGGAGATTGTGATCTAACTTCGTTGGACGTAGTGCAACTGTTGAGTTCCTCGTAGAACTAAACAGCGGTCTTGTACATCCATCAGATGGGGCATCAATTCCGCTATTTCTCTAACATTTTTTCCTTGAAGTATAATGAAGGAATCACATCGTACAGTTTCATATAGCTTCTATCTCTACCATAACATTCTTCAGAATAATTTAAATTTTTCAAATGGATGTAGCACAAACAGGCTTTTTGATAGTAAAATTGATCTTCAGTTGACATTACATTGCGAATTCTAACTCACGTGCGTAGATCACTAATAATTGATTTTCAAGTGATGAGGCACTTGTTTTTTTGAAGGAAACATCGAAATCTGATTGGTTGGATGTAGTATTCATCTTCAAAGTATAGTTGTGTTTCTTGACAAAATTTGAGCAGACTGCATCCTGAATTTTTTATTCAAATTATCCCATTTTTTCGAATTGTGATCTCAAAAGTCACGAATTGCTCATTGTATTAATTCCCATTGGATTAGTAGTTTCAATGTAGTCAATTCTGTGAAGTTCTCAACTTGTTAGGTGAAACTTCAGACTTGAGAAACGGAAATTTTCATTGGAGCTCGTGAGTTTCAAAATCGGCAGGAGACTTATTATGACTATTAATCATCCTCAGACGTGAGCCATCCATCAAAATGATCAATCGGCAGTTAAATACATCTTCATCCTAATTCACCGATAAATTTACATGGGAGTGATTTTCCTCTTCTTCAACGAATGGAGAATAGGTTATGGATTGAATATAATATATATGTTATATATAATACTTGTGATACGTCAACATTTTTTGAATAATTTCAAAATAAATATATATATATATATATATATATATATATATATATATATATATATATATATAATAATAAATATATATATATATATATATATATATATATATATATATATATATATATATATATATAT
This sequence comes from Henosepilachna vigintioctopunctata, assembly GCA_030704895.1. NCBI lineage: Eukaryota > Metazoa > Arthropoda > Insecta > Coleoptera > Coccinellidae > Henosepilachna > Henosepilachna vigintioctopunctata. The sequence goes on along the minus strand of JARQZJ010000033.1, from coordinate 7,555,424 downwards.
ATATATATATATATATATATATATGAAATGTTCAGAAAGGTTTCCGCGGTCAGAAGTATGTATAAAACTTAGTTTTCGTAATGAGCCGCGTTCTAGATTTATATAATCTCGACGTTTCGGCTTCCGTTGTGAAGCCATCTTCAGGAGTTGGAATAAATTAGTAAAGGGGAGGGTAACTCGGTTACGTGGCCTCAATCTACCTACTCCACGAACTGAATGAAGGAAAATGAGGAGAGGTTACCTGGTTACGTGGCCTCAATCTGCCTACTCCACGAACCAAATGAGGGAAACTAGGAACGATAAGAAATGATTCGGTTGCGTGACCTCAATCTGCCTACTCCACGAGCCGAATCGTTTCAACTAGTCAACTAGTTGACTTCGAAGAGTAGGCAGGTTGGAACTTCGGAGTTTACTATTAGAAACTATTTGGCTCATGGAGTAGGCAGATTGAGACCACGCAACCGAATCATTTCTTATCGTTCCTAGTTTCCCTCTTTTGGTTCGTGGAGTAGGCAGATTGAGGTCACGTAACCAGGTAACCTCTCCTCATTTTCCTCCATTCAGTTCGTGGAGTAGGCAGATTGAGGCCACGTAACCGAGTAACCCTTTCCTTAACTAATTTATTCCAACTCCTGAAGATGGCTTCACAACGGAAGCCGAAACGTCGAAATTATATAAATCTAGAACGCGGCTCATTCCGAGAACCAAGTTTTATACTTCTATAGTTCTATAGTTCTATACTATATATATATATATATATATATATATATATATATATATATATATATATATATATATATATATATATATATATATATATATATTATATATATACTTGAATTCGCAATTATATTTAATAAATTTTTAAATTATTAATTTAATTTAAAAGTACTTCAATTTATTAAAGTACTTTTGCTTCATCTTTTTGCCTCCCTAAAACGCTTCGTTCTCTCTGAATGCTCTTTCTTCCGTTCATCTGTTCATTTTACTCGAGGTTGACGATTCGATTATTGCTCAAACTTCACATGTGCGATTTTATAGCGACATTCTTCGAGATTTTTTATATTGATCTGTTGTTGACAGATATTGATCCATTTGGGCCTCTTTTAGCCACTCTGTTCCGCATTACTATTCATAATTATATCGAGTAGTTTCTTGGCTATTGTGCACTGTTTCATTATGTAGACATGTGCATAGAACATAGCTCGTCGTTTTATGATTTCATCCGTTATCGTATTTGTCTTTTGATACAGTTCACTCTGAGGTCTTTTCATCCAAATGCCGTTCCTATTGATTGACCGTAAATCTTTCTGAGGATTTTTCGTTTTTGTTGAATTCCGTTATCAAATTCTTGAATGACCGTCAATAACTATTGTTTTAGATTCGTAGATTGCTTCTTAAAAAATCGTTGTGTTATAATGCCTCGATTTGGCGCCTCTCGAAATGCTCTTTTTGTTATAGTGACCCATATCAGTTTGTAGGCCCTTTGGAGCTGAGGACTGTATAACTTCCCCGAGATATTTAAAATGACCAACTTGCAGAATTTTACTATGTTGTGTGATGAGAGAAATGCTAGATAATTACCGTAATCTCTTCCATATAAGAGGCTTACGAGTCTGAAAGCGTAAAACCCGAAAAGTCGAACTTAAGTGTTTCTTAGGGTGGTTTGCAGTTGAGAAACTTGAGAAAGCTTGCGCTTGGTATCCTCGCAAGTTTTCTCTGAAAGTTTTGTGAAAATCTCTAGTATTATTATTGATGAAATCCTTCAGTATTTCGTGACACCTATTATTATCATTTCTCCGTTTTTTTCTTCTTATTACTTTGGAGGCCTGTTTTTGAGTTATATGGAAATTCTTTTCCTCATTTTTATGACCGTAACATTTTTTCCATGCAGTTATTCTCTTGTCGACTGCTTGGTCGCAAATTACGTTCCACCAGCGGGGTTTCCTAGAGCGAGGAGGTTGCCCTAGTGTAATGACTTTCTGCATATTCTTTGTAAGGATTTCCCAATTCGTCGATTCTTCCTGATTGATTTGTGCAATGATTCTTTTCTTGTGAAATTTCAGATATTCAGGATCCGACCTAACTTTTTTGGGTGTGAATTTTCCATTTATATTGGGTTGAAATTTTGTTTCAATTTGGAGGAGATAGTGATCCGAATAAAAGGCGCCTTTGCGAATTTTGACATTTGAAATTTCCTTTACGTTGTTCTTGGAAATTGTGTCATGATCAATTTAATATTCACCATGCTCGAGACTAGGCGATCTCCAAGTAGTAAGCAGGTTTTTGAAATGTAGTACTCATGACTTTTAGTTCGAAGTTCCTACCGAACGGGATTAACCTTTCACAGTTCGGCATATATATATATATATATATATATATATATATATATATATATATATATATATATATATATATATATATATTGATATTAATCAATCAATGTCGATGAATGATTCAAAACTGAAACGAGAATGTATTTTCTGTTGAATTTATTTCAAGATCATTTTTCTCATCTTTAGTCACCAGGCATGCCATGACTACAAGGCCAGAGGTTTTCTCATGGTGAAGAAGATTGAGACACTTTCGAATCGAATGCTGAAGAACATTGCTCTGAATATCAAAGACGCAAATCAGATAACTGAATAACAATTGACGTTTTAATCCACAGTAATTCATAAAATTCAATTATTCATCAGTTTTGCACAAGTTTAAATGAACAAAAAAAAGTCAACTTAAATATGCTATATATAGCTGAGTAGAATGAAAACCGTCTGCTTGATCTTTTTTCACAGAAACATCTTCTATTGATAATCAGAAAAAGACTTCATCAACCCTAAGCACCTGTTTGTTTTTTATTCCGTTACGTGTAACAATCTACAGCAATGTATATCAGCAAGTTCACCTCATGAATTTTTCAAAAATATTGGGATGATGGAGGTAGAATAGATATAACAATAGTAAAACAAGAATAAAAACAACTTCACAACGACACTGGATGCGAATATTAAAATTTTTGAATACAAAAGCATCTCTAATGATAGAATTCTAACGGCTACTTACGCTGACGAAGAAATATTGGGGATTCACATAGAATTCGGAACAGAAAAATTCCTGCATGAAGCCGTTTCAACCGCCATCTAGAATCACCGAATTAAGTTCATCAATTCTCTTCGTCGGTTCTTTGAGAAGAGGGACGATTCATTATTATATAAAGCGTGGAAGCCTTAAATATACCTGAAAGATCTGAAAACAAATCACTTATTTTCTGACCTTATTAAACGTAGACTTTCCCAAAAGAACTACATGAATATGCGACCAGATGCGTTCATGTGAACACGAAAGTTAATACTGGAAAAAAATTTTCATCCCTTTACGGAGTTTTGAATGATATCCTGAAAAAATATTCTCGACAAAAAGATGTCAACATCAAAATCAATCAGACGACGTTCTCTTCTATTATAGGCTGTGTTTTCAACGTCAATAGTTATTCCATTATATTAATTCGTCAAAATATTTTCTTATATTCAGAGAAGAAATTGGATAAGCTAACTAGCTTTGAAATTAACGATAATAGCTTTTCGGTATAACAACAAAGAGATAATATTATTTGTGTTGGATTATGGGAAGGATGGTTTTGTTGAATACTTTAGATATAGTTCTCAGGATTCCAATGGTGTGAAAAGCCGAAAAACGAAAATGTCAGGGGTTAATCCACTTTGCTCTTTATAGCCACTGTTTTTTTCAAAATTCAACCATTCCACTCGATTGATGAAATTGATGAAACTAAATTTTCTTCAGTTTATGTTTGGTTTTTAGTTACAAAAAAAAGAAATGAAAGGCATGATTTAGTCAAAAATGAAATATATAAATTGTACGCCTAAATGATTACCCATCCTAGACACACATTTTCGGAACAAAATATGAATAATCCTAATAAATTCAACTATTTCAATCTGAATTGCAACAAAACATCTTCTATTCCTACAATTCTTAACCAAGGCTTTATATTCTATACTTTATAAAAGTAAATCAATGAATGGTAACTGATCATGAGTCGAATCGGATTGAAAGTTATACATCATAACAAAGGAACTGAAAATAGTTCATAAAAAAATAACAGCTATACCATATCACTTTTGTTAAAATCACTTATGCAAACCAAGAAAAACATATATTTATGAAGAAAAAACAGATATACAGTATTTAAAAAGAACGTCTTTCGTCAAAATCACTAGAAGTAACAAACTCTAATGTTATATTAGAGCCTTTTAATTTGAAAATTACATATTCACGACGGATGAAGCGAATCATACAAATTATATCTAATTAGGCATCTTAATTTTGAACAAATTCTGCCAGAAATGTTATCTATATATATATATATATATATATATATATATATATATATATATATATATATTTTGCTGAGGAGTGGGCTGAAAACCAGAAGCTCTTTTGATATGTCAGTATAAAGAATTATAAAGATGATGTTGAAAGTAATGATGAAAATGATCATGAACATACAGGGGATTGTAATGGCCTCGGACATAAAATATCTGTGAGAATAAAGAAACATACTGTGGTCATTTTTTTTATTATGTTGAACATAACCAAACTGTGTTTGTTTTGAAATGAACCTGAGGTTATTCAAATTCAAAAATGAGATTTCTGATAGCTTATTAATTTCGCACACAAAAGTTTTGTATACTATGGTTAATATCCACTCATGATTGTTCCTTATAGAAAGCATATAACAGAACTCATTCCAAGGATTATACCATTTAAAATTTCAGTTTCATTCAAAATATACAGAGAAATAACTATTGATCCCATCTACAATGTGCGTCAAAATTTTGAGTCGAAACGTACCTACAAAACTATTTTACCATATTGAGATAAAACACAGAATGTGAAATAGACAAGTATTGAAAAGAACCTAATCAAATATGAGGTTCCGTTTTGAAAGAGTTGCAATCTGCAGCGAAACGTTAACTGGAATGAAGATATTTTCTATATATTACATAAAAAAACTCGGCTAGATTTCACAACTTTTTGGGGATGTTACCCCATTTTCAAAGTTCTTCAATATTTGAAAATGGGGTAATACCCCCAAACAATTGCCAAATATTTGTTTATTATAAATATTGTGGAAAGAAGCCAAGTGTTTTTATTCAATATATCAAACAAAGTTTCACCAAGAGATCAGCGAATACTAAGTCACCTTTATTGAAGATTTTATCATTCAGAGGAGCCCACTGTTACTAAAAATATAGAACAGAGTGTGCTCTCTGCTACATTTGAAACATTTTGACGATCCAGTCGTTTCATTCCAATGTTCTAATATACATAGAAGAACTTTCAGTGACAGTCTTCTGGTTGACGAATCAACCGATCATTCGATCCTCAATGAATAGCAGGATTGATTTGAGCAATCTCAGCATGAAGCTTATTGAACTCATTTTTAAATTCGAAAGGTTGAACAATGTTCGAATTATATTATACCCTCATATTTGTCATGAGGCGTGTTCTGAAGTACTACCTCATATTCGTATGTTCAATAACTGTACTACTTCGATACGCGAGTCATAGTCTTGTAGGAACTATTTCCTACAAGGTTTTCACAAAACTCATTCTTGTGGCGCAATATTTTCTGTTCATTATTCTTGAAAAAACATATTCAGTTAAAATAATTGACAGAAAACTGGCACTATGAGTTCATTATTATCACTTTTGGTATTCATTTGAGTGAATGTTTCGAATATTAATTTGTGAACTATGAATTATGCTTCAATTCAATAATATTTGAACAAACAATTTTGATAATAGAACCATTTTAGTTGATGAATTTGTCTTTATTTTATACTCTCAGAATTCCATTATTCCCGAATGTTTCAGTCATATTTGCTTTGATGAATAATTAACATCCATCTGTTTACACAAAAACAACAACAACAAAATACGTTTATTAGGTGCTTTGATCAATTACATTTCATTTTTTCATTGCTAATACAAATTGGGAAGTTATAAGGTCTTGCGAACTTCTTCAACCCTGTGCAACTTAATTATCTTTGTACAAAAAAAAACATTATTGAATAACTTGAATTTTGTTACAGGAAATAGGCCTAAAAGTGGGGCTGCGGCCGACTTCTGTATTACGTGCCATTCGATCGAGACTTTCAATTCATCTGACATTGGATGGTAAAGGAAACCACAGAAAACTTTACCCACGTAAATAACTGTCAGGTTTGTCATATTTTCATAGAGCTTGTCCAGATGAATGTTCCAACAAAAAAACAACCTTTCATTTTTGATAGTAAACATTGAGTGCGTTCCAAAAAAATCATCGAACTAATCACTGTTAAAAACCTTCAGGGATATACACACAAACAATCAAGTTTCGATGGTTTACCAATCACACCCTGGTTCCATTTGCAGAATGAGAATATTCATTCGTAAACTAATCAACTGAGCCCCCTCATACGAAGAAACGACATAAACTCTCCTAAGCATAACGGATCGCCTTCTCGTGACATGATCAGTGAGAGTGTGTAGATGCCTCTTAGACATTTCTTGAAACACCTCTGAACTTTGTCTGTAGGTATATGTCTTGGTCTCCTGCCTTATCGTCCCAATTCGCATTCCAGCGTGCAATTCGATAACCAGTTCCCATCTTCACGAATCCTTTATAGTTATCGAATCATAAATGTTGAGCAATTAATATTAATAGTGTGATTTTAGGTAATTTGTTCTCGTCAATCCATATCTAACCATGTTCACTCAAGTCTACAAAACATATATGATATTTTGATATTAAACCAATTGACACTACTTGCTGACAAATAGTTGGCAACTCTGAAAAATGATTGGACTTTCCTAAACCTTGGGGTTAGCGTGATTTGACTTCAGAAATTTCAAAAAAATTGAGTTTGTGTAGGTCACAATTCACAAGTTATTGCTTCATCTTATTATCTGTGAAGATGTAAATCGGAAATTCGATGAATTGAATCCGTTGAAGTTATCAAATACACAGGTCGATCACAGGTTAAACCGATGAAATATCAATAACGAAGCAATGCGTTAGACTGATGGTGAAAATCAATTTATCCTAACTGGCAGAATTTAGAACTACCAAGAAGATTTCTACACATTGAAATCGAAAGCGATCAGTGTTCCATTGCATATTTGAGACAATATACTGCAGTTTATTGACCTGCACATAGACCATAACTCGTTGAAATATTATCATCAGAGGCTGCTAATACTTGAAGAAAACATTGATGTTTCTGCTGATTCACTAAAGTTTCGTGTTGACAATTGCATAAGTATTCGTCGAAAAACAATACATCCATCAAGTGTTAGTATGTTGGGTAGAATGAACCAATCTTTTCAGAAAATTAGAACAAATCGGGCAGTGTAAGTGATACTTGTGCTTGACATCGAGATGGTTTCGAACGGTTCCTAGAATGTCAATATATACTAGAATGTCTTTGAGAAGTGTCTCCAGAGGAAAATGACATGAAATAAATACGATGATGAAAACATATGGCCATATACCACAGAGCCCGTGAAAAAATCATGAGACATTCTCTGTTTATAGGGTGATCATTTTGATGATAATTATTGGTCCCCTAGAACCTGTTATCTAATAGCATTAGCTTTTTCGAGGGAATTTTCAGACACCAAAATTCTCAGAACATAAGTATGCATTACTGGATGAAATTATAATAATAATTATAAAAAATAAAATTGATATAAAATAATAAATTACAATAAAATTATGAAAAATAATAATTCTCACACTAGAAACAGTGTTTTTCATTTGATCGAAATATGTGTTCAATCTTTCACCAAGTTTGAAATATTGAATTTTTGATACGATTTCGAGACTGTATTGAAACGATTCATTCAGATGTCCTTGTCTTCGTGATGTCTCAACAGCATTTCTTGTCGAAGATAAATTGTTGTTTTTTCGAAACGACAACATGAAACGGTGGCGAAGATAAGATTCTTAAGGAATCAAGATGAAGTAGAATCATTTTTTCCTTCTTCTGATTCTATTCACCAATTCCAATCGCAGAATGAAACTTGGACCAAAAGAAAAGTTTTTCATTGAACTGGAAGTAAAAATTATTACAATCACTTCTCCGCCTATTTAAATTTAATTTTGTGGTATCTTCGTCTGGAAAACTGTGCGTATTATGACTAAAGTAGATTAAAACTTCATATTGGGTGGAAATTTGGGGCTTTTGTTCTTTTTCGAGAAGCTATATTTAAGTTTCAAAGAGCGAATATTGGAATATGAATCTTGATGATATATTTCTACTAGTGCTTCTTTAGTTATGTTGCAATCAGAGTTGGATTAAATAATTTCAAGGATTTCTCGAATATTTCATCAAATTCGGATGAATTTGAGGTATGAACATTATTTATAGTTTCAACATCGCATAATTCTGCATATGGGATCTGTCCTCTGTAACTAACAAACATTCGACTGGATTGAGAGGGAAAAAGGTGATATATTTTTATTGAATATATATATATCTATATATATATATATATATATATATATATATATATATATATATATATATATATATATATATATATATATATATATATATATATATATATATATATATATATATATATATATATATATATATATATATATATATATATATATATATATATATATATATATATATATATATATATATATATATATATATATATATATATATATATATATATATATATATATATATATATATATATGTATATATATATATATATATATATATATATATATATATATATATATATATATATAGTACAGAAAATTATTCGTGCTGCTAAACAACCACGTACGGACATGTAGAAATGTATAATTATATTAAAGTGAAATTTTCAGAATCAAAGTTACATCCAAAAGTTTCTGGAACGCGAAGGTATTCGAACCCAGGTCTTTCAGGTGTACGCCCTGCTGCTTTTCCAAGCAGCAGGGCGGACTTTTGGACTTTCGAGATCGAATCTTAAGGGCGCTTCGAAATGATTATAAGATTCAATTTTCTCATCATTATTATGAATCATCAACCTCATTTAATCATCAATCGAGAATCGGGGACTTTCAAAACGCTCCCAGGTCGTATATCAGAATGAGGAGAACTATTAACGTGAGCTCCCTCTAACGTAGAAAAGGCTAGCATGAATGATCTGTTAATCTTGAACTTAGCTAGCCTTGTGCCCGCCTCGGCGTTCTCTGGAATCTAGAACGCTGGGGAGAGTTAATACGTGTTTTCTTTGATAGAGTGAGCTCCTCAAGCGAATAGTTCACGCACGAATGTTCTCCTAATTAGTGTATAGGACCTGAGGGTCGTTCCGAAAGTCCTCGATTCTCTATTGATGATTGAATGAGACTGATGATTCATATTAAGGATGAAACAATTGTATCTTATTATCATTCAACAAGTTCGATGGTTTATACTCGCAGCGCACTTAATATTCAATCTCGAAAGTGATAGTTTGGTTCTCGTTGACCACATTGGTGGGGACAGCTTCCTGAGAGTTTTATTTGAAATATTTCTATATTTCGATTAAGATTCTTAAGAGTATTCGCTAGTATAATTTATTTTTGAACCTTGAAGCTATATATATATATATATATATATATATATATATATATATATATATCTATCTATATATATATATATATATATATATATATATATATATATATAGATTAACTCAATAAACCTGATGAAATAAATGATTATTTGGCGGCAACCCAGGGTGACCATGGTGATTTCGATCCGGCCCTCTTTCGGTTTTATCAGACTAACTTTAAGACTGACTTCAAAGTGTTGTTTAAGTTTGAATGCGAGGATGAAGATGTGATATTTCAGAAATTATTGTCAATAAGATCGAATGCTGTTGGGGTGGATGATATTTCGATCACCATGTTGTTGTTGTGTTGTCCTCACATCTTGCCGTATGTTGCGCATAACATAAATACATGTCTTACAGGTTCCATTTACCCATAAATCTGGAAAACCAGCAGAGTTATGCCTTTACGAAAGTCAGCGGGTATAACGCTGTTCAGTTAATTACGTGGAATAAGTATATTGCCCACACTATCTAAGGTTATGGAGAAAATAATGTACGATCAGATACAGGTTCATTTGGAGAGATACAGTATTTTACCTGTGAATCAGTCGGGTTTCAGAAAAGGCTGTGGGTGTGCTACTGCACTACTCGACATCACTGATGATATAGTTAGAGCAATTGATAAGGGATATGCCACAGCTTTGATTTTGATTGATTATTCCCGAGCCTTTGATATGATTGTTCATCAGCTGATGACGGCCATCCTGCATTACTGTGGATTCTCCAACGGCGCTATCAATTGTGTATCGTCTTATCTGCTGAGAAGAAGACAATATGTGGAGACTTCAATTGGACAGTCCCAGGTGAAAGGGATAAATCGTGGTTTTCCTCAGGGTTCCATATTGGGACCACTTCTCTTCAGCATATATACGAGTTCTCTGATTATATGATTTAATATGATTTGATATGATTTATTTCATATATAAATGATGAATATCATTTATATGATTTAATGGACTCGCTGCCTTGTTAATATTGTTTGTTATATTCAATTTTTCAACTTCTCTATTCATAGCGTAATTATTCTCTTCTTTAATATTCAATTTCGCTTCCATTGCTGTTGGAAACTCATTCATTTAGAGACTATGAACTAGATGTTGAACTAGAGATGATTTAGAATCTATTGATGTTATCTATTTTTCATATATTCCCGAATAATAAGAAGAAAATCTTTTTGTCTTCTCAATAAAGATTTTGACGTCAAATTCTCAAAATGAAAACATCATACTCAAAATGCTATGGCGAGGAAAGACTGTTCTGCCATATTATGTACGGTCTGACCAACGATGGGTTCTACGAACTGACGTACGATGACTTCTTCGATCAGCCTGATGAAGCCATTTAAGAAATAGTTGGATCGAACCTCCTTAATGTCAATAAGAATTGTGTTAAAGTATGAAATATTGTTTTCTAACCATTTCATTTGAAATGGATTGACATCAAGTAACTGCTTTCATATTTGACTCTTGCAATAATAACGTTCATGTTTAAGTGAACAATGCTGTGTATCATATTTCATACATCTGATTCATGATTGGAGTTGGTCCTTCAGAAAATTCTAATCTTTCAAACAAGATGATTTACTCATTCATACAAACCAACTCAAAAATATAATCAAATGGGACATATTGAAATGAACGTGTTTAAAACATCTGTTATTTTATGTGTGAAAAAGCACAATCAAACTTAATCATAAAAATCTGAGTGACTATTTGGCAATGTCGGGAGATTAATCGCTCATGCTTTTAATATTTTATTCCCAACAAAGAGCCGGCCTCAATTGTACATGGAATATTCAATCAGGCAACATAAATAACACACGTTGGGCTTTCGCTCAACGACTAAACAGGTTCAAAGTAAAAATTAACTGAAATATTTTTTTTCAGATATCTTTGTTATGAATGGAGCAAAATGGTAGCCTTTGATAATCAATATGTGCCGTTTATTCGTAAGTAAAATTGCACGCGCTGTAGCCTGATTGAAAATGTTCAATAAAGCAGCTGTCAAATATATAGAGAGAGAGTTCTTTTTGCACTGCTGGTTCATCAAAGAGAAAATTACTGTTTTATAGCGTTTTTACACACAAATATTCCATTCTTCAATTTTTTATGGGCATACTTCATGTATAAATATTCACACTTACTAATGTTGAATGTTTTTTTTTGTGTTAAAGATGTTATCATATTTATACCTGCTTAATTTCCCTAATCACACAGGTATCTTTTTACGCAAATACTATCCGCTAATTGTATAATAATTGAGTTATTTTGGTATTTTATTTAATAGTCAATGACTCTCGATGAATGTTTAAAACTGAAACAAGAATTTATTCAATAAATACAATATTAACTTAAGTCTAATATATAACAAACCTGAAACAAGAATCGAGAATTAAATGTCGAATGAATATTAATCTTCAGCTCTGCGTGCACAAAATAAAGAAAGCGAATAGGAGGTTAAAATAATATGTCGCGCCTTAAATGCTGTCAGACCGTTCACAGAATAATATGAGAATCACAGAGTGATAAAAGGTACTAGGATTACAGAATTTCTAATATGGCCTCTACCGTAACATAATACACTAAATACCATAACGTCAGTGCATAGTGCACTAGATGGCGTTACATCCCCCCCTTTCGGGAGTCACTTTGTGTCAGAAACAAAACTTTGGTGTTGAGTTTTCTTTTTTTTTAAATGTTTATGTGACTGGAGCTGCCACAAAAGGTGATTCTGATTCTTCAATTGAATCCGCATTTAATAATCCTGATATTTGGTTTCCTTATCGATTTGATCTTGAATTTCAACATATGTATGCTTTCACTGATCTGAATTCATTTTCGAGAAGTCGATATGAGATTCATGGGATTCTACTCTACCAATATGGAACTTGCTTTTCACATATTTGTCGAAGAATTGATCTTTTCTTTGTTTTCATTATTCAAATGGTTTGTTTTTTCTTCAGCATTTTCTGTAACTATAAAATCATAAAGAGTAATTTCGATTTCTGGATCTAGTATGGTTTTAGCTATCTCATCTAGATCAGTTTTAGTGAGTTTCTTTCTTTTTTTTTGTAATATTGTGAGATTCTCATCTTGAATCAAACAAAATTTCTTGATACAGTCAAGACGAATAAACAAGTCATATCTGAAAGTGTTTTTGTTAATAACAACTACATCAATGATATCTTCAGTATCAAATATATTAAATTTCAGTCTAACAATACCATATCTTTCATCCAAACCACTGGTTGTCCTGAACGTGCTCCTATATTATGTCAATTCTGATCTCAACTTTTTTAATATTCTTGAATTGATCATTGTAATATTAGCTCCAGTGTCATGTATACCCTGAACTAATTCTTGGTTATTAAATAGCACGTCCATTCTTATCAGTGGTATCATTCAAGTCTTTTTGAAGTTCCGTATTATTAACTGTTTTTATTCTATGTTTATTCCAACAATTATCCTGTTTGTGAAATCTGTTTGGTGGACCCAACTTCTCACAAATCTCACAAGGTTTCTTTTCAGATTTAGGATGAAATTTTTGTTCATTTCCTAATTTTTGTTAGAAAACTTCATTCTCTACCTCATCAGAATATTCATTTGGAACTTTTATATCATATTTTCTAATTTCACTGATCAGGTGCTCTGTACTTTGTATTTCATTATCTAATTTGTCCTAAATGACAGTCGGTAGACCAATAACAATTAAATCTATTCTAATTGTCTCAGGCATCTTAGGATCTCGTGATAATAACATTCCCTCTTTTTTCAGAGCATATTCTACCATTGATCCATTTATATGTCTAAAATTATAAACTAAACGTGCACTTGACCAACCTTTTTCTGAGAAAGTTTTCCTGAAAGAGTCCTCAACTACCACCCATGGTGTTTCCAAACCATATTTGATTCTAGCAGACGTATACCAATCTTTTGCATTTCCATCTAAAAACAATCTTAATACTTCAAACATTTTCTCCTCAACAATTTCAAACCTTATGCATTCATTCTCGAAATTTTCTAACCATAACTCAGCATTATCATTTCTACCGTTATAATTCTCTATAATGAAATCTTTAGTAATGTGATTTAAGCTTAATTGTGGCTTGTTTGAACTGAGTGTCTCCATTATTTTTCTCATTATTTCTGGATTTTTTTTCAGTCTAATGGAATTACAGTTTAACTCCGGTTCCGAACGGCCAATGCACTTGTTATCACTGTACATTACCCAATAAATAATATAATTCAACTCATTTAAATATAGACGAACACATACACCTATGCCTTCACCAGGGCTCGAACCCGAACCTACCGGACCATAGACGCGTGTTTTCCCGACTAAGCCACGGAGTCCAGCAGAAAAATTTTTGATTGTTTCAGTTATAACTTGATCATTCGCAAAATAACCACTGAATAGTTTACATGATTCATTCATTTTGGTCAAAATTCCTTTGAAGCTTGTCTTCTACGTTATCAATAATGTGTCAATATGAATTTCAGGGCGTCCAAGAAAAATCCATCTGATATTATCTTTTACTTGAGAATTTATCGTGCTTGATTTCACAGAGCAAAAGTTAACTTATGAGTAACAGCAGCTGTTTCCTCCGATCTTTGTGAGTATTTCATTAATTTAAACGTATTTTTCATCGCATCGAGATACAAGCAGCAATATTTTCTAAAATTAAATTCGTTCCAAAGATTTAGAATTTTCATTTCATGTGCTGACACTGAATTTTCCTCATCCGAAACCTCGATCTATATTTAGAAATATATATTTCATTCTCATCTCGCTTCTGTTTGATTTGAAACTCCGCTTATTTTTCAATATCAATTCCAAAATTACACCAATGAAATATTTCGATCATGTTTTATTTCACTACGTTAAAGCTTATTTTATTAGAATATGCTATAATTAAGTCTGAGTTAATTCGATTTGGTATGGGAAGAGATCGTTTACATAATATCAGTCGTTTCCGGATTTTATTAAGGAATAAAGAGAAATCATTTCATTTTCATTTCTCGTTTTTGAGAAATTGCTCCAAACAAAAATCAGGATATATATATATATATATATCATATGATGGAAACCATGATAAATATCACAGGTGAATACAGTTGAAGATAGTTCAAAGTTGAAGAAATTCAAATTAACCAAAAGAATGTTATAGTAGAGCTAGATATCTGAACGTGTACGATGTGATGTCTCTATTATCCTTCAAGGGATAAATGTTAGAGAAATGATGAAATCGATGCCACACCTGATGGAAGTGCGAGACATATGTTTCGTTCTGCAAGGAACTCGTCAGTCGCACCACGTCTATCGGAGTTAGGCAACGATTTCAATCTCTAAGCATCTTCTTGTGGCTCCAAGTGAACTATCTTAGAGTAATGAATACTCCACAATTCCATATATAGGAATCAGTAGAGAACATCCCTCAGATTATGGACACACCAAGAATCGAACTTTCACATATCTTCTATACCCGTAGGTATCTACTAAATTGCAATGTCTATTTGACAAATATCATCCTATGATGTTTTCAAATGTCAATAGGTTGCATTAGTAGATTGTTCCTGTATTTCAGGGGCCTATTCGGTGATATTTTAAGGAAATATCTATCCACAAAAAACTTCATTTCTTCAAAATATCGCCAAATAGGCCCCTGAAATACGGAAACAATCGCGAGCGTACAACTAACGCAACCTATCGACATTTGAAAACACTATATGATGACATTTGTCAAATAGACATTGCAATTTAGTATATACCTAAGGGTATACAAGATATGTGAGAGTTCGATCCTTGGGGTGTCTGTAATCTGGGAGATGTTTTTTACTGATACCGATAGATGGAATTGTGGAGTATTCATTTCTTTACGATAGTTTACTTGGTGTGACAAGAAGATGCTTAGAAATTGAAATTGTTGCCTCACTTCGATGGACGTGGTTGTGACTGACGAGTTTCTTGCAGAACGAAACATATGTCTCGCACTTCCATCAGGTGTGGCATCGATTTCAATATTTCTCTAACATTTATCCCTTCAAGGATAATGGAGACATCACATCGCACTCGTTCTCATATCATTATAGCTCTGCTATAACATTCTTTTGATGAATTTGAATTTTTCGAATGAATGTTCTACTGTTCATTTTCTCGAATATTTCATTCAGTGCCATTAGCACAAAAAAGCTTCATTTCCTTATATATATATATATATATATATATATATATATATATATATATATATATATATATATATTGTTGTATGCCTCTGGGTCACTGCTCAGAAGAACAAACCAGGGAAAGAGCTTTACTTCTCAGGGACACTGCTCCAAGAACTTAGACTCTCACCTTAAGTTATATCAGGAATAACTAGTTTCTGACACCAGGGTAGCTTTTGTGAGACAGCTCCATAAACTCTTGAACTAATGTTCACTTTATTTATTTTATCCTTTAAGGAATTGAACGCACTTTATTAATCCACTATTTAATTGGGATTATATTTTATTTAAGACACCAATTTATTTTAATTAGCACCAATTTATTCTTTCGACACTTTTTATTTTATATTCACTTTTATTTATTTTATTATTAATTCCACTATTTAATTGAAGCACTTGTTTTATTTATTCAATGAAACATATAATATACGATAATTACTTTATTAGTTATTTATTGAAAGTAGGCACTGTTATAATATTTATTACAAGAATCGAAATGAACTATTACAATGAGTAACGTTCCTCCCGGAAATCGAAATGACACTATTGAGTAACGTTCCCCAACGGAAATTGAAATGAACTGAAGAGCTGGGGGAAAATCCGCTCTTTATATAGTTTTTCTAAAAGTGCTGATCCAAACATTTTGATCAACACAATGAATCTATTGTTTAAAGGGTTACAACATCTCCTGGGTTATATAAGATTTTTGTTATTTCTTAATGTCACAAAAATCGTACAAGTTTTACATATACATTTATACATTTTATTTTTATTACATTTCATTTTTATGAACTTTGTACTTTTAATTTATTAATTCTTTTGATTTTCCTCAGGGAAGATGTTGGTGATTCATCGTCTGAATATAAATTATTATCTTCTATCGGTACGGTATTCGTATAAGTTACACTGAATGGTTCAACTTTATGATTTGTTTTGGTATTACATTGATTATAAATATTTAAGCATGGTAGACATTTCAATTTTCTTGTTTCACTTGAAAAGCAACATAGTTTCTTCAATAGATTAATTATTCCAAAACATTTCAATATATTATATGCTATAATAAGTACAATAATTGCTACTATAATAGATAAAATAGTAGTGAACCAATATGATTTCTTTATTATAAATGGTTTATTTAATTGAGCTTTCAATTGTTCATCAAATTCGTTCAATTTGCTCTCAGCATATTTCAATTCATTCAAATCTAAATTTGATAGTTTCAATGGTTCTAATACAATATTTTCCATAGTTATGTTTTTCTTTAGTTTCTTACAACAATCGTCTTCATTGATATCAGTTAATGGAATTATTGAATATAATTTTTGTGAAGATACATATTTGTCTACACTTAGAGCAATATTGGTAGTGAAAGCTTTACATTTATCTTTCATTTCAAATGTACCGATATTTTGAATTATTTCTGTTTTCGGTGATTTATTTTCACAAATTATTGATAATTGTGTTGGCACAGAGATACTAAAAATCCATTGATCACTTCTTAATTTGTGCCAAATTTCAAGATTTGCTATAAAGTTTTTTATTTTACATGAATTAGGAATTTTGTGTATTATATTATTATACAATGTTATTTCACATTCTTTATCTTTATCATTTATCTTTTTCATAGTGACTAATTTCTCACACAACCAATTCAACGGTAAGATTTCCTTACAATTATTTAAATTATCTAGAGAGAAATAAAATTGTTTTCCTGAAGATATTATTAAGTATTGTTTTGTTGGTTCAATATAAGAGAACAAAGTTTTATCTTCAGTATGTGGTACTGGAAGTGCATGTAATTTATAAATATCATAATCTGATTTTGTCACTACTGGAATGTCGAAGGCTACCACTAATAATTCATTACTTATGAATGATTTTAATTTAATTATTTTGTAATATGAAAAAATATTTTCAATTGTCACAGGAATAGGTAACGAATATTTAATTGTTATTTTTGTAATTCATGATATAATATTTCTGGTGGTAGTATGTTATAACTGATTATTCCATTAGAAATAAGTGATACATCGTTGACGTAATTATTTAATAAATTATTTAATTCATCCGTCATTTCTATTAAAAGTATTAAATGATTGGATAATTCAATTTCAGTTTCAAAAGTAATTTTCACATTTTTTATTTCATTTTGTAATTGATTGAATAATTTCAAATTTTTATTCAATGTAATTATATTTTGGTTCATCCTCGTAATTGAATTATTAAAATTTGTTATAGTATTAGAAATTACAGAAATTTGCTTTTGCATTAAAGATTCGGTTTGTTTTTGATTATTTATTAATTCATTTATCGAATCTGTATAGAATTCTGCATCATCAGAATCGGGGATGCCAAATAACCATTTAAATGCATAGGAAATACCATTTATTATTCCGCGTTTATATCTTCCTATTACATTAATTTTTTGTGCAATTATACTGAATGATTCTTTTATATTAGTTAGTTTGTTTTTAATATATCGCATTTGATTAATACATTCGTTTGTAATATGTTTGGAGTTTGCTACATTGCATATATTATTAGTAATCGTATAATACTTTTCGATTATTTTTATTTTATGATCAATGAAAGTTAAATTTATGTAATTCAATAGAGTATGTTTTTCATTGGAAATTTGGGTTTTTCCCAAATGTTGAAATAATATTCCTGCTGATTTATTTATATTAATTATTTCATAATCATTGTTTGCTTGGGCCTGGTTTGGGTGAATAATAATTAATGTCTCCAGGATCGTCAATAGAAGGATCATTGACTGTAAGGTCAAAGTTATTTTCATTTTCTTCATTTTGTTGACCATTGTCTGAAACATTATATGGTTTCAGTAGATTGTAATGATAAGTTTTCAATTTATTATTTTCTAATTTCAGAGTAGCTGTCTGATTATCATGTATTTGAATTATTTTATATGGTCCTTTGTAATTCTTTGATAGTTTTTTGTTTGTTTTCTTTTTCAAACTATCATATAGTAAAACTAAATCATTTTCTTTAAATTCATATGTTCTATGATGCGTTTTGTCATAATATCCTTTTGATTTTTCTTTCGCATTAATTTGATTTTCTCTTGCGCTTTTACGTATTATTTGTAATTTTCTTGCAATATCATTTGCTAATTCAGAATAATTTGGTTTTTGGACTGGTTTTGACATTATATTAGGAATTTTTGGTTGTTGTCCAAATACTAATTCATAAGGAGTTTTATGAGTACTTTTATGTATATTTGTATTATAAGCATAAATTGCTAAATTCAAAAATTCATCCCAATTGTTTTGGTCTTCATTTACATAACATTTGAAGTAATCTTTTAACGTAAGATGTGTTCTTTCTAGACTTCCGTTTGTCTGTGGATGATACGGCGATGCTAATTTGTGATTTATATTTAATAATTTATTCAATTCTTTTAATGTATTTGAAGTAAATTCTACTCCTTGATCCGATAATATATTTTCTGGAAATCCAAATTGAGTACAAAATTTAATTAATTAAATTGAAGTATTTTCTGCATCATGTGTTTCCATGGCATAAGCTTGAATATATTTTGTTAAATCATCTTGAATAGTTAAAATAAATCTATTTCCATTTCTTGTTGTTGGTAAAGGTCCAACTATATCTAATGCAATTTGTTCACAAAATTTATTTGATGTCGTTGTTATTTGCATTGGGCTTTTATTTACCCTAAAATCTGTCTTTGACATTTGACATGTTTTACAATTTTTAATATAATCTCTTATTTCTTTTTTCATATTATCCCAATAGTAATTTTCTTTAATTTTATTGTAAGTACGTTCAAAACCTTGATGTCCTGATATTGGTACATCATGATTATCATATAATATTTGTTTTATTAATTCTTTATCAGTGATTAGAATTCGGTTGTCTTCTAAAATTTCATATTTCATATCTCGGAATAAAAAATATAATAAACTATCATAAGTATCCGATTTTATAATTGTATTCATTATAGGAATATCTGTTATTGTAAAATTTATTTTGCTAACATCATTTTTATTATTGTGCAATAGTAATAATCTCAAATTAAAAAGACTTTTAAATAGATTCTCATATGTAGCTGATTCATCTATAAATGATTTCATGAATATTATATATAACGTTTGATTATTAAGTTTTTTCACGCTTATTTCAGATATTTTACAATTTGGTGATATATTTGGATAATATTCCTTCACATAATTAGAATATTGATTTCGTTCCGATAAATCCGTAGAATATGGTATTACAAAATTCTTTATATTTTCTAACGGTAGTTTAACTCGTTTAGTTTTTGGAACGTAAATATTTTGTTGATGAAATAATTTGAAATTGTCAAAAGTTAATTCATCTTCGTTCATATTTATTAAATTTTCATTTATTTCTATTTCTGATTCAGATTCGTTTACTTCTTGAATTGCATTTGCGTTTGCAGTAGGTAATCTGCTTAAGAAATCCGCATTTTTATTTTCTCTGCCTTTTTTATATTTCATTTCAAAATTATAATCCATTAATAAATTTTGCCATCTAGCTAATCTTCCTGATGGGTCTGTACAATTTTTTAAATATATAAGAGGTTTATGATCTGTTACAATATATATTTTTTCAGTTCCGAATAAATATGGTCGGAAATGTTTACATGAATCAACGATAGCTAATAATTCTTTTTCCGTAGTAGAATAATTTATTTCGCTTTTATTTAATGTTCTGGAGTAATATGCAATTGGTTTATCTTTTCCAATTTCTCCTTGCGATAAAACAGATCCTAATGCTTCATTTGAGCAATCGGTAGTTAAAATGAAAGGTTTGTTAAAATCTGGATAAATTAATATAGGTTCATTTGTTATTATTTCTTTCAAATTATTAAATGCTTGTTCTTGTGGTTTATCCCATTTAAAAGCTACATTTTTATGTAATAATTGCGTTAATGGTTTCGCTATCTTTGAAAAATCTTTTATAAATCTTCGGTAGTATCCGATAAAACCTAGAAAACTTTTTACTCCTTTAGCTGTGTTTGGCGCTTTCAAATTAGTTATACTTTCAACTTTTTTATGGTCTGGTTTGACTCCTTGGTCTGTAATTATATGACCTAAATAAGTTATTTCCTTATGTAAAAATTCACATTTGTCTGGTTGAAGTTTTAAATTATGTCTTCGTAATTGTTCAAATACCTTTTTTAATTTATTATTGTGGTCTTTTAATGTGGATCCGTAAACAACAATATCGTCTAAATAACAAAAGCAATGTGATCCTTGTAGACCTGATAAAACAATATTCATCAACCTTGCAAAAGTTGCAGGTGAATTCTTTAATCCAAATGGCATGCGATTAAATTGATAATGTCCTGTGGGAGTACTAAATGCCGTTTTTTCTTTATCATTTTCATTCATTTCTATTTGATGAAATCCCGATGCTAAATCAAGAGTTGAAAAATATATAGAATTTCCGAGTTGGTCTAAAATATTATCAATATTTGGGATAGGGTAACTATCTCCAACAGTAATTTCATTTAGTTTTCTATAATCAA
This sequence comes from Henosepilachna vigintioctopunctata, assembly GCA_030704895.1. Taxonomy (NCBI): domain Eukaryota; kingdom Metazoa; phylum Arthropoda; class Insecta; order Coleoptera; family Coccinellidae; genus Henosepilachna; species Henosepilachna vigintioctopunctata. The sequence continues at coordinate 7,534,001 of JARQZJ010000033.1, read as the reverse complement.
TGACCAATCTCCATTTTCTTTCTCCCGAGGCGTCTAATTTCTTTGGAACTATCCATACTGGACTAGTATATGGTGAAAATGAGTTTTCAATAATGTTTTCTTCTAACATTTTATTTATTTGCGAATTTACCTCTTTTTCATGTATTTTTGGATATCTATATTGTTTGGCATTTATAGGTAATTCTGTTGTAGTAGTAATTTTATGTTTCAATGTTTTTGTGGAAGTTAATATGTCTCCTTGTAAATGAAAAATATCAGAGTAATATTGACATATTTGAAAAATAGATTCTTTTTCTTCTTTATTCAAATGAGATAATCTCAAGTTTTCATATAAAGCTTGTTTTCTATCATTTACATTAATTTTCGTAGATAAATTTATTATTTCTTGTGGAAGTACTTCTTCCAATATTAACTTAGGTTTTTCAATACGCTTTTCAACATGATTCAAATTCAATATAGGAATTAACGCTTTCCGATTTTCATTTGTCACTAATACGTTCGGAATATAAATATTTTTCATAAGTTCCTTATTCATAATTAATCCGTATTTCAAATTATTTTTTATATCTACTTCAATAATAGATTCACAACGTGGAGGTATTGTTATAAAATTGCTTGGCGTATCATATTCATTTTTTATTTCCTTCAATGTATTCATGAATGGTACTTTTATATTATTTATCATTATTGAATTATCTTTGTAATTAATAAGTGCATTATGTGCTTGCAGAAAATCTGATCCTAATAGACCATCGTAATAATCGAATTGAGTTTCATCAGCGACGACAACATTTATTTTCTGATGAATATTCACATTAGGTAAAGATAATGATAATATTGTTGAGCCTAATGAAAGAATTGGCGAGTCGCATTTAATTCCACCGATTAAAATAATATCTTCTTTGTTCAACTTTGTTTCATTTGGTATCAAAGCTGTATGTTTAATAATTGAGACTGATGCTCCGCTATCAATAAGAAATTTAACTTTTCCATTCGGCGCATTTTTCAAATTGAAATTAATTATTTCGATATATGGTACCTTCTTATTATTTAAATTCACTTGTTTTAATTCAGATTGAATGCCTCTTGTATTTGGTCGTGTGTCTCTGGGACATTCGTCAGAAACTGACCTTGTGCGTTTTTTGAATCATTATTTGTATTGTTTATTCGTGGATTATTCTTTCTTTTCCAACAATTGTCATATGTATGACCATTTAATTTACAGAAATTACAAAATTTTCTGTTATTCGATTGATAATTATTTGAAGTACTAGCTTCATTCTTATTAAAATTATTATTTCTGTGAAAAGAATTCGTTCTATTTTTATTTTTGTTACGACAATTTTGCGTATTATGATTTGACATTTTGCAATTATTGCAATACATTTTAGCTCGTGGCTTTGTATAGTTTTGAATTTTTTCTTCTTGTAGCGCTAGGCTAAATGCTTCATTTAAATTATTTATATTTCGTGCCCTTAACATTTGACTTATTTCAGGTTTACTATGAATTATAAATCTTCGTAGTGCTGTGCGTTGAATAGTTTTTTTAGTTCCTGAAAATTCGTCTTGATTTCCTGACATTAAATGTTCAGCTTGAATACATTCATTTTTTGTCTTCTCGACCCTCTTAAAGAATTCAGTAATATTTTCGTTTTGAAATTGCTTAAGAGTTTCAAGCTCTTCGTGAATTTGCGTTATATCTTTTGTTTGACAATAATATAATTTTAATTTATTTTTGAGTTCCGTCCAACAATCGATATCATTTATTTCTAATTCGTTAATAACATTTGTTGATAATTGAGAAACAACATATAAAAATAAACTTGGTTTTTGATTAGGTTTAGCCAAAGAGAACGCAGAATTTACGTTAGTAATGAATGTATTGAGGTCATTCCTATTTCCGTTAAATTCTTTAATAAATTTGAATAAAACTGTTAGTGGTAATTCTTCTAATTCTTCAATATCAGAATCATTTATATCTAGTGTCGAATTTACGTGTGAATTTGCCATTTTGTGAGAAATTTTTCACTTTACAATATAATATACAATATGGTGCTTATATTTAACTTACGGTTTTATATCCGTTTATATGTGCTTTTTTTAAGTTTCGATGAGGTCGGCTTCACAATTGTAGATCAACACAAATAGGTATTCGAAGGTGGTGGCTATACTACTTGCGGTTCCTAACAAATCCTACGGAATCTTGTGGTGATTGGATTCACTCTCAAAGATAGACAATAGGTATTCCCAGGGGGTTGCTTTCGTATGTTGTTGCCTTGAAGTCCTAACAAATCCTACGGTATCTACAGTGAAATGTTGCCTATGGTGTCTTCGGATGTCTTTGAATGGCGTAGCAAGACGACGAACTGGCTTAGGTGTTGAGGAGGTTCCTCTTCTAGTCACCAGGTTTATTCGAAAATCCAACTTCTGACAACAAATATTTTTTGGTGTTGTATGCCTCTGGGTCACTGCTCAGAAGAACAAACCAGGGAAAGAGCTTTACTTCTCAGGGACACTGCTCCAAGAACTTAGACTCTCACCTTAAGTTATATCAGGAATAACTAGTTTCTGACACCAGGGTAGCTTTTGTGAGACAGCTCCATAAACTCTTGAACTAATGTTCACTTTATTTATTTTATCCTTTAAGGAATTGAACGCACTTTATTAATCCACTATTTAATTGGGATTATATTTTATTTAAGACACCAATTTATTTTAATTAGCACCAATTTATTCTTTCGACACTTTTTATTTTATATTCACTTTTATTTATTTTATTATTAATTCCACTATTTAATTGAAGCACTTGTTTTATTTATTCAATGAAACATATAATATACGATAATTACTTTATTAGTTATTTATTGAAAGTAGGCACTGTTATAATATTTATTACAAGAATCGAAATGAACTATTACAATGAGTAACGTTCCTCCCGGAAATCGAAATGACACTATTGAGTAACGTTCCCCAACGGAAATTGAAATGAACTGAAGAGCTGGGAGAAAATCCGCTCTTTATATAGTTTTTCTAAAAGTGCTGATCCAAACATTTTGATCAACACAATGAATCTATTGTTTAAAGGGTTACAACAATATATATATATATATATATATATATATATATATATATATATATATATATATATATATATATATATATATATATATATATATATATATATATATTAAAAGTTTATAATCTTAGTTTTTGTTATTCATTTTTCAACACAGCACATTTCAATAAAATCACTTGTTTTAAGTATAAGTAGGTAATGTTCATTTATTTTGATTCTTCACGATTATGTATTTCCTGTATAATTCATTTCTTGCCCCATAACAGTATTTATATAATTTATTTGTAGAATCCACTTCCAAAATTTGATCATGAAGTCGATCCAAATTTTCAAATCAATAGTATTTTGAATAGAATAGTTAATTTTTAACAGTAACCTGAAAATTCAAATATATAAAATGAAAATAAATCAAATGTTATAAATCAATTTATGTCATCTATATCAATATTAATGTCTTTTCAAAATGTTAAAATATGGTTTACATGATTTCATCTATAAGTAAGAAATTGTGGACATCTGCAAAATCATATCATAACCTCAATTACGAAGTTCGGAGACAGAAACACGCCATAGACAATATCAGATTAAAATTGAATGAAGAATTACAGAAATCAAGTTAAAACACGAAATTCGAGAATTAGACATCAGAGATTGCTTTGAAATATATCAGACTGAGAATTAAGAGGAATTTCGGAACAATGGATGGAGGGACGCGAAGCTATGAAATTCTAGAAATTGAGCTGGGGATGAAAAATAAAATTTGTAAAAATGAAAAATAATTTGCAAAATAGAAGTATAACAAATTTATAAGAAATATAGAAAAGTTTCGAAGAGAAGTTGAAAAGAAATCAGAGCGGAAATAAAATATTGGAAAATAAAATTGGAATTAAAAAATCCTATTATTCTGTAAGCATCTGAAGAAGTCGTTTGTAACGACGAAACGCGTCATGCTATGTAGTCAATAGAGTGTAAATCATAAGTTCAAGTGTTTGAATTTAAGTTATATTCAATTATAATGGATTTACATCAAGTAAACGCCAACACTATTAAAAAATCCTGTTAGTATTGAAAATCTGAAAAAAAAAACACCACATTTATAGTACTGCTTGTGTGACATTTATTCATTCCTTTTTTCGACAATCGACAGATTATGATTCGATTAATATTCTTTTATTTCAGAGGAATTTGAAAAAGTTCAGCTGTATTTCATACTAATATATATTGAGCAATAACTATTACAGAATCATATATACATTGAGGTTCAAAATATATTGTTTACAATTATATGTTTAAAACGAACTTAGCTAATTAACGCTTGAATAGCTTAAAGGCACTAATTGTTTTTATGGAGCTAGGCAATTTATTAAATGCGTTGAAGTTACGTTTTTTGTTACTCTATATGTGAACAATTTTTTTATAACTTCAAATATGAACATATATTATGTATATATATATATATATATATATATATATATATATATATATATATATATATATATATATATATATATATATATATATATATATATATATATATATATATATATATAACATATATGTAGCAAAAAGTATTCTCTATTTAACTGACATTAGTTCTGAACAATTCAGCATGCTTTGGATTGCAGAATCTCTATTACATTTCAAAGTTGTTCACATTGCACTATTCTGTAACTCTTGTACCTGTTTTCTGTAACTTTATAGATAATTCTCAGAGAATTTCTCAGTACATTCACATTTCTGTAGATTCAGATGTTACGTGGATTGAAATTTCCATATCTAAGACGTTGGGATTACAATTCCAGACGAATGTCCCATTTTTTTGCCATTGTTAACTATGAAGCTGAACTACCTAACTCAACTTGTAGCATAAACAGTACAGTTGAAACTCATTTTGAACAGAATTATCTCATAAAAAATTTTTGGAGAAAAGTGTTCAAACCTAATTTCATACTAAATATTACGATCACATATTAAGGAGCAGATAATATTGAAATTGCCGACGACAGCAACAACCAAATGTAGTTCGAAATAAGAAACGACATCTTGAATGCGAGAACAGATAATAAAGCAGGTCGAGACTGTAAATTGTATTTTGAGAATCAGTTGCTGCATAATAATGAGGAGGAACTGCCAGCTAAGAAATCGATCTCAATTTGAGAATTTCTGCGAGCTATCGAAAATCCGAGGTGAGATTGAATATTCCCACAGAATGTCCATTTTTGAATTGTGAATCGAATGAATTCGAAAAAGTTCATTAAGGCCAGCTTACTCCAAACAATTTTGAAAAAATCGAATTTTTTTTCTCATAAATTGCTACTATATACTCGTAGAAATAGTATAGAATTAGTCCCGAAGGTCAGGAAGACCAAGAAGCAGGTATAAAAGATTAGGGGAGCTGCAGTAAATCCGGCCGCTCGAACGCCTTCGGTTGCGGCAGCTGCTGCATGCCTTCGGGTCGTTTTGTTGTTTTTTTCTTTGTTTAATTGTTATGGTCTTGTTATTTTGTTGAACTGCTTTGAGAAATGCAAGAATTCTTCAGAATGATGCTCACGAAGACTTCGAAATATTCAACTATATATGTATATATATATTCAGAAAGAAAATTATTGGGTTTTCTGGTTCTCAAAAATATTTATTGAACATCTATATCACATAACGTTTCGGTCCTTTTCTTGGGCCTTTTTCAAATGAAATTTCATCAAATATATTGTCATCAACTAAAAAAAGAGAAAATGACAGGCATGTAAAAAACATTACACGATCCAAAACTCACCACACAAACAAACACAATATTTATTATTATATTATGAACCAATATTCAAATGAAGAAAGGTTTTCGAATTTGTTATATTTCTATATATATTTATCTCAATTTACACACGATGCGTTGTTGTTCACGTTCAGACAAAGACTAATTTCCGTCTTAATTACCTCGGTTTCTTCGGTGTCACTACGCGCACAGAATGTTATTGTAGATTTTACTAAGACCTTTTATATCTACCTTGTCATTAATGGCATCCGGGTTTTTTTTTATATACATCATTTCATGATATTCTCGTTTTCTCTTGTTGTATTCAGATTTTAGGATTTTTGTTCTGGTGAAGTCGAATTTATGGTTCAATACCTGTTCGTGTTTTTTTAATGCGGTGGTGTTCCTGTGATCATATTTGTGTCCATTTAGCCTATTTTGTAGGTGTTGGCTGGTTTGTCCAATATACACTCCTGAGCAGTCTTGACAAGGTATCTGATATACAGTGTGTGTCTTTTTGTTGTCTGGTATGATGCTCTTAAGTTTACTAAAGACACATTGTAGCAAATTATGTCCTTTATGACATAATGTTATGTTGTATTTTTTGAAAAATTTATCTAGGTTTTCCGATAGATTTGGAATATATGGCAAAGGTAGAAATTGGTTATCAGTTGTATTCTTAATTTCATTAGTTTCGTTGTTTATTTGATGTGTTAGGTGTTTTTTACATCTTTGTTTGAAAATTGCATTAACCAGTTTTTTAGGGTATGAGTTTCGATATAAAACTTGTTTAGCCTTATTAATTGCCTCATGTAGATAGCTTGGATCGCTGAGCTTTATTGCCCGGTCTGCTAAACCAATTATAACTGCCTTTTTTTGTGAAATGTGATGTTGTGAATTAAAATTGAGGTAACGTCCCGACCACGTTGATTTTGTATACCATTTTGTTTCTAGGTTGTTATGGTTGTGAAAAATTGTCATGTCAAGGAAATTTATCTGACTTTCGCTTTCACATTCTATTGTAAATTTTAGCTTTTCGTGGTAACTGTTAAATTGTTCTAATATATATTCAGTTTTATTTTTTGGTACTGCTGTTATGCAGTCATCAACATAACGGTAGAAGAAAGGTACATGAAAATTTAATTTTGGGATTATCTTATTTTCCAGATCTTCCATTACTATCTGCGCAACGATGCTTGATATTGACGCTCCCATGGCACAACCTTCAATTTGTTTATAATAGGTCTTCTCATACATAAAATAAGTTGATGTAAGAGTGAGTTTGATAGCTGTTAAAAACTCATTTAGTGGGATATCGGTGTATTTTTTTATATCATCCCACTTATTCTCTATGACCTGCATAGCAGTCTCAATTGGAACGTTTGTATATAAAGATATCACATCTAATGATACTAAGATGTATTCATCAGGAACATAGGCGTTTCTTAATTTTTCTTTGAACGTCCATGAATCTTTTATGTAGTACTCATTTTGATATGCTATGTTTGACAAAATATTCTTTAGATACTTAGATAGGTTGTTAAAAGGTGATTGTATACATGACACAATAGGTCGTAGTGGGATTCCTTCTTTATGTAATTTTGGCAACCCATATATTCTTGGAGGTAATGAGTTTTGTATAGTGAGTTTTTTTGCTGTAATCGGTGAAATATAGGCTTTGTTTTCCCATCTCTTTATCAGTTCATTATTTTTTTTTTGGTAGGTAGCTGTGGGATCACGTTTAATTAAACATGTATAATTAATAATAAAAAAATTAAACAACCTAATTAGAAATCAACAAAATGAATACAGAAATCAAACTCCAGATAGTATAAAGAATTGGATTGAAAACCTGACAGACGTAGAGATACCGGAATATGCCAATGAGGTTCTTAGCCTGGGTCCAAAATTTGCAGCACCCCTAAAGCCAGTTTCAGAGACATTACCTACTCAGGATATAATTGCAAATGTGGAAACTGCCATAGAGGACAGAACAAGCATAGTGAAAGATGAAATAAGAGCTATATGTTGCAATATTTTGACTAATTTCAAAAACAGAAACTCTAACAAAACATCAAATAAGATTCCTAATAAAAATACGAACTTTCAAAAGAAGTTGGCTATGACTAAAATTTTCGTAAAGAAAAATCCAGAACTGAAAATATTACAATCTGATAAAACCAATAAGACTGTCATTATGACTTCCATTGAATATGATGAAAAAATAAGAAATCTCCTTCACGATAAAAACACATACGAAGAAATTAAACGTGATCTCACAGCTACCTACCAAAAAAAAAATAATGAACTGATAAAGAGATGGGAAAACAAAGCCTATATTTCACCGATTACAGCAAAAAACTCACTATACAAAACTCATTACCTCCAAGAATATATGGGTTGCCAAAATTACATAAAGAAGGAATCCCACTACGACCTATTGTGTCATGTATACAATCACCTTTTAACAACCTATCTAAGTATCTAAAGAATATTTTGTCAAACATAGCATATCAAAATGAGTACTACATAAAAGATTCATGGACGTTCAAAGAAAAATTAAGAAATGCCTATGTTCCTGATGAATACATCTTAGTATCATTAGATGTGATATCTTTATATACAAACGTTCCAATTGAGACTGAGTTTTTAACAGCTATCAAACTCACTCTTAGATCAACTTATTTTATGTATGAGAAGACCTATTATAAACAAATTGAAGGTTGTGCCATGGGTGCGTCAATATCAAGCATCGTTGCGCAGATAGTAATGGAAGATCTGGAAAATAAGGTAATCTCAAAATTAAATTTTCATGTACCTTTCTTCTACCGTTATGTTGATGACTGCATAACAGCAGTACCAAAAAATAAAACTGAATATATATTAGAACAATTTAACAGTTACCACGAAAAGCTAAAATTTACAATAGAATGTGAAAGCGAAAGTCAGATAAATTTCCTTGACATGACAATTTTTCACAAACATAACAACCTAGAAACAAAATGGTATACAAAATCAACGTGGTCGGGACGTTACCTCAATTTTAATTCACAACATCACATTTCACAAAAAAAGGCAGTTATAATTGGTTTAGCAGACCGGGCAATAAAGCTCAGCGATCCAAGCTATCTACATGAGGCAATTAATAAGGCTAAGCAAGTTTTATATCGAAACTCATACCCTAAAAAACTGGTTAATGCAATTTTCAAACAAAGATGTAAAAAACACCTAACACATCAAATAAACAACGAAACTAATGAAATTAAGAATACAACTGATAACCAATTTCTACCTTTGCCATATATTCCAAATCTATCGGAAAACCTAGATAAATTTTTCAAAAAATACAACATAACATTATGTCATAAAGGACATAATTTGCTACAATGTGTCTTTAGTAAACTTAAGAGCATCATACCAGACAACAAAAAGACACACACTGTATATCAGATACCTTGTCAAGACTGCTCAGGAGTGTATATTGGACAAACCAGCCAACACCTACAAAATAGGCTAAATGGACACAAATATGATCACAGGAACACCACCGCATTAAAAAAACACGAACAGGTATTGAACCATAAATTCGACTTCACCAGAACAAAAATCCTAAAATCTGAATACAACAAGAGAAAACGAGAATATCATGAAATGATGTATATAAAAAAAAACCCGGATGCCATTAATGACAAGGTAGATATAAAAGGTCTTAGTAAAATCTACAATAACATTCTGTGCGCGTAGTGACACCGAAGAAACCGAGGTAATTAAGACGGAAATTAGTCTTTGTCTGAACGTGAACAACAACGCATCGTGTGTAAATTGAGATAAATATATATAGAAATATAACAAATTCGAAAACCTTTCTTCATTTGAATATTGGTTCATAATATAATAATAAATATTGTGTTTGTTTGTGTGGTGAGTTTTGGATCGTGTAATGTTTTACATGCCTGTCATTTTCTCTTTTTTTAGTTGATGACAATATATTTGATGAAATTTCATTTGAAAAAGGCCCAAGAAAAGGACCGAAACGTTATGTGATATAGATGTTTAATAAATATTTTTGAGAACCAGAAAACCCAATAATTTTCTTTCTGAAAATATAAATAAAATGGTTCAAGATAGCAATGAATATGAATATATATATATATATATATATATATATATATATATATATATATATATATATATATATATATATATATATATATATATATATATATATATATATATATATTTAAGTCAATGCTGAGACTGTAATCGAAATATGGAGATGTTACAAATAAAACTCTCAAGGGTTCTCACAGTGAATACAAATGTTTTCAACGAGACCTAACCTATAACTTTCGACAGTGAATATTAAATGCGTTATGAAAAATCATCGCATTTCTTGCATGATAATATGATACAATTGTTTCATTCTTAAAAGGAATTAATAGTTATATTCAATCAATCAAGAATCATAACTTTTAGAACGCCTCCAAGTCCTATATTCGAATGAGGAGAACATGAGTTCGTGAACTATTCACGTGAACGCCCTCTCTCGAAGAAGAAACGTATAAACTATCCCTGGCGTTGTAGGTTTCTCCTCAGGACAACATTAGTGAGATAACGTAGAGGCTTTGTAAACATTTCATTGAAACACCACCGTACTTTTTAATGTGTAAGAATGGTCTCATGCCTAATTCACCCGGGCTGTCAAAAGATTTAAGCAATAGGTAGGTAACTTCCTTCAAGTACACTATAAGATTAAATGAGAAACGGCTTCCGAAAATCTCTGAGTCGAATAGCTAGATATTTATGGAAAATGCTATACATTAAAATAATATAACATGCGGTACAGGTTATTTCAAGATTCAACACCTCTGATGAATTATAAGGATTGAGATTCGTTTAGTTGCAACTTCCTACTCGACTAACTCACTCATCAATATAGAGGCGATGACTCTGTATTTTAGTTCCATCAGTGGTTAATAGATGACGCGGTAGAAAAATTGAACCACGCTCATTTTTTTTTGATTAGTAATATTGTTATGACATACTTTCAAAACAATATTACTCGATGTTTTTCTGTTGATGCATCGATAATTTTTCTTTAATTTTCTAAATATTCGTTCGCTGTTGTGACTATTGTAGGATTTGATCAATTAACTAGTCCTCAATTAGTTATTATTGCAAATATTCAATTCGTGTGTTTATTATTGTTTATTCAACGGGATTTAATAGTAGATTTACAATTTCTGTAATAAAACGTTATTTGTTTAAAACGTTTCGATATGAAAATGCATATATTGAGTGTAGATGGCACATATGTGCCACATCGTATTCTTTCTGTTATAAGAGATGGTGCATAACTGTCTCATAGTATCACTCATTTCTTCTGAGAGGATCAAGTAATTGCTAGTCAGTTATTATTTGAAAATACATGAAATTGTTATAGTCTCACTCTGAAGTTTCCCGCAATCGATGTTTGAATATATATTTCTCCTCCCCAGAGTTTGTCAGTCGAATTATTGTTGTATCTGCACCTCGAATCTCATTTCAGTAATTCATGAGAACATGTTTGACGGAAATCAACATACGTTCGTAATCAAACACACGACCCCAGATGTTGAGGATGACGTCTGGCTATAGGTTATTATCATATCACAGATAATCTAACCATATATATTGCAGGACACAATAGTCCGAATGAAATATTTGTCCATTGCCTCGAAGCTTCACCCAGAATTTACGATCTTGACCTGTATTTTATGTAGAATTTTTTTCCTTCGTTCAGCCTAGAGGAATGCCTAACATGACATGTTGTATCTCGGCTGCTTTCTCTGTTGAAATTTCATTCAAACAGTAGAAAATAATATTGTGCAAGATCCCCTGGCTCTCTGTCTTCATTAACGAGAAGAAAGGTATCTCTAGAATTCCTGGTGAGATGAGAGATGGCGAGCGAACTTATCATGAACCGACATCCATAGCTAACCTCGAACTGAAATATTCAGCCTTTGCTGAATATTTCAGTTCGGTATATGATACATCCTTGAACAAAAATTCATGTACGGTGGACTTTTCAGATTGTAATGACGCGATAAATATCATTTCAATAACTAGGCATCAAATCATTATTGCCTCCAAGAAACTCTCTAATGAACTTACGTCTGGTCCTGATAAAATACCAAGTTTTGTTGTGAAAGATTGTATTAATGCACTTTCGGATCCATTAACACATATATTTAATCTTATAATAAGGAAAGCCACTTTTCCCTAAATACGGAAATCGGCCGAGATAGTACCTGTCCTGTCTAGAAAAGGTGATTCTTCTGTTGTGAACAACTACAGGCCGATATCTATCTTATCAAACTTTTCCAAACTTTTTTAAATTGTGGTCTATAATGCTATATATCCAGCCGTCAGAAATAGCATCAAGATTGAGCAACATTGATTCATATCAATGAGATCTTGTTCAAGCAATCTAATGCTGTTTTCTCCACCGATTAAGATTTATACAGATTTTCAGAAAACATTTGATAAAGTTTCTCATGCACTCCTGGTGCAGAAATTACCGAAACAAATTCGGATTCTCTTATAGCCCCACCAATCTTTTTCATTCTAACCTGGTTGACCGACGTCAATTCGTACAGCTGGAGGGTATACAGTCGTTTGAGTTCATACCTACCTCTGGAATACCTCAAGGGTCTAATCTTAGTCCAATGTTATTTATTCTGATCGTAAATGATCTGATGGATAATATTCAAGCGCCACATTTGATGTTCGCAGATGATTTGAAACTATTTCATGAAGTTAGATTACAGGACAACTGTGTTCAACCTCAGCTCGCGCTGGACCGTGTTGCTAGTTGGTGTGAGAATATTGATTTGAGTTTGAATGTGTCAAAGTGTAATGTTGTTTCTTTCACAAGGAAAAGAGACCGAATTGACTGTGACTATGAAGTCGGTGGTCAGGTTCTTTCTCGTTCTGATAAGGTGAGAGATCTTGGTGTAGTCTTCGACCAGAAGCTTTCCTTTGTCCGACACATCACCCAACTTATTTGATCTGCTGCGAAAATATTTGGATTCGTTATACGTAATGGCAAATATTTCAATAATTCCTCAATATTCATAGGTTTATTTAATACCATAATACGTAGCAAGTTGGAGTATGGCAGCATGATGTGGCATTCCATTTACACAAGCCATCAACACCATCTTGAAACTAATCAGAGAAGCTTCTTGAAATTGTTAGTTTAGAGGAATGCTAAAGTTTATTGACAGAGAGGAGTCAATCATAACGAATTATTGAGTCGATTAAGTAGATTCAATCTCTTTGCGGAGCAGGAGAGAAACTATATCATTCAAATTTTTGTACAAATTACTGCACAATAGTACTGACTGTCCTCCTCTCTTGTCCGCTTCGAAATTTCGTGTTCCTAGGCCAAATTCTCGTAATACAGAACTATTCCACCTAGAATTCCGAGGACTAGTTCGTTAATACAATCCCCCACTTGGTTTATGGAATCTATATTCAATAGAGTTGCCAATAATTGTGACATTCACATTGACTCCATATAATCTATCATCAGGAGATACATGGACAAAGAAAATTGACTTAATTTAATTGATGACTGAGATTGAATTCTCGCTTAACTCTTGATGAAACATAATTAAATATTAAATCAAATTAAACTATTGGCTTAATGTTTCACGATCATATTTAACGATATGAATTTGTCAACAATGTCTCGAAAATTAGCTCACGCTCGAAACATGTTGAGAAATTCATATTGTTAAATATAATCGTGAAACATTAAGCCAAGAGTTTAATTTAATTCAATATAAAATGAATTGAATATTTCATTGAATGCTATAATGTAGTTAAAAGTAACTATTTTTTTCAGATAAGATCTTCAAGATTCAGATTGAGATCTTTGTTTTATGTTTTTCATTTCAATTATCTAGTTATGTATTCAACATTGTTATTGTTTTCTGTAACTGGGTGTTACACCTGTTGAGAATAAAGAACTTATTATTATTATCTTTAAATTTGAGACGTCGGATGTCTTCATGTTACTTCTCACGGAATTCTGAAAATTCTGCATCATGTTACAATGTCCCCAATTTGAATTTGAATTGACAACGTCTACGTCAACTTTAGATTGCATCCCTTATAATTTGATTGATTGATCCTGAGCATGATGTAACACCCTGAATGTTTTGTTTTTCGAACTCTCATGTGTTTGTATTGACTGTTCACTCGATTTTTGCGTGTAGATTTGCGCAGAAAACTATAATTCAGTGTTTTTGATTTCAAGGCTTATGTCATATTGTTTTCAATGAAACTCAACTCGATTGATGAACCTATTTGGGTTTAATTGATATTTGTTCACTATCCCCTTCCATATTCCATTAATTTCCATAACGTAAATTGTTTAAGCTTATCTAAAAATCCTTGAATCAGAATGATATACTGAAAACCAGTAATATCAAATTGTCTTCATTCAAACCCTTTCTATCCACGGCTCTAAATGACATTGACTTTCGTAGTTGCTCACAATTCTTTCTACATCGTTGCTACAAAATTTCGATTATCTGGCTTCAGTGTTCCCCCCCTCAAACTTCACACATTGGTTTCAGTGTCCATTTATCGTCTCCTCTCCTATGTTCGATTCAAATACCTTTTTCTCGAATTTTAAGTCGGGTTTGACTTCGAATTCTGATATGTTCGATGATCTCCTAGCTCGGCATAAGCATTACATTTTACGTTTTGTATTGTAATTAGTGCTTCACGCGGATGACACATCTAGAGCCAGAAATTCCAACGATTATGAGAACATGAATAAGATAAATTGGTCTTCTTGCTAGGCATTCTTTCTCTGAATAATGGGGATGCTGGTTTCAAATATATGCTTTAGTTGTACACTGAATATCTAGTCTAAGTAGCTACAAGGTGCTTGAGTGTCAATTGGCGGAGTTCATTTCTGACAATAATAGATTATAAATAATGCATATTGAACAGAAAAGTGGAATTTTCAGCACATAAGAATATAACAATATTTCGTGCTGAATAAGTATTAATATTATGTAGGTAACATCTCATGTTGGGTTGATTTAGGCATTTCACAAGACTGTAAGATCAGTGAAATAATCGTATATCTAGATATTCTGGTGTCGTGTCTCAGGTATTCATGTTTGGCGTCTAGTTCAATCTCAGTTATCCCGAGGGAAATCGAAGTTCTTCAATTCGGCTTTCTGTTTTCGCTAAGAAAGAATATTTCGAGTATAAATACTTGACGTTGAGAAAAATTATCTGAAGCTATATAAATATTGGATAGATTCGTATGTTTCATTCTTGTTATAACGCGTGGTTTTTAAGAGAAAAATAATCTTAGTTTTTTCAGTTTTATTTATCATTTTCCGACCGCAGTTTCGTAGCATTACTACACCTTCAAAGACATGAATAACGAGAATGTAATAGTTTGAATTTAAGTACAGAGTTGACCAGCAGTAGATTTTGGATTCTGGTCTTCAAAGTGTGTCTTATACTCACAGTATTATTCAATCCTTTGAAGCTCTATGTAGCTTCATAGAGTGGTGAAATCTTAATTTCTGTTCGATCATTCAATTTACGGTGGTATATTTTTATGAGTCCCTGCCCATTCCCAATGCATAGGGACAGGCAGAAACATTGTTGCAAGATTCAAAAAATATAAATTCCTCATTGGAAACAAAACTCATCTATCAAAATCAGATTCGTCTTGTAAAGTGGTACTGGTAGTGTTAGCATGGAAGTCTTGTGCTAAAAACTCTGGGTATTGAATAGATGAGGAGTTATTATCTAGGCATCATGTTGCTTCTATCAAAAAGGCCAGCTTTATGAGGTTGAAGGGACTACAAAGATTTAAATATCAAATACTAGTCAAATCTCTGGTCTATCCTCAATTTTATTATTGCTATCCTGTGTACTATGGTTTAATAACGAAGAAGGAAAAATATAACCTGGTGAAGGTTCAGAATTAGGCTTCGTAGGTGTTATTCTCTACAAAAGTCATGACACACCCTACCGTAACGGACTTGACGAAATCACATATGCACACAGGGCTGATAATTTGTTAGTTGGTTTTCTTGCCGAACTGAAGCTAGATAAACTCCTGACTACTTTTCAATGAAATGGAACTACGTTATCTAGCTTATCAGATGAATATACATGGGGAAGGTAGTTTCCGCGTTCTTTAGCAATGAAGATCTAAATTGAGGAGTGTTTCGACTAAATAGCTACTCACACATTGAAGAATAAGTTTAGGGCGTTGCTTGAGACTAATACCTCAATAATTAATGGAAATAAACTGTTTAATCGGTTAAGAGAGAAGAGTTTCAGTTAAATCTTAGATGGGTTAAGGTGGGTACTTTTTTTTGTTTGTTTGAATTTTCTTTTAATGTTTAATGACTTATATCAAAATTTTGATTGATATTTCTGTAATTTTAGTTTTGGGGTTATTCATGTTTTGTGAAAAATGTATATCGTTTGTTACGACCATATTATGGTCGTCATAATCGACCTGGTGAATCAATTATTCGTGCTGTTATCACCAAATTTCGCACCAAGTTTACTTTGTTGGACATTAAACCATTGTCTCGCATGCATACAATGCTTACGAAAGAGAATATTGCAGCCGTAGCGTACAGTGTCAATGACGATCGTGAAATGTCAATTCATCGCCATTCTCAGCAATTGGGCATGTGTTACTCAACCACATGGAAAATTTTACGTGTTGATTTGGGTTTGAAAGTGTATAAAATTCAACTTCTACAAAAATTGAAGCCGAATGACCCACCACAACGTCTAATTTTTGGTGAATGGGCCTCAGAACAGCTCAATGAAAATTCGCTGTTTTCTCGGAAAATTGTGTTCAGCGATGAAGCTCATTTCTGGCTCAATGGATTTGTAAATAAACACAACTGGATTGATGCATGTAGAGTATGTGGAGTGATGAACAGCCACATGTCATAAAAGAATTACCGATGCATCCCGAAAAAAAGACTTATGGGACTTGAAAGGTTCATGAGCTGTGGCATCATCGGTCCATTTTTCTTCAAAGACGACCGTAGAAGAAACGTTATCGTCAACGGCGAACGATATCTAGCCATGATACGCATTTTTTTTTCACCCCAGTTGGCCGAGTTGAACTTGGTTGACATGTGGTTTCATCAAGACGGTGCCACATGCCACACAGCTCGTGAAACAATGGACATGTTGAAGGATGAATTAGGTGAGCAGCACCTAATTCATCCTTCAGAGCAGCACCTCTGGATTATTTCTTGTGTGGTTATGTAAAGTCGTTTGTGTATGTCGACAAGCCGAACACGATTGAAGCCTTACAGGATAACAAAACACGCGTAATTCGTGGGATGCAGGCCGAACTGCTCGAAAAAGTGACGCAAAATTGGACATTCTGAATGCACCATTTGATACGGAGCCGCGCACAACATTTACATGAAGTTTTTTTTAGAATTATTATGGCAAAGGCCAAGGCATTAATATTAATAAAAATTTTGAAAGAAAATTACGCTTGAAAAATCACCCATTATATATTGGTGAAAGTTTCGGATCAGCTTCTTCTTGGTTTTTGGTATTATCGGGTGAATTTTTGTTATAGTCCATCAGCGACTGAAAGGTATTTGATGTTCTTAGTTCCTTAGTAATTTCTTCAGAGACTTGGCGACTCATTCGTCTTTTTCTCTTCCAAGCTATAGTTTGCCATGAATGTCTGTAATCTTCTGTATTTTCTTCATTTGAGGATTCGTTAGCTACGTTTGTTTTTTTGTTTGCAGTTAGTGTTTGTGAAATTTGAGTATCATTAAATTGCGGCATATCTTCTAGTGATGTCTGGGTAACTGTTGTTTGGTTTGAGTTTTGAGCAATTTCTTTAGGCGACTTCAAACTAGGAAATCCCTTGAATCCAGACTTCCCAGACGAAAACATTTCTTCTTCGACTTTCAGATTGCACAAATCACATTTATATTATTTTCAATCTCCGTCAATGGTTATTGTTCACGAGATGAACAGATGTTATCAATAGCCGTAGGTGTTAGCATTATATTCTTTCTTAGGGATAATGGATTTTTAAAGAACAAAAGATGAATTCCGAAAATTATACACTACGTTTTGAAAAAACGTTAACAATTTGTATGTTGTGATTTTTGAAGAACACTTGCATTAAAATTTTCCCAGCTAATTTGTATAGTTATTCTTTATATATAACAGATAAGTCAGGAGCCCGCAAAACACCTCTTGTATCGTTCGCTTTTCATACACGAATCAAAAATTAGTTTAAAACTTTCCTCTGAAATTCAAGTACTTTGGTTTTTTTTTCAATCCATCTATCTGTAATGATTTGTTCATTTGGCCAGCTTGCATGATACTGCTTACGTTAGTCTCTGTGTGATGGAACGAGCGCTCCGAAACAATGACGAATCGCAGGACTAAACCATTACATGGCCTCCTGTGTATTTGAAAACAGATCCTTCGAATAAATTCATTCGGAGATGGGTTTATAAGGGTAAACCTTGCACGATTCATTGAATACGCCGAGAGGATCATCTGGAGAATTCGCATGTTAGGTTTATCATGACGTTAAATCTCTTATTGTATCTCGAAAATCACACAGACAATTATTGTCTTCATTTATGTGTTGTGGGCTTCAATTTCATGATCTCAGCGATTTTCGTATAAAACATTCTGATTTTATATTTGCTTCATATATATATATATATATATATATATATATATATATATATATATATATATATATATATATATATATATATATATGCTGGTGCGTTATCGTAAAGTCTTATCCAATTGAAAGTAATCAATGTATATAATTCCTCACGCATCCCAAAAAACAGTAGTCATAACCTTGTTGGCCGATAATATTGTTTTTGCCTTCTTTGGAGTTGGTTCCCGCGCTCCAACCCACTGCTTTGTCTGTTGCTTTATTTTCAGGGAGTGTAGTGGTGAACGTAAGTCCCGTCAACAGTTATGAATCGACGCAAAAGTTTGTTTGTATTAAGCCTATACAGCGCCAAATTTTCGGTAGAAATGTTTTTTTCTAATCAGTTCTTGGTAGAGTCTTAGCAAACGCGGCGACCCTTGCCCACAGATGGTCAAATGGTTGTGCAAAATATTTCGCACACGTTCCGCTGACATCGTACAGGTCTCAGCTATCTCATGCACTTTCAATCAGTGGTTTTTTTATGTTATTAAATGAATTTTCTCAAACATTTATGAAGTTTTGACCTCAACGAGCAGTCCTGAGCAAGGCTCGTCAGAGGTGCTCACACGACCCACTTTGAATTCAAAACTGACTGCTTAATAGTTGCATGTTGGGTAGGAGTCTCCTAGTGTTGTTTCCATCTCTTCTTTCATTTGTTTTGATGTAAAACCATTCAAATAGAAGTATTTGTTGGCAGAACTTTTCTCCAATGTCCTGAAACTTTACATACAAGCTTAGTAGGAAAGGCACTATAGAACGCTGCTCCAAAAGTGAAGCGTTTGGAGCGTTACGCCAGAAACTTTTCATCTCGTACTTGTAAAGTATTTCCAACGAGTTCAATTCTCTTCAGAACGCACTATATACTCACTATTGAAAGGTGTAAGTTGACAACTATCCACACAAAGGTTGTCGTTGACATCATTTGTGTAGATAGCTCCTTGAAGATATCTTTGAAATGTTTCGATATATTATTATATAAAACTCTCTCAAAAGTGTATACCTTCATATTAATTCTACTGTATCATGAAACTTATCGTTTGAGGAGTCACTGAACTGTGTATTTGCTGACAATCAAACCAAACCAGATAATCCCGAGTAACACAAATCCACAAATGTTCATTATGTTCCTTTTCCTAATTTAATTAATGTGGTAGTAGGTAATTATTAAACAGGTCCAATTCAGATGCTCGTTTCATGAATCCGTCAAACGTCCATCTCTCATTACAGATTCTGCGGTTTTCGATACATACACTATTGGTTGAATTTGGACTGCGAATGATCATTAGTTAACTGGTGATTGATTTCAGAAAACTAGATACCAGCATAATGGTTAGCCGATGAATACTCGATACTTTTTAAATGTTAATATTGTTCAGGTTGTTGTTGGATGTACAGAGTGCTTCCATCAGTGCAACACTTAACAAATGCGTGTTCGAAATAGGGATGCTGCCGTTTTTTGATGAACGGTATTTCAGCCTATCCATCAACAAAATTGACACATCCACACAAATGTATGACAAAGACGCAAAAGTGAATAATGCACCTTCATTGAATACGACGTGGTGGGTTCGAATCCCACCGACGTTTCCACATATCTTTAGTTATATGGAAAGAAAATAGAGAGTAATGTTACTATGTGCGAACAGGTATGACTTCTCCCATCTTGGTGAGAAAAATATCTTACCAAAGGAACATTATAGTTCTAAGTTATTCTAGGTAGAATCGTAAATTTATCATTGAGCTTTCAAACAGAAGTTTCGAAATATTCATTCTCAATTTGTGACTATTTCCATTGCTTTAAAATTACATTCAAATTAACTAAAAAAAAATAATGACCAAATATATTTAAACTATATTTCAATCGACCTATGATTGGGTTCATTGCACGTTACTAGGTACAATTCGCGAAATCATCTGAGTTAAGAATAGTACAATTCTGTCCTATGCCGAAAAAGAGAGAAGAACAATTCTTCAAATAGAAGATTTCAATATATTATATTATGTTTCAAAATATAATATATTTCAACATATATGTTGTTAATAATTCACCCCAAACATGGCAGAAATATAAAACGATAAGAAATGAAGTTGTACAAATGATAAGGGAGTCAAAAAAACGATATTTCATTGATATTTTAGACAGCAATAGAAACAATTCTCAACAACTATGAAAAAATTCAAAATAATAATTACAGAGTGAAACAAAAAATAAATTATATATGAAAATTGTGGTTTTTTGAATAGCAATAAAGTTCAAATTGACTCTTCATTTTAGATACTAAACGTTGTATGGAAAAACGAGAAAATATATTCTTAAGGTTTTTCCGGAAATTATTCGAAATTTTCTTTCTTGTACTTCAACGAACATTCAGACAAAAAATTGGAAAATTGGTGCAGGCGTTGTTGAGTTATGCGATTACCAACATATTTTGCTGTTCAGTTTCATATTATAGATTGAGTTAAAGTGTAGGTCCTTTGAATAAAAAAATAGTATGCTTGGGTCTACAAATTCCCATTTTTATGTTCATTGAAGAGATTTGAGAAAACTGTAATTATTCGATGAGAATAAACCCCATTTCGTTAATGCAAAGTTGTCTTTCAAATACTTCACCCATGAACAAACATTAAAAATTTCGCTAGGTTCAGTAACGTTCGTCTGAATAATACTGACGTATTCCGTCAGAAGTGTAGCTGTCCTATTATTCCTGCGGATTCCAGTTTCGTATCGTCCCACATGTTGAAACAATTTCTGTGTGGGTCGAAAGATAGAAGAGAGAAAATTCCAACTGTAGAAGAGTTAATTGAATATATATTTCATTCACTTTCGGAAGAATAAAACCTACTATGTTTCACAATAGACTTCCTTTTGCAGAAACAAATATATTGCCTAGATAAATGTATCAGCTTCACATTTTATCATCAACAGTTCTGTAACGATTTTCAAACTGAAACACTGAATGTATGATTCATTTTGCTGAGTTCTAACTTTGGAATGTATTCTTCGGACAGTTTTGCATGAGGTTTCACTTAAATATAGTTTGTGCTATGGTTTCTATTTTGAAATAATACTGTTTTTATAGAATGATTCTACATTGGAATATATTTCCAATGGTAGAAGGAATGTCCTACGTTTCCGACACATTAAGGTACCGATTTCAATGTTTAAATTACCTTTCCTACCATCCATTTAAAACGAAAAAGAATTTCATACTAGAGTTCAAAAGACGTATAAAAAATATTTGTCATCCAGAATTGTATCAGAAAAATATTTAAAAATTCAGGGGAATTCTGCTTGATAATAGTTATCCCCCTAAACTGATTGATAAATTATTGAGAGCTTGTAGCAATATAATTGAAACAAACCAGGAAATTATCAGCAACAACAGCCCAGAGAATCTACCATTCGGTGTTCTACCGCATATACACAATCTAACGCCAAAACTGATCAAATTATTCCATAATAAAATAAAAATAGCCCAAAAAAACACATTAACGATACAGTCATTATTCACTCGCACAAAACATCCCTTAGAATTGAAATTCAAATCAAATGTCGTCTACAAAATTCCTTGTCAAAATTGCGATTCTGTATATATAGGTCAAACATCCCAAAATCTACATTCGAGGATCATTTCTCATAAAAGTGATTGCCGAAATACCAACAAGACGAATTCCTCTGCATTAACCCAACACGTGCAAGCCACTGGTCATAATATGAATTACAATGCCACAAAAATTTTAGATCACGCAAACAATTACAACAAACGCCTTTTCCTAAAAATGGTTCATATTTAAAAGACAGGAAATTGTATTAACAAAAAATCTGATACAGATAATTTAAGCAATATATATATAAATCTCATAGGTTCTTCTGATTAATGGCTCATATTCGGATATCCTATTCACCGAAAAATCCATTCTGAATACATAAAAAAAACAAATTCATTCTCTTTTCGTTAGTCATAAAACTTCGGCCAACGTTATGCATTTTAAGAAACGCCCTTAAAAACATCTGGGAACACTCTACTTGAAAAGCCAAATTGAGAAATACGGTCATTGTCGTGGCTTCCTTCAACTATCCAGCACGTAGAATGCAGTAACATTCCAACCCAATGCATTTGGGAACACTTGTAGTTATTTTCAAAATTCAAAAAACTAATGTACTTTCGGACTAACTTCACAGTAATTGTAAGAAAAAACTTTTTATAGTGCCTTGCTATATAAACTGTTAATTTTTGTACTATTTTAGCCCTGAAGAAGAAAATAAACATTTTCGAAAGCTTGGAAAATACTAAAGAGGTAACTGATTTTCCTGTCCTAGACTGCAATCCCAATTAAACACTGAAAATACATATCTACAGTCGTTAAACATTCAACTATATATATATATATATATATATATATATATATATATATAAATGACAAAAAACACAATTATCGGTATAGCCCGCAACTAAATTGGAAGCAGCCGTTGACACGTGTTTCGAGCTTATTGGCTCTCCTCAGAACGGCGTAGCCAAGTTCAAGGTGTACGAACCTGGAGATGGAATCCACAACAAAAGAACACACCTGCAAAGGAAGTCTCCACTTCTAGGCTTCCACGTGAACTCTCCGGGTTTGGAGATTTGATCAACGTATCGCCAATGTGGCGACTATTTATCCTTCACGGAGTCTTCAACCGACTAAGTAAATTTTTTTTGTCATTTATACTTTTCACCGCAAGAAACTTCTCCAATCCTTATATATATATATATATATATATATATATATATATATATATATATATATATATATATATATATATATATATATATATATATATATATATATATATATATATATATTCGATGTAATGTGCATCGCCGCTTGAGAACAATAAAGACATAATATTATTATTATTATTATATACTTGTTTGTGTGTAGAAGTGTTAAGATGTGAGTGTATATCTACATGTGTGTGTTTCATCTTCATATGTATTTATAATATCGTTCAAGCATTTAAGTTTTCTCATTCCTATTTCTAATTCTATATTTCGTTTTATCAGTTTTGATTAATATCCCAAATCATTCTTTTGAAAGTGGACTTCATAATTTGAAAGTAGAAAATTGAAACTTTAGAACTTTTGTAGTAGGTACCAATTTTGTGTTTAGTATCTGTTTTGTTTCCTTTTTTCGTACTTTTTGCACTTATTCTTTCTCTCTAGTTTAAATCAATTTTTTTTCTATCGATTCATTCGAATATAAACTGAAATTCAAACACTGGAACTTTTGATTTACACTTTATTGACTACACGACGAAACGCGTCTTGCCATGTTGTCAATAAAGTGTAAAATCAATGGATTTGCATCAAGTAAACGCCAACACTATTAAATATTTGTGTATTTGTTTTTACTTTGAATTTGCATTTCTGATTATTTTCATTATTGAACACCAGTAACGATATCTGAATCGGGATCTGAGGTACAATGAACCCTTATAACTCAATAACTGAGAAACGAAACTTATGCAATCATGAGGAGATGAAATCGGAAGTTCATTAAGTTTGAACAGGAAAAAGTCACTAGAAGGTATAAATTTCACACGCAAAAAACAAGAAGTTTTCGATCGGATTCTTGAGAATATCAACTGAAACATTTCAATTTTACTGGTAAACTATTCCATGTATCGAAAACCCAGTTTGATTTTCATTTAGTGTTGATAAACTAATTGTTTTGAATGCCAATGTTTACAGTCCTCAATGAAGTTTGTTTGAACAAAGTTCAATTTATAGAATTCTGAATTGATACACTTAATAATTTCGGAGAGCGAAAAAACGCAACAAACTTGATCGACTGAATATTTCGAAAAAGAATGAATTTCTGTCACATTTTATTATTTGCTCATTCAGTCTGAATAGACGGAAAAATACGCGTGTCCTGTTAGAAAAGCGAAGCTGTTCTGAAGAAACATCAAAAGGATATTAACTCGAATTTATTGCTACACATGTTTCACATATTCGAAATGACAAACAGTTCAGAGGAACAATTCGAACTCTTTTGAAAAAACATCAAAGGGCTTTAAGCTTGGGATTGGTTCCCAGAACTATTCAAATGTTGAGAATTTGAATGGAAGTTGGACTTCAGATGTAATTCCCAATAGATGAATATTGCTGTACACTATAGAAGTTCAAAAATAGAAATTCGAATCTATAATACCTTCCTACTTTCGTATTTACTGGGTTTCAAGAGTTGTGATGTCCGTTGCTAGGAAAAGACTCTCATATTTGAATGCCTTGAAATTTTCTCTGAGCTGCTATTTATGCAGTGAATCCATTTTTGAATATCTCTCTAGAACTTCGTATTCCGTCCAAATATTCGAATACACCATATTAATTTATATATCTATACCTAGTGATATCATAAGGATAAAAGGTTTGTGACGTTGTAGGAATGAATCTCTATGAACTGAGAACTAATGAACCGTTCTCAGAAATGTTTTGACCAATGGAACGCCACATTGTTTGTGAGTGTTTAAGGTTATATAAATATTTGGAAAATTACACGAATATTCTCTGGCAGTCGAACTTGAGATTAGGTCTGTGTTAAACGTTAAGATAAAAACGTTCCTAATGACCGCTGCCTAACAAGAAGAGGATAAGATTATTATTAATTTCTGAGGAGAAGCTGTAGAGCTTGAAAAGACTCGCAAAAATTATACCAGCAGTATTTTGCGAAAATCAGTTTTCAATCGAAAACAATTATTTCAATCATTAGGTCATGTTTATTCGTCATATTATAAACAATAATAAAGGCGAGGTAATAAGAAATTCTTGTCTAAAAATCACTGACTGAACAATTCTTTATTCGACTAGTTTCGTCTTTTACGGCATTATCAAGAATCTTGATCTTAATAAAACAATTAATATATTACACATATATAAAAAATAATACTGCATGACGTACGTTTCGATGAGATTCACCTTTTTTCAAAAGCTACGTGCAGACTAATGACATTTCTCGAATACATACAATAGGTAAACTCAAATTATGAATACTGAGAAAACAGGTAGATAACAGGTAGAAAGAATCAATTCATACTGAACTACTATATAGTAAACTAAGTAATTTTGAAGAGATTGAGAAGAGGGCTTGAGGTATGATCGATTCGGCTGTTCGAAAGGTTGCCACAATATTTGTATTTATTAATTTGAATTGATTCAAACAAATTAAGCATCATTCTCTTGTTTGCGGTATTCAAAATTCCAAAATCAGAATTGAATATATGATTTTCATCAATCAAATGTTGATCTTGATCATTATCAAGAATCTTGATAATGCCGTAAAAGAATTGTTTATTCAGTGATTTTAAGAAAAGTTTTTCTTATTGCCTCTCAATTAAATATGAATATCACAGAGTTGATTTAACGTACATTGAATTTACTAATAACAAATGCTCATTAATATGAGGTAACTAGTGTCCTCAAAGGTTTTAATTTCAATCGACTCCATCGAATTCGTTAACCACGGTATTCTATTGAATAAACTAAGCATTGAATGAATTAAGCAAACTCGGATTTGCGACATACTTCATCAAACTTTTCGAATCCTACTCAAGACATTTCATTATGTTTCCAGTATTGATGAATTGAAAATGAATTGCCAGAAACTTGCGTAATATTGTAAATTCTTTTGATTTCAACAAATCAACCCTCAACATCTCCAAATGTCATGTTATGTCGTTCTCCACAAAATATAATTTGATGAATTTCAACAATGAAATTGTTTGTACTATTTTGGGAAGACCAAAAACATTCATTGACCTTGGCGTTACCTTCGATTCTCCACTAACTGTTTGTCACATATCAATGCTACAGTAACCGCTGCCTATAGGGCATATAGGGTCATTGATTGCATTGGTAATGAATGTAGCAATATATCAACTCTGAAAAAATCGTATTATAGTTTCCTAAGATCTAAACTTGAAAACGGATCAAAAGTCTGGATTCCTAGTTATCAACTACATATTGATCAACTAGAGTATATACAAGGAATGTTCTTGAAACCACTGAGCTTCAGAATTGATGGAATATATTCACCTATAGGCATACGACATCCAACACTGTGGACACATTCAGTGCTCGAAGGAAACGCCATGCAATAACCTTCTTGCATAGAAGAAATTAACAGTAGAGTGAAATGTTGGAATTATTGCAAAAGCTTAACTTTATTGTTGCAAGAGTTTCTGCTAGAAGTGAGTTCACGTTTTACCTTCCAGCAGATAGAACAAATGTTCTAAAGTTGTCTACAATGCACACGATATGTGAACAATGTATTATTGTGGTAGATAAGATGGATATTTTCAACTTTTCTGTTACTGATATTAAGGAAAGTTTCCTTGATATGCATAATATCTGCTAGAACAATCATCTATGTGTATTCACGTACAGGATTCATATTCACACATATATTTGTATGTGTGTATAAGTGTTAATATGTGAATGTATGTTTGTGTGTTTACCTTTAAATGTGTGGATAAGTTTGGTCAGCATTTAAGTATTTTTATTCCTATAATCAAATTGCATTTTATCTCTTGTGATTCATATCACAAACTTCCCCTTTGAAATGAATTTTAAAATTTGAAATTACAAAATTGAAACCTATGAACTTTTGTAATATCAATTTTGCTTTCAGTATCTGTTGTGTTTCCTGTTTTGTAATTAGGACCTGTCCTGTAAAACAGTGTATGTTAAATATATAAATGAATGAATAAATGAATAAAATTCGGATGAATGGTTGTAGAGATTATACGCCATGAGTATGGAACCACAACAGTGTCTATTGTGCGTCGATTAACTGTGCAATTGAGTGATATTTCCGGTTGACGATTTTTTCATTGTCCTACTTCAATCTCTGACGGAATATTTCACAATTGTTAAATTTCTTGAAGAACAAATGAAATCGTTCTTCGAATCGAAACATCCTGCAAACTATTACTCGTGGCGACTTTTGACAGTGCAGTATTTTCTTCAGAAATTGGTGTGGTAAAGGGATCGACTCGTTCCAAAAAAATGTGCCACGTACACTTGTAGAAATAAGATGCCCTGAAAAAGAAATTCCCTATTGTTGAAACATGAATACAGGATTTGAATTCTTCTTGTTGAAATATTGTCAAGAACCTTTTCTTGATGAAATATTGGACTGATACCAGAAAGCATGCAGGGCAACTACAAATCACAAATGAATCTCCGGAAACTTGTGTTTGATAAATTGAAGAGTCGAATATCTATGCTAATATGAAGTCTTTGCCCTCAAATTAACTGATAAATTTATATCGTAAAAAATTTACTTAAACGTTGAAATTAATATGTGAAATCAGTGAAGAATTTCATAATTAATCAAATAGAAGATGAATCGACTCTGTGATAGTTCATATTCAAATGAGAGGTAATAATTAATAGATACTTGTCTAAAAATCACTGACTGAACAATTCTTTATTCGCCTTTTAAGGTATAATCAAGAATTATAATTTACGGCATTCTTGATTATGTCGTAAGAGGCGAAACTAGTCGAATAAAGAATTGTTCAGTTCCATTGTCAATTTCATTTGACAATGGGAGGCATCTTCTAGAAATAAAGGCAGCATGTTTTCCACAACGTTCTCTTATCTGCTTGACGCTATGAGTCACAATTGTAAATTTACTGATCGAGTAAGAATGGCTTGGTTATATATTCGAAAAAATTTGGAGATTTGTCGTTTCACATAATTCTCCAAAAACATAGTCCTCAGATTTCTGCAGATCTGAACGTCCACACTACCATTCCTCTTCAATCAAGTAAGTATTTCGATTGACTGCGAAAGACTTCTTCTAGAAACAGACGCAGAATGTTTTCCACGAGGTTGCGTTATATATTTGACGCTGGGAGTCACTCATGTAGATATACCAATTCTTAAATTAGAGTTATGTGGCTGTGTATTCGGAAAAGTTTCGAAAAATTATCGACCCACATAATTCTTCAGAAAAATTGTCCTCAGCTTATTGCAGATCTAAACGTGCACAGTACCATCCTTCTTCAATCAATTCAATATTTCCAATGGCTATGAAAGACATCTTCTAGAAATAGAAGCAGAATGTTTCCCACAAGGTTCTGTTACATACTTGACGCTGTGAGTCGCCAATGTAGATATACAAATCAAGTTAGAGTAATGTGGCAACATATTCAGAGTTTCGAAAAATTATCGTTCCACATAATTCTCCAAAAAAATACTACTTACATATTTGCAGATCTAAACGTCCACAATGCAGACCATTTATTCTGACGACATGAAGATTACTGCAATTGTTAGTGTAATTTTGTCTAACGAAAAACATACAAATATATCAATTCTATCATACATTCCTACGACCAGCTATATATCTGTCAATATCAACATTACAACTGTTCATCACGCAACCATAAATTTCAAATATTTATTTTTATCGTGCCTTCTGTTTAATGTCGAATCGCAGTGGTAAATATTTGATGAAATAATCTATGAACCACTGACTTCAGCATGAGAAAATCAGATATGAAGTTTGAATTGCTCGAAAATTCTTCATTAAATATATTAATGTAAATCCAGCAGTGAAAACAGAACTGTTGCTGAGGTTTCATGGAAAATAATTTTTTTTTCAGAGTTGTCTGGCTCCATACTATTATTATTAAAACCTGTTACAT
This sequence comes from Henosepilachna vigintioctopunctata, assembly GCA_030704895.1. Lineage (NCBI taxonomy): Eukaryota > Metazoa > Arthropoda > Insecta > Coleoptera > Coccinellidae > Henosepilachna > Henosepilachna vigintioctopunctata. Next base: position 7,504,714 of record JARQZJ010000033.1, on the reverse strand, counting down.
CAAATTACATATATCTGAGCCAAATGAATGGAGCACGTACAATCTGGAACGAAATTATAGCTACCTTGTTTTTCCAACATGTTTATGGAGTATGAGATTCTTTCAGAAAACCTGGAATGAATATTAAACACGCTGTAAACAAAGTATGACTTTGTATACGTTGAATATTTTTCCACTACAGAACGTCTACATTTCATGAATTCAATTGTAACAAATTTCAACTGAAACCTGTGGTCGAAGAGTTATAATTCCAGAACCTATTTCTATACATATGACTGAAAATTGAAGTATGAAAGAATTTTGTGGTTGATGGTGCACCTTGTTATTCTATACTGAATAACGAAGAAGCATCATTCAGCGTTTTAGAATTTTTTAAAAAGGTTCTAAATTCATTTGAAACGAATACGAACGTTCACATACCAATGAAATGACGTCTGGAAACCATATCGTAAAATTTTGGGTCTACTTTCTTTCATCCCACGGATGAATGAAAATGGAGAAATGCTTTTGTATTCTGCTTTCAGCCAATAATTAATTTTATGTGAGAAACGAGAAAAATGTTTTTGCTCTCTCTTTTTTGGCATGTGGAATAATGTCGCTCTTACTAATGTGTTGATCTCATGCCATGTGAATTCATACGAATAAATTTATTTTTTTCTTATTGCTTCATGCCTTATTTTTATATTGCCTTATTTTCATTATAGCATTGTTCTAGTCTAGAGAGAAGAACAATGAGTTCAACTTTAACCTAACAAAAATCGAATCTAAATTTATATATATATATATATATATATATATATATATATATATATATATATATATATATATGTGTGAATATTATTTGATGCGAAAGAAAGTTGAGAGAATGAAAATGAAAATTATCGGCATATCCCGCAGATTGGTAGCAGCCTTTGACACGATAGAACGGTGTAGCCATGTTCTATATAAAGTTGTATGAACCTGGTGGTGAAAACACAAAAGAAAACTAAGAAAATACAAACAACCTCTGAAAGAAGTCGCAACATTTCAGGCTACCGCGTTTGTTCTCTCCGGATTTGGAGATTCGAAAACTGCTTTGCCCGTGAGGTGACTATTTATGCTTGAAGGATGCTCTAAGCCAAAACCTTAAAATATATTTAAATAATATTTGAAGCGGAAGAAAATTATAATGAAAATGAAAATTATCGGCATATCCCGCATATTGGTGGAACCTGGCTACGCCGTTCTGAGGAGACTCAATAAGATCGAAACACGCGTCAACGGCTGCTAGCGTTATATATATTTTATATATATATATATATATATATATACATATATATATATATATATATATATATATATATATATATATATATATATATATATATATATATATATATATATATATATATATATATATATATATATATATATATATATTATATATATATATATATATATATATATATATATATATATATATATATATATATATATTAAAATAAATTAAACTCTTGGCTTAATGTTTCACGATTTATTTAACAATATGTATAGTCAACATGTTTCGAGCGTTAGCTCATTTTCAAGCTTGTAAAAACTGTAAAAACTGTAAGACTGTAAAGACTGTTTCAGTCTTGAAAATGAGCTAACGCTCGGAACATGTTGACTATACATATTGTTAAATAAATCGTGAAACATTAAGCCAAGAGTTTAATTTATTTTAATAATCAATTATGTTTCACCAAGAGTTAAGCGAGAATTCAATCTCATTATTATATATATATATATATATATATATATATATATATATATATATATATATATATATATATATATATATATATAAATATATGGTAGTTGATATTGAGACTCTCAATCGAAATATTTCAAATAAAACTCTCGAGGAGCTGTCTATACAAATTTTATTCACGAGAACTAACCTGTCATTTTCAAGAGTGAATACTAAGTGCGCTTTGAAAAAAAATAATCGATTGTGTTAAATGATAACAATTAGGATACCATTGTTTTATCATTACTATGAATCATCAGTCCATATTTAACCAATCAATCAGAAATCGATGACTTTTACAACGCATACTGGTCCTATATCCGAATGAGAAAAAATTCACGTGAGCTCCCTCTATCGAAAAAAATACGGATAAACTCTCCCTAGCGTTCTACATTCCTAGTCATTACAACATTAGTGTCACTACGTGAAGCTTTGTAGACATTCGA